>JAWNZC010000092.1:822500-1070000 GCA_035771165.1 Paragorgia papillata
AATGTGAGTAAAATTTGTTCTCAAGCTTTATACTCAGAAAAAAGACATTTTTCAGAGTATAAAGCAGACATTTTTCTGAGACATTTTTCTGAGTATAAAGCTTGAGAACAAATTTTACTCATATTTATATATATATATATATATATATATAATATATATATATATATATATATATATATATATATATATTATATATATATATATACATATGCTCTTGCCACAAGAACATAAAATCCATATCTTTGAGCAACCGTGTAATGTTCTATTTATTATATAGACAATGAAATTATGCGTGGAAGTGATGTTGATAAACTGAGTTTAATGCAAAAACTACAACCGCTTGACCTAAAACTTTTAGAAAATACAAATGAAATATACAACAGCTTACTGGCTCAAATTTACTTGCGGCAAAAGGTGTAAACTTTGACTTGTCGATATTTCACTCGAGAGCGTTACATACGAGAAATACGCCACTCGGTTCCCGGATGTAGTGAAATATGGATTGGATTATACGAGTGTTTTAGTTGCTAGTAAAATACTCTTCTCCATAGGTTCACTTGGCAAAAAGTCTACTCAACACAAATAGTGGAGCTAAAATTCATGTCACCTTGTTTTGTAAAAACTAAAAAGGGGATTTTACACGGTGGCGAAAAGATTTGAGATATTGCTCTTGCCACGAGAACATAAAATCCATATCTTTGAGCAACTGTGTAATGTTCTATTTATTATATGGACAATGAAATTGTGCGTGGAAGTAATGTAGAGGAACTGAGTTTAATGCAAAAACTACAACCGCTTGACCTAAGCTTTTAGAAAATACAAATGAAAAATGCAACAACTTCTTCGGATAAGTCATTTTACATGAAAAACTGAATTAAGAGTAGTTACCGGCTCAAATTTACTAGATTCGAAACTTACGGCAAAAGGCGTAAATTTTGACTTGTCGATATGTCACTCGCGAACGTTACATACGAGAAATACGCCACTCGGTTCCCGGATGTAGTGAAATATGGATTCTACGAGTGTTTTAGTTGCTAGTAAAATACTCTTCTCCATATAATAATAGATATTATAACATGCATTCCTCTCTTTTAATTCCATTCTTCCTGAGTCCTGACCTTGTATATATATATACTCCGTTTGTAATTTAAAATTTTTAAACTTTGAATTTTCTAATCTCACCGTTGACCGTTATAATATAACACTAGTTAATATTTTAGTCCTATTTCACCATCCTTGTATATATAGAACGTAGATATTTGATTCCAGTCACTTGGTCTGATGATTGACTTTGTAATATAAAAGTTGAAATATCACCGTTTCATTTCTTGTCTTGTTTTTGTTCATATTTTGAGTTTCAAGATGTTTATTTTCGGTTTATGCTTTGTCTTGTATTTTTTCAAATTGTCGACTTCATGTGGTTTGTGCTCTACACAGATTTATGAATAGCTTAATTTACGCGTGCCTCGTGGATGTAGCCATCCAATGAAACATTCTTAAGGTGTCACGTCACGTGAGCAGTTCGTCTTTAAGTAACTCGACGCGTCTGGTTTCTAGCTGTCATTATCAAGATGCTATCGCCGGTGACAGCATCGGTTATCCATCTCTGTGCTGTAGCTATTTCGTTAGCTATCAATGAAGACCAATGCGGCATCTACAGACTGGATCAGAAGACAAACATACATCCAGAAAAGAGACTTGTCAATCACAACTTTTTAAACGCAACGGTTGGCCATCCTTTGCTGTGTTTTAACAAATGCTCCGGGAACTGTCACTGCGAATCGTTCAACGTTTGCGGTAACAGGTGCGAGTTGAGTACATCGACAAAGGAAAGTTCGTCTGGAGATTACAAGAATGAAGCAGAGTGCACGTATTATGATATGGGACGAGTTCAACCCTCTACGGTAAGCTGCATACAGGCAGGCGTACATAATTTTACTTACAGTATGCAATGTTTTTAAATGACGCAGTAATGAGCCAGATTCACGATTTCGCAGCAACAGGAGGGCATGCCGCAGGCTAAGCTAGATTTAAAGGATTTGATGGGTGAATGGAACTGTACGGAACAGTATGGACAGATGGATGGATGGGCAGATGGATGGTTGAGTGGATGGATCGATGGATGAATAGATAGATGGGTGTATAGATGAATGGATGGATAGATGGTGGATGGATTGATGAGTGGATGATCTAAGATTTAGCCCTATCTTCTAGGTGCCACAATATCAGAGCACCTGCGATGGAACACCACACAAGTTTTGTTGTCGACTTCACAACCCTTGTCTCAATAATGGCGTTTGCATCGGTTTCTGCCCGGACCTTGGCAAACGCTTCGAATGCAAATGTCAACCTGGTTACTACGGTTACAGATGCCAAGCACACCTGCCGTCGACCTGCCAAGACTATTGGACCATTCCGAAACCGGCGAACGGCTTGTATACAGTGTTGAACGAAAAAAACGCCACGATCAAAGTATATTGTGATTTCAACTCGGAGGAGGGACTCGCCTGGACGTTGTTCATGTCTCGCGACACGAATGAAGGCATGGCATCATTCTGGAAGGCTTATTCTAGTTGGAATGATATCTCTCCGGATGTTATCTGGTCTAAATATCGTCTTTCGAGAACCACTGCAGTACATTTGAGTCAGAAGTCGACGCACTGGAGAGCAACGTGTGAATACGAGAAGCTGGGTATAGATTATGTGGATTACGTGAGGAGTAAGATCAATGAAACCAACCCAATGACATACAACCATAACGACTTCGAAATATCAGAGCGATGTCGGCTGGTTGAGCATGTGAATATTCGTGGTCAACATTGCTCCGACTGCACAGTCTTTCTCGGACAAGCGGGAAATTGCAATCTATATAGCAAACAGCCTACGATCTCGAAGATGGTATGTGGTGCTCCGAACGATTTTGCATCTTCGGATTGCCCGACCTCGGCATCGGTGAAACAGGAGTTTTATTTTGGTTGCTATGACGACGGCTGCCGTACTGGCAAACATCGTTGCAACGAAAGATCGGAGTCGACTACGCAATTTTGGTTTGCTGGCTGAGCTGATGTGGAAACACGCTAAAAACTCGTCTTCAAACACATCGCGTAAACTAAACTAAACTAAACTAAACTAAACTAAACTAAAGTGACTAAACTAAACTAAACTAAACTAAACTAAACCCATATAAATAGACACCGCTTCTGTTAAATATAGACATCTTCGTTATGTAAATACTTATGTATATACACTTGTTAACTGGCGCCGAGGGAAACATCGAGTTTTACGGACCCGAAAGCTTCAATGTCACCCAAGGGCTTTAGCCCGAGGGCGACATTGAAGCCTGAGGGACCGTAAAACTCGATGTTTCTCGAGGTAGAAGTCAACAAGCGTTTTGTTTTTCCAAAGACTTTTAAAATACAAAATACAAAACTGCCTTGAAATTTGCAAACGGCGAAAAGACTTACCAAAACACTTTGACTTTGTCTTCGTTTTCAACTAAACGAATACACCAGACTCAACACTAAGAACAGCTTTAAATTTCTCCAAGTGTTTTTCAGACCTTCTTTGAAGATATGTATAGAAATTCTTTCTTTCGGAAAATGGACTATTTCGTACCAAACAACCTCGAAACAAGCTCTTGTTTTCAAAATACCCGAAGAGTTCAAAGTTCTTGATCTGATGCAATAATCGTGTATTCACGTGAACAACGCATGAATAAGGCGACGTCAGAGGGAAACATTGCACTGTTTCCCTCTTCATTGTTGACGTCAGAGGGAAACAGTGCAATGTTTCCCTCGGCAGAAAGAAACATTGAGTTTGTTGAACAACACGTGACCATGATTTGACCAATAGGATTTAATTATTGGCAAACGAAAGTCTTTGGTATATAACAATTATATTTATTACACGTTCACCCAAATAATTCAAGTATATAGGTGCGGGTCAGTACAATAGAGCTAGCTGTGCAATTTAAGTACACCCTTATTACAACAAAAAGGACAAATAATAATATGAAAGGACAATATACATGCATAAAATGATTAAGGTCAGTAGCAGCAGGGTTCAGAAGAGAGTAGGTTTCGGGAGGAAGACTGACATTTTAAATGAGATTTTATTCATGAGTGTGTGTAAAATGTATTCATACAGCAACTTGTTTATTTTGCATAGATAATTGAGATCTTAATAATTAGATGGACACCGGTTTTCATCTAATTTGGGCTTTACTGGAGTATCCAGCTTCAATCAGGTGATTGAATGAACTATTGTAATTGGCTGATTATCTCATGAATTATTGAGTTTGAGATGTATTATATAATTATAACCTTATCCACACCTATAACTTAGTTGATGTATTTACTGAGAGTAAGAGACATCTCCTAACTTATATACAAGTCTCTGACTTCTAGTGGACTGTCTTGTCGCTTTTAATTTTGTTATTCAATTGTATTATATTGGTAATATAGAGAATAATGCATGGATGTACGGAAATATGAAATTTATTTCGAGTGTTGACCAGGATATCTCACGAGTGAGCGAAGCGAACGAGTGACATATTCTGTTCAACACGAGAAATAAATTTCATATTTCCGCACATCCATGTATTGTTCTGTTTATTATATAAAAAAATTGTCCTATTGCCTTGCAAAAATTCAGCAAAAATTGCATGCTGATTCAGCGATAATCGTCACATGTGCGATTATCATAAATAATCACACATGTGAGATTATCACTTTTATTAGTGGCGGAAAAATCAATAAAACACTATTTTATATAATAAAAATTAAAATGAAATATTGTTGATGATAATCCCTCTACTAGTATGGTATAATTTATTCTATAACTTATGGGTTAATTTACCATATAATTTATTGCCCTCAAATTTAAGACAAGCATCATCATTGACAATTAAGCTTCAAGTCTCAAATACGTTGCCACGATTTTCAGGGTGACTAATCGTAACCACATACACGGCGTCCTTGTAAAGCAGGTCTTTTCATTTTATTTATCTATTTATTATATATATTGTTGTATATTATTTAGAGTAGTATTGTATTGTATATTTGTAATAATATTGTATTATTGTATTTATTTAGTTGTAGTTAGTTTTGTTATGTTGTATATACTTTGTAATTTTATTCCTGAAAGTCATACCGTGTCTAAATAAAGTTGTCTTATCTTACCTTACCTTATCTTATATCTTATCTTATCTTATCTTATCTTATCTTATCTTATCTTATCTTATCTTATCTTATCTTCAAAAACTCATTAATAATTCATGAGAAAAACACATAGGAAATCAGTACCATGTCCGTGGTTTTATAACCTGATAAAACTTCTTTACGTCAGAAAGAATACTAATGAACATACAATTTTATATAAAGAATACTAATGAACATAACATCCAATAACGAATCGTTTTTGAAGCCATTCAAAACACTCGCATCACGTGTTTTATCAGATCTAAAACACTCGGGCTGCGCCCTCGTGGTTTTAAATCTGATAAAACACTCCTGCTCGTGTTTTAAATATTACTTATTGTATAATTCATGATATAATTTATCATATTATAAGTAATAGATAAAGTATGAGCAGCGATCTGTTTCTGATTTACAAGGGAAGCTGCAAGCGAGCCGTAGTAAATCAGATACAAGCGAGGTTCAGATCACACTTCCACTACCGCCACTGCTGCCGTAAATGTGGTTAAGCTGATGTAATGTTCGTTTTTTCGTTTTGTAGTCGTAGTTGGTTTTAATCCTGGTATCGTAAAACGCTTTCTTTTGGCACTAGGTTTGAGACCTGCGACCATTACTGAACGTAAAAACAATATTTGACATGCTTAATTATATTTACGGTAGTGGTAGTGGAAGTGTGATCTGAACCTCGCTACAGATCGGCTGCGGACGCATCTAAATAGCATGCATGTTTTCAAACTATTTTTCAAGTTGGAGTGATTTTACCTAAGTAAATTGAGGAAAAAGTTTATGTAAATCTGGACATGGCTATGACCTGGACGAATCTGTATGCGATTTACAGATATTGATTAAATATTCATTTCTTTTTAATTTTCTTCATGAATTATTTGATAATGTATTATAATTTATTATGGGATTTACAACGGCGAGCTGAATCTTACTTAAGCTACGATGAGCTTATATATCATGCATGAATACTTTGTTTAGCAGTCGTAGAAAAGGCAAAAACAAATTATTTAAACAAAGAAAAAGCTGAATTTGAGCCAATGGTCCTAATCAGTATGCTGTAAATTGGATACAGCGTTGATGTTTTATTAATCCATATAGTCAATCGAGATATGGTCTGGAAACTCAGTTAAAGTCTTTAGTCTATCTTTTTGTTTGCCTTTACGCATTTTTGTGCACGGTGTACGGTCACTGAACACATTGTATTTTAGTATAATGAACGAATTGTCCAATAGCAACGTTTCAGTTCAATCACTCAACCGTGCTATTTAAATATTAATAAACCTAAAACAAAGGATGTGCACGGTGTAAGGTACGGTTCAACATAAAATCACAGCTCATTATAGGCGCTTTGAAGTTTGCCGAGTTTCCAGACCATATCTCGATTGACTATGATTAATCAATGCTGTATCCGATTTACAGCATACTAATTCGGACTCATTTCTTGTCTTTTCTTCATGAATTATTAATAAGTAGTTTAAAATTTATTGCAATTATTTCCAGGTTATGGAATATTTAATCGGTGGTGATGTGAAGTCATTGTTATGCAACTTGGGATATTTTGATGAGCACATGTCAAAAATTTATATTGCTCAGGTAAAGTCATGACATACTTTCAGTACGTTAAGAGTGGTACGTATACAATGCAATGTAATACAATGCAATACAATCCAAAGCAATGAAATACAATACAATACAGTGCAGTGCAGTACAGGATAGCACAACGCAACGCAACGCAATATCATACCATCCAATCCAAAGCAATGTAATGAAATACAATACATTTCATTGGAATGGATGCAACGCAATACAATACAGTACAATACAATACAATGCAATACAGTACAATACAATACAATACAATGCAATGCAGTACAATACAATACGATACAATACAGTACAATGCAATACAGTACAATACAATATAGTACAATGCAATACAGTACAATGCAATGCAATACAGTACAATACAATACAGTACAATATAGTACAATACAATACAGTACAATGCAATGCAATACAGTACAATACAATACAGTACAATGCAATACAGTACAATACAGTACAATACAATGCAATACAATACAATACAATATTGTTCTAAGTCCTAGTTTTTTTGCGTTTTTCTAGGTTGTCCTAGCGCTCGAGTATTTACACAGTCATGGAATTATTCACAGGTGACATTCCTTTAAATTGTCCGTGAAATAAGAAATTACCAGCATTTTATTTTTTGCAGTTGATCTCTCCTGTGCTTCGACGGTTTTTCGCTGGGTTCCTTCGGTTTTCCTCCCTTCATAAATGATCAACACCTAACATCTTAGCTGTGATCCGTGGTCTGAACTTCGCAATTCAGCCGCTGGCTGCGAGTAAGGATGATTAGCCCCCCAGTCCTTTATCCTTTAATATGAAATTGTTCACTTCACACTAGTCACTGTGCCATTTTACGTGCCTATTTTGAAATGAAAAGTTATGTTAGAAAAAATACTCTCTTATTTGAAAGTAGTGCTTTCTCGTCATGTTGTTTGTTAAATATGTTGTTTATTTTATAGAGATTTAAAACCAGATAACATGTTAGTGTCCAACGAAGGTCGCATCAAACTTACAGACTTTGGTCTTTCCCAACTTGACCTTGATCGAAATAAAAGTAAGACTTTATACATGTATATTATATTCATGGTGAACTTGATTTTAGGCCATTACGCCAAATCGCGCACGTTGATTGGTCGCTGAGAGGTCCGAAAAAAGTGCGGTAATGCCTTCTTGGCACAGTGGGAGGGAATGACGTTGCAAGTTTTGGCGGGAAAATCTCTGAGTTGATTTGAATGAAAATAGAAAATAATTAGACATTTTTGTTGGAAAATTGGCCTCCTAATGACGAGTAAAATTGTCTGGCGTTAGCCAGAGAAAAATACTAAAAGGGAGTCGAGGTTGAGAGAGTTAAAAACAAATAAGAAAACGAACCAATAAATGGCTTTTTAATCTCGTTTGCTCGATCTGTACTGGAGTATCACGGTTTTTGGAGTGATCGCTTTGTTTGAAGAACTGCCATTACAAATAATAACCTATCCATTCAAATGTACTGTGCGTTTAAATCCTGTTTTGTTTTGGGGAATTTTTCATAGAGCCTTCCATTATGGATGTTATGAATACACCATCGTGCAAATGGCCGTTGACATCTTCAAATTACTGGCGAACTCCTGGACAGATTGCTTCACTTACGACTGATTTTACATTCGTATGTCTGCTTTTGTTGTCTTATGTTGGGTTTTTTTATCAGTATAAATGTCAGTAAATTGGGCGAACTGCTTTAAGTTTAAACATCAACTTACAGAAGAAACTCAACGAAAACAAAAGTAAATAGCATCACATTATCTTACAATACGTTACAATATATTACATTACAACACACAAAACATTATAACACATTCAATTACATTACAATATATTACATTGCATTACAATACTTTACAATACATGACAGTAGATTACATAACATTACATTACATCACATTACATTACAAAACATCACATTACCATACATTAAATTACATGACATTACAATAGATTACAATATATTACAAAACATTGCAATACACTGCATTACAATACATTACACTGCATTTTAAATATATTACATTGTATTACAATACGTCACACTACATTTACACTACATTAAGCCACATTGCAATACAATACAGGCATAACATTACATTATACATTACATGCATTATACATTACATTATACATTACATTACATTATACATTACATTATACATTACATTACATTATACATTACATTATACATTACATTATACATTACATTATACATTACATTATACATTACATTATACATTACATTATACATTACATTACAATACATTTCAAATATATTACATTGTATTACAATACGTCACACTACATTAAACCACATTACAATGTAATACAGGCATAACATTACAATACATTGCATTACATTACATTACATTTGGTTTTCCAAAATATAATCTCAAGAAAACTTGTTCCACTTAAAATCTTGTTCCAATTAAAGTTTTTTTGCTTGTTTATTTTCCCCCAAGTCTATTCCTAGGTCAATAAAGCCGAAATCGCGCTCCCTCACTCGGATATTGTCGGAAGAACGGACGGAGCCGATGGAAGCATCGTATCTTTTCACGTCTCCAAACAGTCGATCCAAAAATAGTCTGTCAACGTTGTCTTTGGCTCAAGAAAACCAGGTCTTTGCGCCAACGCCAGACTCTGGTTGCCATAACAGATCTTTCCTATCAACGCCCCTAAATCCTGACGCAGCTCATGAGAAATCAGGTAAAGTGAAGCTGATACATAGAATGGAGATCGTTTGTACACAGGAGTGTTGGTGGCACAGTGCTTAGCGCACCCGCCTTTCACACTGCGACCCAGGTTCGATTCCTGCTCGGTGCAGTTATCAGATTGAAAATTCACCTTGGCTGCATGTGAGAAGTGTGCTTCAGTTTGACTCTACTAAATACCACAGGTTTTCTCCGGGTACTCCGCATTCTCCTGTAGTAACACTGGACCAATGAAGGTTGGCCTTTACTGGACCTCAATGTAGAACAGTTTAGGTATGACTGATAGGGTTATCCAGTATAAGTAAAGTCGGTTTACGGTTTCCTCTGGTTTCCTCCTGTGGTAACACTGGACCAATGAGGGATGGTTCTTACTGAACTTCTAGAGAGAACAATTTAGATACAACTTAACAACCAGAATGGAGTTAATCACAAAATCTTTTTTTTCCTTAGCCAAAAGAGGAAGGAAACGAAACATAAAGGCTTGGAGAACGAACTGGGAAGACGTTGACGTCGAGAGCCCAGCGACGAACAGTTCGTCGGATGACGAAGAGCAACACGAGTTCTCCCCGAAGCGACGCCGAGTGAGCCACACGGGTCTGACGTGTGAAATCGACATTGTGGCGCTCAACCACGACAGAAACGGCACCGAGAATTGCACGAAGCTTTCCGTTGCCAAGGACGACGACTCGTCGCTTTTTACGTCAGACGTTGCCATAGATACGGAGCTTTCTGGGAAATCCCACTGGAATCCGACATTTTCTGATAATGTGATGGATGGAAGTTTTACGGTTGAAGAAAGTGTTATTAATCAATCCTCGCTGCTGCTGATATTGAACACAGTATTAATACTTCATGTGATGGTATGGATAGTAGGGGATCTCCTTGTGACATTGAGGGCGACAACGGGAACTTGAGGGATCTTAACGAAGAAAAGTCAATCAATAGTTCCAATAACAGCATACTGACAAATGGCACGGAATCCCGTCGCGCGAGCCTCTCGCGCATTTCACGCGTGAGTCCCGAGGGTGCTTCGAGGAACTATTCTCCAGATTCGTTCGTTACTCCAGCAAGAGTTCGCGGAAGTGGCTCGCGTGGATCCCGCGTTAGTCACGCGGTTGTTGACGAGAGCAAAAAGGAGCAATTTAAAGACAAGTTATTCCAGACTCCTGTGGGGAATGCACCGAAGCATTTTCATACGGCGTCTGTTACCAAAATCAGATTTCAGTCGCCAATGGATATTGGTTACGACAACTCGTATCGAAGTTCAAATTCGACTCCAAGAAGGCGTGGCCATGAGGTCAGTGTGCGATTGATTAGTCTTTTTGAAATAATGATCATCATCATGACAATGATAACAGTAAAGGTACCATTGTTGTTGGTGGTGAAGTTGGTGTCCGTGGTAGTGATGTTGGAATTGTTGGTATTGGTGTTGTTGGTGATGGTATTACTGTTGGTGATGGTGTCCGTGGTGGTGATGTTGGAATTGTTGGTGGTGATGGTATTGTTGTTGGTGATGATGGTGTTGTTGCTGTTGGTGATGGTGATGGTGGTGTTGTTGTTGTTGGTGAGGATAGTGGTGTTTTCCGCGATGATGGTGGTGGTGTTGTTGTTGATGGTGATGATAGTGTTGTTGGTGTCAGTGGTCGTGACGATATCTAATAATGCGTGTCAATTTCGCGAAATTGGCGTGGTCATATTTGGGAACATGGTTCCATTTTAATATCTCAAACATATTTATTAAGGCCTTCACGCCATTACGTACTCCGAAGTCTTGCAAGAGAGGAGCTGTTCTGAAGTCACGACAAAGGATCCTCGGCACTCCAGACTATCTAGCACCGGAGATTTTACTCCAACAGGATCATGGTGAGCATTGCTGTGTTGTATAATTATTTTCAACACCATCCTCGTTCTGTAAACAACGCCATTCTAAGCATTTTCACGTCTTCAGGACGACGTGAACACCCCGAGAGCTGTGAGTTGTTCCTTAATAACGTTGACTTCAACTCAGATACTACAATCGTTCTAGCGCTAGAACTTGAAGGTCATAAAAGAAGCTTGAACCATCAAATATGGTATTCAATATACTGTGGCTTTTTTCAACTAGGACCAGTCTTAACCCTTTCCTGTCGGTAGATTTTCGCGACGAATAAAGTCGTCTGGCGCGAGAACGAAGAAACGAACTCACAGGGAACAAAAGAAGGAATATAAAGCGCTATTACTCTCGTGACTCGTTACGGCACTGCAATTGACTCTGGTAACAGCTTTCTTCTTTAAAATTTTAATATCCCTGCAGCTCTGTTTTATCATCTTTCTTCGAGACATGGTTTTCGCTGGATGCAAAGGAATATGGTAAAACGTACATGCCGCCATCTTTTTTTTTGCTACAGTGAACATTTACGACAAATTTAAAAAATATTTAAAAGAAAGATACTTTGCATGGTTCAATTCTCTTCAGAAGCTGTAGTTCTGTGAGAAACATTGACTAGACGAACTTCAGGATTTGTTGCTTGTAGTACTGTATTTTTTATGTGTCGTTGATTGTAAGTAGTATATGTAATCTTAATGATGTCACTGTGATGACGTATCTGTGATTTCATAGTTCAACATAAGTATTCTTAATTTGTAAGTATTGTATAATTTGTAACAATATTTGTTAAGTGGAAGAGACCTTGATTAGGGCGTCATAACCCTATTGTCTCTTGCCTCGTGTATACTTCACGAAAACCAAATATATCAACTAACATTCCCTTTTTTAAAATGTGGTAACTTATGTTCTTACTTGGTCGTTTTATCCAGGCGTCGGTGTTGATTGGTGGGCGTTGGGTGTGTGTTTGTACGAGTTCTTAACTGGCATCCCCCCGTTTAACGACGATACTCCTGAGCTAGTGTTTAAACACATCATTGAGACAGGTTAGTATACCAGTGTTCAGCGAAGCGGTAAGGACGTACCTATATAAGTAACCAATCACATGTTGATATTAGGTGCTGTGACGAACCATACCGGGTAAGTAAAGAAAAACTCTACTCGACCGTGGCTGGGATTCGAACCCATGACCTTCGGTTTACTAGTCCGACTCTCTACCGACTGAGCTACATGGTCAATGGCAGACTAGTTCCTAGTCCTCTTTTCTCTCGAACGTATTTTGGTGACGTCACAGAATAGGGATCGAGCAAGAGGACTAGCGGGAAATGTTCATCTTTATCTATCATGAATCCTGCTGGAGCTCGGATTCTATAACCTTTATGAACGAGGGCACTTAAACAAACTTCTTCTTGACTAGCAGACAGCAAACGAGTAGGTTTCTTTGTTTTACATTACGTTAAAAGGTTGTTACATACGAGGCTTTATAAAGTAGTGTTCGGCGTAGGAAGTGATTGTGTTGAAACACATTTATACAAATCGAAATATGCTTTTTAACGTTTTGGCAGTAGACCAACCTTGCTATACGATGTTATAAAGAATTGTGCAGACCGACGTGAGTGTTATCTGCTTTGGTTTTCCGCCAAACGGCCGTTTGGTCCCTGTATAATTTGGGGCCAGTTTTGGGGCCAGGCAAAACATTTTATTCCAGGCCTCTCACAATTCGGTCTGCCGCTCGACGTTAAAAAGAGAGGCCTGGGAACCAGGCTGGGTCAATGGAAGCAGGTCGTGGAAAAATGGTTACCTATATTTGATATTTTGAAACTGAAATCTAGTTTCTTTAATATCAAGCGACATGACTTTTCATCTTACGTTGTTCGAATAATTGTGGGACAGCAAACTCCGGTGGAGAATCACATGTTGTTAATTATGGATTCGTTCCCATGCTCGTTACTGCGGTAAGGAAGTACCTGGCTAAGTAACCAGTCACATTGGTTAATCATGAATTTGTTCCCATGCTAGTGACTGGGGGTGAAGGTTTTTGCTGAGTTAGGTGACGGGTGACCTAAACCAATCAGACGCCTTCTGACTGTAGCTACATTATGACACCGTAAAGACAAGTGTAACTAGTCGAAGATAACATTTTTAAGTATTAAGGCATTGTAATGCTAGATTATTTTTTATCATTGTTATTTTATTTTATTATATATATTAAGCTTAAATGAACGAAATCTCTTGAAATTCTGTTTGGCGTTGTGGGAGGAATACACGCACATGCTTCCTTTGAATTAAGTTTGGTTTGATAAAAGCAAAGATATATATTAAACGTTCTGCGATAAAGCGTTCTCTCAAATAATACAGACTTCATTTTCATGTCATATTGCATTCTGCCACCGCCATGTTTATTTTCAGGCGAGCAGAACGAGCAGGCTATTATCTGTAGACATGACATCGTATTTATATGTAATAAACAGTTATCTGTAGGTGTGACGTCAGAATTGAGCGCTATCACAAATATGCCAAGAACCAATCAAACTCGGGAGTGAAAAATGCATTATATTTGTTTTCGCCGTTTTCCTTGCAGAGTATATATTGCCGGAGGGAGACGAAGCCTTGTCGAATGATGCCGAAAATGCTATACTCTCTATTCTTGTGAAAGAAGTCCCTCAGAGGCCTGGCGCAAAAGGTTTGTAGTATTTATGAGTTTGTCATTGGTTTAATTCAAGGACACAGGACTGCGGGTACACAACTGGACTGTCAAAAAAGTGACGTAATTTCCGATGTTCTCATATAGTTATACGATTTTTTATCACTTGTGAAAAATATCGTTTAATGATGATCATCATCACGACAAGCATAACGCTAAAGGTAGTGATGGTGATGTTTATGGAGGTGTTGGTGATGATGTTGGTGGTGATGAGTGGTGCTGATGGTGTTACTGGTGCGGTAGTGTTCTTGGTGATGGTGTTGTTGTTGACGACATAACATCTACAATTGGCGTTTCCTTATTAATTTCAAAACGATTTTTTCTCACTAGTGAAAAATATCATTTGCGCTTTCTGATTTGTGAAACAATTTGTTTTCTGGCCAGCACATTTCCGTCCCAATGATATTCAGACATCGCCATATTGCTCTCCCCATTTCTCAGTACTTATATAATAAACAAATTACTTAATATAGTAAATACGCATGTTTGTTTGGGTTTCCGCGCCATCATTAGCTCGATGTCTAATCGTAAACCTTCCTTTTCAAACTCTATTTAAGAAATAAAACGTTTGTCGTTCTTTTCCTCGCTGGACTGGTCCAATATCAGTAATTATGCTGCTCCGTTTATTCCAAATCCTGATGACGAAACGGACACGACATATTTCGAAGGTGAGTTAACTTATAGTTTTTTCAATCGAGAACGGAGCGTAATGCGATTAATCATAGTTTCGCTAAAATAGACATTTTTGGAGTCAACTACGTCTCCCATTGGCGAGTAAAATCGTCTGGTGTTTAACGCATTTTTTTTTAACGTGAGTAAAAAGATAAAGTTGTCCCACAACAATGCGAGTGAAAGAAAAGGTTCTTAAAAGTGCCGTCCATGTATGACTTCTTGTGGAATCGTTCTATGCTTAATAGTTCGATAGATTATCGCGTCATTCTGCAAAAGTAGTTGGAGATCAGGCTGGTCTTGTTCCATAAAATCTTATGCCCTGTTTGACCAGTAAAACCTTAACGAAAGCTTAAAAAGTTACTGTTCATGACCCAACGTTTCGACACTCCGATCTAGTGTCTACATCAGGGGTGGGGTGATCGTTGTGAAGACAGGTCCCATATTTATACTCTCATAGAACCATTGAAAGTTAGTTTCGTGCTATAAAGTGCGTTAAGTGGTTGGTGCTGGAACGATAACTCGTTCCGCTAAGTGGCTGGTGCTAGAACGATAACTCGGAAAATAAATGGTGTTTGTGCTCTTCTTAGACCCCGTTCACACGAGTCTGGAGCGAGTTGAAAACGGCACTAAAAAGTCACAAACGCCGTTGCGTTCACACGGCACCGGATCGAAATTGTGTGAAAATGGTGCTCCAACCGGAGCAGTTTGAAAACGATTTCTAAACGGAGCGAGATGAAAACTGAACCCTTGGCGGTGTCGTGTGAACATAAGATCGGGCACTTTTTCGCTCCGCTTTAGTACCCAGTTCGTAAATTTTCAGCTCATAACCAAACGGCTGGCGTATTTCTCAGTGATGGAAAACTTTATTTGTCCTCTCGATTTCGGAAAGCTTCTGCTAAGAACTTGTGCTGCTGTTTGAGCATTACAACAATGACTAGCCAGTGTAAATAGGAGAAGACCAAGTCAATAAGGAGAGTTCCTAACAGGAAGACTAAAATTGTAAACCTAGAATGCACTATACACTTTGGTGGGATAATATTTTTTGAATTGCTCCTCGTTTCCATTTACTTTTGACGAGATATGGCTATTTCAACAGTACACAGCATTGAAATACTGGATATACACGAGAAGGTTCCAAGTCGTGTGAACACCTTCAAAGCGTCGTTAAATTATGACGGACGTAACCACATTTTACCGTTTATTTTCTATATCGGACTCGTGTGAACGCAGTCTTAGAGAATCGTATTCGATGTGATATGCTAGCTTTTTAATTCGTCAAGGGAAAACGCTAGAAGTATAATATATAAAGTAGAAGCATTCACTAGCATTTATAATATAACCTGAAAAATCAACCAATATAGAGTTAAACTCACGAACAGATAACCACTGAACTGACATGGCTGAAGACACGGGCGGGTCTCGAACCAGTTTTTTTCCTACCGGAGTTTTCTCCTGAACGTTTTTTTAGAGGTAGGTCTTTTTTCCGGTTCCCCCACATGGCATGTTGCGAAAGCCATAGCGAACATACTGTAGTCAGTACTGCGTCGTACGAAGCTGCAGATGGCAAAGTTTGTAAATATTAAAGCATGCAGACAAGGTCTATCGACAATTTGTAAATACAAGCAGAGGGACGGTAATAAAGTGCTTGGACAGCGACCACGACGCAAAATGCTCCATGATAAACTTGTTTCGTTTATTGGAATACATGATATAATAAAGCGTCCTGTGATTGAGTGCATGCATTCGGCCCAGCTGTCGTCTTCGAGTCAATAGGGACTTTAAGATGCGAGGACGACGACGGCGGTTAAAAAGCAAGACAAGTTTTACAATTTAAAGAAGTCACGGTTAACTGATATTTAAGCGCTTGATTGATATTTGAAGCTAGTTTAATGCCTTCCAAAACGCCACAGTATTACTAAAATGATTGTAGTGCCCTGTCCGTATTGAAGTCTGTCTTAAGCAACAGTTCTCATATTTTTAGCCGTTGACGTCGTCTTGAAGACGTGAAAATGCTGTAAGTGGCGTTGTACAAAGAACGAGGATGGCGTTGTGATTACTCTAGGACTAAAAAATTATTCATTCTCTTTCTTTTGCAAAAATAATTATTTTGTTTAAAGGACGTCGTCGTTGAGGTTGACGTCGTAGATCTTAAAGTGCCTATGTCATCCTCAGGGACTTTACATATTTATACTAATTGGAATATTCTGAGAAGATTTGTAATATCTTCTCAGGCGAAAATTTCATCTTCATGGATTTTTTTTGCCGTTAAAGTTGACGGAAGTGACGTCAAAAGAGGAGTGGTTTTCATATAGACAAATTCCTCTTTCGACGTCACTTCCGTCAACTTTAACGGGAAAAAAATCCATGAAGATGAAATTTTCGCCTGAGAAGATATATTACAAATCTTCTCAGAGTGTTTCAATTAGTATAAATATGTAAAGTCCCTGAGGATGACATAGGAACTTTAAAGTCCCTTATAGCAAACTTAAACACGAGGTCTGACGTTCCAGACACACGCATTCGCATATTAATAGATTCTGTTACATGTTTTCTGTTAATTTTTTCTCCAGCACGAAATAACGTCCAAAACCTACGTCTATCTTCCTTCTGTGGTTGAACCTTGGATGAAATAGCTCCGCAGAGAGAACTTCGAAATGTTGTTCGTTTATTGTTGGAACCATGCAATCGATGGACAACTGCATGTCAAAAAAAAAAAGACCATAAATAATGTTTTCAATCTTCTCATATTACATTCCACATGTATATTTTAGAGTTAATATTTGTTCTGTGGAAAATTAAAAAGGCAGGGTTCGTTTAATATTGGTCTCAACAGCATTTGTATTTCTTGTAGCTACCGCGGTTAGCGTAGTAGTCACGTGTGAGTTCATTCATATCCTGGTTAACACTCCAAATAAATTTCGTATTTCCGCACATCCATGTATTATTTTCTGTTCTAACCCATTGTATTTAATTCCATTGTGTTCTATTCTACTCCATTCTACTTCGTTGTATTCCATTCTATTACACTCCATTATATTCCAACTCATTGTAATCTATTCCATTGTATTCCATTTATTCTATTCCAACCATTGTATTCTATTTCATTTTATTCTATGCAATTGTATTCCATTTCAATCTGTTCTATTCCACTGTATTCCAATCCATTCTATTCCCATCTATTGTATTCCATTCCAGCCTAATGTTTCTATTCCATTGTATTCTATTCCAATCTATTGTATACTATTCCAACCATTGTATTTTATTTATTTTTATTCTATTCAACTGTATTCCATTTCTTTGCATTCTATTCCACTCCATTCTATTCCCATCTATCGTATTCCATTCCAGCCTATTGTATTCTATTCCACTGCGTTCTATTCCGTGGTATTCTATTCCGATCTATTGTATTCTACTCCATTGTATTCCAACTCACTGTATTCCAACTATTGCATTCTATTTCTTTTTATTCTATTCAATTGTATTCCATTTCATTATAATCTATTCCACTCTATTCCAATCCATTCTAATTCCATCTATTGTATTCCATTCCAGCCTATTGTATTTTATTCCAATCTATTGTATTCTATTCCATTGTATTCCAATCCATTCTATTCTGTCATATTGTATTCTATTCCAAGCCATTGTACTCTTTTCCATTCTATTCTATCCATAGTATTCTATTCCATTGTGTTCTATTCCACGCTACTCCAACCCATTGTATTCCAATCCATTCTATTCTGTCATATTGTATTCTATTCCAAGCCATTGTACTCTATTCCATCCTATTCTATCCATAGTATTCTATTCCATTGTATTCTACTCCACGCTACTCCAACCCATTGTATTCTATTCCAGTGTATTCCAATCCATTCTATTCAATCCATTGTATTTTATTCCACTCTATTCAATCCATTGTATTTTATTCCACTCTATTCCAATGCATTGTATTATATCCCACTATATTCCATTCATTATACTATATTCTATACCCACTGATTCTAGTTACCGCAAACAAGAACCCCAAATTCATAGTTCTGAGTCAGTTATACGTTCCAAGCAATGTCCACAATACAGATGAAAGGCGATCTTTAGTCCGTTTGCGCTTGACCCGTTATTTTACCAGAAGCGCTAACAATTTTGTCCCCCAGAGCCAGCATTGCCTGGTCAGAAATGAAATGCTGGCTCGAGGAACAGGGATCGAGTGCGCTATTCCATCCTGCTAGGTCATTGCGTTTTGTTTTTTTCCATTCCAATAATGCATTGTACTCTACTTCATTGTACTCCATTCCACTGTATTCTATTCCACTGTATTCTATTCCATTCCACTTCATTGTATCCTACCTATTCCACTTTGTTTCATTCCATTAATGAATTCGATTCTATTCTATTCCATCCTATTATGCCATTCTATTCCACTGTATTATATTCCGTTCTACCCTATTCCATCCTATTGTATGGCATTCTATTTTATACTATTTTTATGTCAATGTATTCTATTCCATTCCAAAACATTGTATTCCATTCTATTCCACCTCATTGCATTATACTCCACTGCATTCTATTCCACTGTATTTCATTCCATCTTATTGTATTCTATTCCATGGTATTCTATTCTAGTCCATCGCATGTATTCAATCTATTCCAACCATTGATTCTAGTTACCGCAAACAAGAACCCCAAATTCATCGTTCTGAGACAGTTATACGTTCCAAGCAATGTCTACAATAATCCGTTTTGGAAGGAATACGGAGACCTCGTTCTGAAAACGCGTCAAATGTTGTTACAGATGAAAGGCGATCTTTAGTCTGTTTTGCGCGAGACCCGTTATTTTTACCAGAAGCGCTAACAATTTCGCTCCCGAGCCAGCATTGCCTGGTCGGAAATGAAATGCTGGCTCGAAGAACGAGATCGATTGCACTATTCCATCCTGCTATGTCATTGCGGGTTTTTTCATTCCAATAATGCATAGTATTCTATTTCATTTCACTGCATTCTATTTCACTGTATTCTATTCCATTCTGCTTCATTGTACCTATTCCATTTTGTTTCATTCCATTGAATTCGATTCTATTCCATTGTATTCTACTCCATCCTATTATGTCATTCTATTCCACTGTATTCTATTCCATCCTATTGTATGGCATTCTATTTTATACTATTATATCAATGTATTCTATTCCATTCCAATACATTGTATTCCATTCCATTCAACTCCATTGTATTCTATTCCATCAGTGTATTATCTATTCTATTTCATCCTATTCATTTTAATGCATTGTATTCCATTTCAATGCATTGTATCCATTCTACTCTACTGTGTTCTATTCTACTCCATTGTATTCTATTCTATTCCTATTGTATTACTTCCTTTTCTATTTCATCCCATTATGCTCGCGAGTCATCCAAAAACGCGACTCGGATCTGTTTCGAGCTATTTCAACCTCGGAGTCGGATGGACTGTACACTTGTGGTTTTTCGATGTGGGACATTTCGTTCGACGTAGTAAAGCAAGGTCTAGGACGCAGTTACTCCCTTGCTCACTCCGGACGAATTCTCACACGTTCACGGTACCTAAACAGAAGTTAAAAACATTAAGAACTACTGTCACTTATATAACCAGTGTTCTAATTTCGGTTTCTATTAAGGTGGCTCCATACAGTTTCTTGGAAAATACAAGTTTGAGAGTCCAAAACACGTGCATAAACAATTCGGAAAAAGAATAAAACTAAATGTTATGCCTAGTTAAACAGTCTGACAATCAAAAAATGTTATGGCAACAATGACGTTTCAAAATGGCTGCCAATTACCCTTCAAACTAATTTAATTCAAAAAAACTTTGACTTTTCTTGAAGTACGAGTAATCAATAGGCCGATTTTAAAAAAAATTCTGTGGATCCAAATTTTTTAAAAATTAACAAATATGATTTCTCCGGGGGGAAATCATTCGTTCTACAGAATTTTTTTTAAATCGGCCTATTGATTACTCGTACTTCAAGAAAAGTTTTAATGAAAAAAAATTGGGGGTCACCAAAGTTTTTTTCGAATTAAATTAGTTTGAAGGGTAATTGGCAGTCATTTTCAAACGTCATTGTTGGTATAGCAACAACTGTCGCTATTTATTTGGTGAGTTTTTGATTGTCATACTTTTAAATCTATGTATAACATTTACTTTCATTCAAGTTTCCCGAATTATTTATCCACGCGTTTTGTTGACTCTCAAACTTGTATTTTCCATTTTTCAAGAAACTGTATGGAGCCACCTTAAACACAGTTTTCCACAAGGCGGAATTTTTCGTGGAGTAAATTTTTTTTTCCTAATAGGCGACTTTCAAAGTGTTGCGCGCGCATCATTTTTCAAAAAAAAACCCTTGCCAACTCCACTCAAAGTAAACATACTGTTTAAAATCAACAAAGTATAGATACAGTTCCTGGATGTTTAACACTGTTATTCTGCTGTTGTTGGCTCGCTAGCAAGTCTCTTTGCCATTGTTTACTTTGTGGAGAGCCCGCCAATCCTTTGCAAAATGATGCGCGCGCAATACCCTGAAATTCGCCTTATTAATGTCACTACAAACTTCCCACGCCGAAGAGAAATTCCACTTCGCGCGAAAAATAGGTCATTTCCGAATTGCGCTCTATTTACCGCAAACAAGAACTTCAAATTCATAGTTCTGAGACAGTTATCTGCTTTCGATCGAATATGGTGACCTGGTAAAAAAATCAAAGGTGATCTCCAGTCCGTTTTGCACATCACCCGCAAAAGAAATTAATGTTTAATCAATATATTATGTAAATCGCATACAGATTCGTTCCGATTTACATAAACTTTTTCCTCAATTTACTAAGCTAGAATCACTCCAACTTGAAAAATAGTTTGAAAACATGGCTATGCGTCCATTTGATAAGTACGATAAAGCATGAGCAGCTGATCTGTACGCGATTTACTACAGCTCGCCTTGTAAGTCACATACAGATCAGCTGCTCATGCTTTATCTATTACATAAAGATGCAAATCTTAGTTTCGTACATGCGTGTAACGGATTGGAGATCACCTTTAATTCTTCTTCATCCTGTTGGTAAGAGGTTAACTTGTTTGGCTTCGACAATTACTAGTTTAGATTGCTATCAACAATTTTGAATTTCGCACATGAAAACGAGTTTACCCTAATTTATATGCACATAAAATATTAAAAGGCGAGTTATTTGAATATTCTTTTGTGCATTTTTTTTTGTATGTCGGCAATTCAAAAAAATCTTTGCTTTATAACGAGACCAGAAAGACCCATTTAGATGACTTCAAAAACACTTTAATAATTCACGAGGAAAACACAAAGGAAAATCATGACCGTGACGTGTCTCTATATGTGATAGAGACACGTTCGCTATTTTCGATGAACTTTTTCTTCGATTTTGCGGATCAGACTTCAATTTTCAAAACTGATTTCAATATGAGCTTATTACATGGAGAGTTTTTGAAGCCATTTAAAACATTCGCAGTACGTGTTTTAAATAGTGCATAAAAGAATGTTTAAAGGTCTAATGCCACTTTAATAAGTGGTCTATACATTTCAACAAATTTTGAAAATCGACACGTACAATTATGACCAAATTTTAATCAAAATGGTTCGACTTAAACTCAGAATAACTTGGATATCACTTTTAACTACGATCTTCTAAGACTATGTTGATGTCAAATATGTCTTGGCTGTTTTTTAGGAAACCATTCCAAAATATTTGTTCAACCAACAAAACATACTTCATTTATACACGGAATTCACGTAGTTCTGAAGGAATTACCCACCTTGGCTGAACGGAACTTCCAAACACGGATCACACTGCAAGCAAATTTGCCGAAAGCGGCTCAACGGAAAGCAGGCAACGTTTCACAAAGTCCGAGAAAAACATCGGAGAAAAGAAACCCACACCGACACTTTAGTGATCTGGCCGTAAAAAAGACCACGATTGCATTCAGTCCACTCCGGTTTCCGTTTTTACGGTTATTCATTGTAGAATCGTGCGGCTCTTGCCCAGGCTCAAGCCTGGGTCAAACGACGTACTTGACAAACTAAATTGGCATGGCGGATCGATCTAAACTGAGTCATGACATTTTCGGACGTTTTATCCGCTGTTCTTGAAATGGATAGAACGTCTCAGGCGGTCCAAATACAATCAGCCAAACTTAATTGGTCAAATATCGATCTCGATTCAAAAACATGAACTTAATCCACTGACAAACGTCGTTTGACCCGGGCCCTAAATGGCCGTTACAACTTTTCTTCGCGTTTTTTTCACTCCAGTCCCTTTATTCTGAAGAACGAAAAAGCTTGATCTTGATTCGTTAACGGAAGAGCAAAACCACGCAAGAAGACGACGGTTTATTGAGATGCTATTCGCAAAAATACGAGGTAGGCAGGGCAATAGACTCCCTTAGCTTTAATCTCTTATCCCCCAGAAAATTGACAAAGGCTACAACATTTACATTCCTTTCATATCGGCAAAGAGCAAGCTAATACGAATAAATCAGTTTGTGATTGGCTATATACCTCATTCAAAAATGACCGCCGAATATTCTTTTATAAGCACGATTAGCTTAAACTAATAGCCCTTATCAGTTTGTTTTACTGTCGTGGCAATGGAAGCGCTCCGTAAAATATGGTTGCAAAAAATATATTCCTCAAGTTGAACAATTCATTTGATAAGATTCGTTGACAACTTCCTGTTTTGAATTTGATGGTGTTTGGCAAATAATCCTGTTTCTCATTGGTTGTTTAAAAACCAGAAACCAATCAAATTCAAAACAGGAAGTTAGCAATAATTTTCATCAAAGGAATTGGTCAACTTGAGGATTATACTGCAACGATAGTTTAAGGACGCTTCTATGGATCCTTTTCACTCACGTGATCGGTTGCCCCGTTGGGGGTGGTGAAATAATACGAAATGTTTGAAGAATAATAACTTCCCATAGTATAAAGATTGTGCACCAACATGGCCGCCGTGACGTCAGATAAAAAACATAATAGCCCCGACAGTAAAATAAAAAAAAATTTAATTTCGTACATTCCGCGAGAAATTTATATGTAAATATTCAGCGGCCATTTTAAAATAAGGTCTATAAGTAACTATCTGAACAAGAAGTGCCCTGGAGCACATACCTCAACGTGGGTCTCATACTCAGGCCTTCGCGCAGAAAACGGACGAACAGACGGCGTGAGATCATACTGAACTAACGTACTAACCGAGACCCGTTCTGCAAGCTAGCGTTCTAGCAACGAAATAGAATTCATCTGCTGATCCAGCAATAGACACATGACTTTAGAAAAGTTTCCAAACCTGACGTAGCACTTCTGTAGATCCTGTATTTGAAAACTGAATAAATTGAGATAACTTGGAATTCCAACCGCTTTATTTTCTAACTAATTTTAACCAACTTTATTGGGACAGAGACGATACATGTCGGACAGGTAAAAACCATGGAACTAATAAAAAAACTACTTGTTTACAGAGTTGGTCACAGTTCTCGAGTTCAAGAATATACACGAAGCGATTCACAATCTCAACAACCGGGTTCCGAAACGGAGTCGCTCCTGAAAATAAACCTTTACAAGTATAATAAGTTGTTGTTCTAGGACCAATTTCGACGACCACGGCTAAATCTCTTCTATATTCGGCACGGACTGGTTAAAAAAATATACAAGGACAACACTGAAGACACGTTAAAATAGATTTCCGATGAACTTTGTTGACTAAACGGCGAAGCGATGAAGGAGATTTCCGAAGTTCTTGTCTAGGACGGTTTTTCACACAGATACGGTAACAGTTTAGCAGGCTTTTAAATCCGCAAGTTCCGAACACGGAGTAGACGGGCGGCTCACGGGTGTTCACCAATCACGGCCTTTGGAATAAAATGACGAATAGTTAGCACTAAATGGAAACTGGGTAAGCATATTGTGAACAGGATAAAAACCTTTAAAAAATACTTGAAATGGCAGTGGTAGAAAGAAACGACAGCTAGGTGGAAGCATGTACATTTGTTTTATAACATGGACACAAAATTATCAAATTGAAGAAATGGGAGACAGTGTTTATTGACAGTATATTCATTGGTGCAACTCTAACAAATTGGCAATATTTTTGTTTTATGAAACAAGACGTCCTTTTACTGTTTTGCCGGTTGACATGACAAAAAAAAAAAAGAGATGTGTGTTTGTATTTGGGAATATCAAAAGTATAGTTACTTGGATGAATCTAGTATTTTTATGGTCTTAAAGTGGCAGTAAATTTTGCTTGTCCATTTTAGAAATTTTTAACCAAGAAAAATGAAGGAATAATCTTACCAATGTGTGCTCAAACATTTTACAATGTACCATTTTGTGAAAAGTTTGAAAAATACATTTTACAAATCTAAATATGTCGAGATTGTCAGCTGCTCAGAAAATCATGATATCATAGATTACTATGGCAAACCAACTGAAAAATCACAGGGTATTTAGAATGTAAACAAACTTTTGAAAAACAAAAATATGAATTTGAAATTAAAGTACTTTAAAAACATACCATAAGTACGCTGGCCAGCTGTTGGTGGTGGACCACCATACCTGTCCACAGGTTGACTGTTGTAGTTATCACTATGAGATTAAGATAAAAAATAAACATGAAAAATGTTTTCTGTTTCTTAAATAACAGTGTGCTTAATCAGTTTTTAGACTAGAAAAATCTTGAGTTGTGAGTTATACAACAGTGCAACACATCTGGAAAATTCGGTAGGTTATTTATAGCTAAATAGGAAAAAATACAATTTGACTCTGTAATGCAACCAAATTCACTTTGACAAAGAAGTCAGTGTTAAAGTGAATAAAGTCTAAGTAACTAACCTGCCATAGTTATTTCGTTCAGGCGCATGGTATCGATCAGGTCCACCAGTATGAGCTGGTCGTCCTCTTTCTGATTGTGGATACCTCTCTCGTTCAGCTTGTGGATAGCGGTCGTATCCACTACCATCCCGTGCTGGTGGGGGACCATCTCGACCTGGTCGTTGCTGGTAAGAATCATGGGTGTCGCGTTGACGGGCTGGTGCCCCATAACCATCTCTCGCTGGTGGGTATTCACGCTCATACCTTTGAGATGCATATTGATCATCATATCCACCTCCATAGTTGTCATATCCACGAGATGGGGGTGGTCCTCGTCTGTCAGGAGGTCCTCGTCCCCTCATACCTCGTCCTGGTGGACCACCTCTACCTCTTGGTGGCCCACCTCTACCACGTGGGGGCCATCCTCCACCTCGTCCACCACCACCACCACCACCTGGACCACCATAACGGCTCATTCTCTTTGCAGCTTCCTTGGCAGGGTCTTTGGCATTTGCATACTCAACATTAATTTCTTTTCCATCAATTGTCTAAAAAGCAAAAAAACACTCGAAGTTAAATACATTTTTTTGATCAGTAGTTAAAAGTAGAATTATACTTTTAAAATCGTTCCTCACCATTCCCCTAAGAGCTTTCATAGCAGCTTCAGCATCATTTGTTTCTGCAAAAGTCACATAGCCAAAACCACGAGAGTTGCCAGTCTCTTTGTCATACACAATGCAAGCTGCAAGAAAGACACCAAGGTGTTTATATGGAGGAAAGCCAGCTTGGGTACCCGGGCTAGCCCACTTTCCCAAGATTGTGCTTGTACTATTTAAAATTTCTTGTTAATTTTCATCTTGTGTTTATACGAGAGTTGAGCCAGATCTCACTTTGCGAGACTGAGTTCTTGGTTACCCAGGCTGGGTTTTCCCATGTAAACATGATTGACCAGGCTATTATAGGAATGTATTTCAGAAATACAGTGTTTTGTAAATAATTTTGATAAAGTTTTTGGCACCTTATTGACATTATGCATTAAATTTGCAATTTCTTCAAAATAGAGAATATTTGTTTCTATAAAAAGGGGGATATAGCATGTGTTTGTTTTTGAGCAAAATAAATTAGTCTTAGTGCCCGTTTTTGCAAAATCAGTAGCTTATTTGTATATTTCCTTGACGCCTGTCCCCACACATATAATCTGTATTGACTTAAATATGGCTGGAGGAGAGAACGGTAAATAGTAATCCATATTTTGTGCAAGAAAATGTCTTAATTTAGCAATTATGCCAACTGTTCAATGTATTTTAGTGGCAAGCTCAATTATTTTTAAGCTCGATGATTAAAAACAAATTCAAGAAAATGTCTTAATTTAGCAATTATGCCAACTGTTCAATGTATTTTAGTGGCAAGCTCAATTATTTTTAAGCTCGATGATTAAATTCAAATGAATGGGTCATCCCAGAAAAGATCCATCCCAAAGAGGGCAGAGGTAAAATTAACTACATATTTACTTAAATTATTGTAGGGTATCCAAAAAGGAGGGGAGGACCCATTTCTTCTGTAGGGGGAGTATGGATATTTTCTGGAATGACCCAACTGTGAGTGATACATTTTCAACCACAATGCAATACGGCAAAAATTAAGAAATTCTCCCACTACATGTCTTCCAACTTGCTCTCTTGCTCTTTCAAGGTCACTTGCTGTGCCAGCAAGGCAGCAACGAAGTCCAGTTTTGGGTTTATGACCCAGAACTGAAGTTTACAAAGGGGAATCAAATTTCAGCTGCCAATTTATACAAGCATCTGGTGAAAATAGCACAGGCTTGCATGTGAAAATGACTGTTGTCCAGGGTAGCCCCAAATAAAACAGCACTACAATCAATTTTTCAGGCACTTGTCACTGAATCTAGATAAAAATTGTGTGATCAAGGGCAAATTTCACAAAATTGTGCAGCCACTTAAATTTTTTACTTTGGTTTTCAAGGCCATAGCCAATCTTGACCAAGAGCTGAGGAGAAACGCTTTGGAAGTCCTCAAGGTATATATATATATATATATATATATACAGTATATACTACTCAAATCAGTAGAGCGAGACATGGATGATTTTTTTATCGCTTCCGAAGTGTCAGTTTTATTAACCGCGGATCAATATTAAAGCAATCACGAGGTGTATTCTCATGTACCACGTGATAAACATCCCATTAAATCCCATTGTTAACTCGTAAACAAGCTATCACGTGGTACATAAGAATACACCTCGTGATTGCTTTGAAATTGATCTGCGATTAACGGAACTGTCGCTTCGGAAGCGATGAAAACATCGTCTATGTCTCACTCTACTGATTTGAGTAGTATATATTTTTAGTTTGGTTGTCAAGGTCATAGCCAATTTCTGCATGGACACCAATCTTGACCAAGAGCTTAATAGGAGAAACACTTGTATATATATATATATATATACATATACACAGCGGCAAGTACCCAGAACATGACTGAACCTATTTCCCAACATGCAATTATTTCATCCTGTCATCACGCTAAACTGGCTCCAAGAATCTGTCCACAAAACGAACGAGAACCTTACTAAAAACAGACTAGACAACGAACAAGTGGTCTTAGAACGAAAGCATGCTCAATTTTCTCGCTAGGCCTTGTCATTTGCCTTCAAACAGCTGGACCTATATTAAGCTTAAATCAATATTTATCACGCACACGGTTTCGCAATGAGCAGAAAAGCAAAGTAAAAGCCTTTTACACAGCAATATTTTCCAACATTTCGATAAACTACAAAGAAACTATGAAAATTCAATCACTTCGGAACTCACCATCGTCGATTTTGCCGAATTTATCAAAGGTTTGGTACAGGTTGTCTTCGGTCGCATTCTGTCCAAGACCACCGACAAACAGCTTCGACTTTTGGGCCATCTTAATACAGCAAATACGCGAGAAACACAGTGGTAAATTACCTAAAATGTCTTCCCAAACCGACTGGGGACTGCTCCTAGATGTTTGATAATCGAAAAGTGTTTAAAAGAACGAAATTTTACGCTCAAATTCTCCCTGGGTGATGTCTCTTCGAGGCGACACGTGAAAAGACAGAAATCAGAACCGGACCACGAGGATGCGCACGCATCCGACTCAAACCGCAAAGCCTCTTGGGCCAGATCGTTCCCCAGAGCCCGCGCGGAAATCGATGCATTCTCAGAATTTTCGTTTGAATTTCACGTCAATAATTTTTGGTTGAATTTAGATAAAGATTTCACAGATTTATCTACCTGCTGGCGGTTCTCGTTTTGCCAGATAAAACACTGAGAAAGTGGCCGTTTTCGCAACCATTATAGAAATTCATGGGGAGGAGGGGGAGAGTCCCGTCAAAATATTTTTTTTCTTCGGGAGTGGTGTAGATATTTCTGGAATTACAGATTATTTTTATGTATTAAATATTAGTTTTTATTTATTTTAATACTCAGCAAAATTGATTCGAGTAATTGTTTAATATTTCTAAAGCGTATTAATAATTCATGAAGAAAAAGACAAATTAAAAGAAATCCGCGTTGAATAGACCTTATTCAAAAATGGCCGTCGAATTAGAATTCTTTTATATGCATATAAATTAGCCCTTATGACCTCGTTTTAAAGTAAAAATTATTTTGAATTTCCCACATGAAAACGAGTTCATAAGGGCTAATTTATATGTATATAAAAGAATCTTATTTCGGCGGCCGTTTTTGAATAAGGTCTATGAGGGTCTTTATGTGATAAAAGTACGATCATTCAAGAGAGATGGCAATATATAGATCTTTATACTAGTATTTACAGCAGTGTTTAAGTGTTTTATCAGATCAGATCTCAGATTCCTTTAACTACGCATATGTATTGGAATACTATTCCAAAATTAAAATACTCATTAATAATTCATGACGAAAATTCAAAAGAAATCAATACCGTAGCAGTGGTTATAAATCGGATACAGCATCGTCCTGATTTACATAAACTTTAGCTCCGATTTTCTCGGCTAAAACAGACCGTATCCCCAAAATAGTTGGTGAACTTGATTACTTAGATGCATTTGTATTTTAAGAAAGATACAGCATTCGCATCTGAGCTGTATCTATTACATATAGAATTGTATTCGGCAATACATATCCGTAGTTTAAAAAAAGAAAAATTTCTTAATAAAATCCATGATTTGCTTCTTCATATCCTGAATGTTGACAATAACTATGTTGACGTAATAGATCAAACACGAGTTTGAGTATTTCATCAGGGGTTCCAAACACGAGAAAACAAATGAAAACCGAGGGCGTAGCCCCGAGGTTTTTATTGTTTTCGAGTGTTTGGAGTCCCCTGATGAAACACGATAAACGAGTGTTTGATCTTGCTTCTCAAACGAGTATTCGCATCGCGATTTGCGGTGTTTTCTTCATTGATTTCAATATGCAGATTAGAAATGTGATCCAGTTCACTAGGAAGTTTCCTACAGGTTTTCCTTGGGTATCAAAACTCATGCATGCGATGTGATGTGATATACGTTCATGGATTGGCTATGATATTTCATGAATTATTTATCTTCAGAAATTGTCGAATTTTTTTCATTTACCACATTTGTTATGCATGTCGCCCGCCAAAATTATGCCTGTGGCTCGCCAAAATGATGCGTGCGCATGATCGTGCAACTCGCGTATAAGTCGGAAAAGTCAATGCTAAATTTTATGTAACCTAAGAGATATTCAAAACATCATAAAAATTTACGAGGTAAACAAAGGAAATCACTAATCGGTACCATGCCCGTGGTTTTATATCTGATAAAAAATTCTTATGATTTACATAAACTTAGATTTTCTTGGCTTTATTGAACGGTTTTAAAAAACGAGCCTATCTTTAAGTAATATTTAAAACACGAGCAGGAGTGTTTTATCAGATTTAAAACCACGAGGGCGTAGCCCGAGTGTTTTAGATCTGATAAAAAACGTGATGCGAGTGTTTTGAATGCTTCAAAAACGATTCGTTATTGGATGTTATGCTCATTAGTATTCTTTATATAAAATTGTATGTTCATTAGTATTCTTTCTGACGTCAAGAAGTTTTATCAGGTATAAAACCACGGACATGGTACTGATTTCCTTTGTGTTTTCCTCATGAATTATTAATGAGTTTTTGAAGAAATAGATACACCATGAGCAGCCGAGCTGTATCTGATTTTAAATACAAAGCCGTATCTTTCTTAAAATACAAATGCATCTAAGTAATCAAGTTCACCGACTATTTGGGGGATACGGTCGGTTTTAGCCGAGAAAATCGAAGCTAAAGTTCATGTAAATCAGGACGATGCTGTATCCGATTTACAACCACTGCTACGGTATTGATTTCTTTTGAATTTTCGTCATGAATTATTAATGAGTATTTTAAATAAAGATCATAACTTTTACTTTATATACAGAGAATATTACTTAATACTCGAACTATCAAAGGAGTAAAGGACTTGGTCTAGTTCTACATGCGAGACTGACTGAGCACGAACTGATAACAGGATAAATAGGACTCTAAGTGCATGATTAAAACCCCCAAATAATTCATTATCATCATTTTTTTCTAATATTACTTTCTTACTTAACGCTACATTATTATTTTTTTTGCGTAAATTATGAACAGTCGGTAAAGAGACGAGACATTGAAGACAAAACCTGAAAACATACGATTTTCTTATCATAGACACATCTCATATTTTCACAAAACTTCAAATAACGTCGACAAAACCAAAACAAAATCGCCATGCCGTGAGTTCGTTCGTCTTTCGAGCTAATTTGATCCACGTTCGATTTCGCCATTTCTCTTTTCCCGCCAGACGCCATATGAAGTTGAGAGGTTACAAACGATTGCCAAACTGTAGTCATGGTAACAACACAAACACGCAATCACATCAAACAGGACGAAGCTTTCTCCTGGAGAGTCGAAGGCCGCCAAATTCCTGTCAGCAACAAAAACGCAAGCAGTAGGAAGAAGTCAGTAGAAAATTTTGAAGTCGATGCCGAAAACGACTTAGAAAATAAATTTCAATCTACTTAATAAAATTAAAGAACTGTTTCTTAAACAGCCCATAAAACAAAAATGAAGTTTGTCTTATTTGAAAGAACACTGACTTAAAATGGCAAAGTAACATCTTTTGCAGTTTTTTTATTCCTTGATTCGTTGTTAAGATATTTCAGTTTGTTTGATATGTAAATTAACCATCTTGACATCATATATATTTCTAAAACTCATTAATAATTCATGAGGAAAATCCAAAAGAAATTAAGGTTTAATCAATGTCTGTTTACCCCGGTACAGAACTGATATCAGTGTCTGTAAATGTGATACAGAACTGTTTAAAAAAACATCAGTTCTGTATCACATTTACAGAGTGATCATATCAGTTCTGTAGCAAGTGTACAGACACACGCATTCAACTATCTTGAGTGAGGTACGCTGGTAGCGTCCTCATACAAGATGAAGATGCAAACATTTGTTGCCCAACAACATTTGTTGAATTAATAACAAATGATGACCAGTAAGGCCATTTATGTCACGTCACTTAGAATAGAAAATGTGGGACTAATATTAAATTAAAGCGCATGCTCGTATCACCAATTTAATAATCGTAGCCTATTAAACCTTACCTCGAAGGTTTATCAGCTGTTAACATGATTTATTTTTGTTTAGTTACCTTAATAGGCGTTTTAGAAGTCATTTACAGAATTCGTGTCCGTTCTGTATCGGGATACAGGCACTCGGATTCGCCTCGTGTCTGTATACCCCGATACAGAACGGCCACTCATTCTGTAAATAGTACACACACATATATAAGTAGTAGATAACCCCCCCCCCCCCATATAGCATACAAAGGGATGCCGCCTCATTAATATTCAGCGTGACTCACGCACCGTGACTCACGCATGACTCACGCATGACTCACGCCTGTGACATGATTGGGCAAGATAGGATTATATTTTTAGGACCTAGATATTCAAACAGAGTAAGTCATCCTAGAATTATTGCTAACTAAACCCTAGTTCATGAGCGAGGAAATTGTAGGAAGATAGAATGAGGAATCACTTCGAGAAGTCGTGAAAAGAACGATTTTAAGTGTCGAAATATGAACTAAAGGCAAAGCGATTTATTACTTTGAAAGCGTTGCTAGGTTAACTGGAGTACAAACAGAGTAAGTCATCCTAGTGATTACTGCTAACTAAACCCTTGTTTATAAGCGAGTAAATCGTAGGAAGATAGAATGAAGAATCACTTTAAGAAGTCATGAAAAGAACGATTTTAAATGTCGAAATATAAAGGCAAAGCGATTTATTACTTTGAAAGCGTTGCTACGCTTTCTGTTACTAAGCTGAACTTAAGATATGTACGAATCAATCCGAAAAGCCGTGAGCTCAGAAAAAAACGTATTGGCACATAGCAATGAAAAGCTTATATATGAATATTATATTAGATATTTGGTTCGCTTTTGTGATGTTTATACGTATAGGAACCGTATGAAGTTAAAAAGAGTCGCCTTGAATGGTAGCGAATCGTTATTGTAAACTTAGAAGAACATTATTCGATAACATCGTTGACCAGGCACTTTGAAAAATTACAGAGCTTGGTTAAATAATTCGTCGCTATGATTTAGTATGTTATAAGATTCTCGCACGTGCAGAACACAAAAGGGAAAAGTTATTAAAATTACTAATGGCTAAAACATAACCGGATTTGCATATAAGTAGAATATTTAATTCATTTTAGGGGGGTGATCATGAGCTTTGGGGAATAATAAGGGGTATTAATGCATGGGCAAGTTTAGGCGAGGCGTTGGTGTAACCATGGAGAATGTACAGCATCGCGTCGTCTCATAAGGCAGAATTCAAAGTATTCAGTTTAAAATATTTATTTAGGCTTTGGTTTAAACTTATACATGTCAATAAAATAAATTACGGTTACATACAAATAGTTACACTGATCAGTTTAAAACGTTTTTAATAAGGGCGGCTTCTGTTATTGAATCTAGTAGGCATTCGCACTTTATAAGGCACTTTATAAGGATTTTGAGGGTCGTTCCTGGGGCGCAGTGTGATGTATAAGGAGTCTTCGTTTTGACTATTATTGTCTTCTGTTTCATGTGAGCCTTCTTCTCCATGCGAGTCTTCGTTGTCTGAGTCGTTTTCACCAGGATCACTTTCATCTGTGCCAGAATCAACAGTTAACCATTTTTGCAAAGGTTTCGGCTTTGGGTATTCAACAGTCGGAGGAGGAGTTAGAAAATATGGTTTCGCTACGCTAGGTTTAGACGGAGAATCCAACGGAAGGTGTTCAGCTTGCTGGGGTTCAGGTTTTTCAGGCTTCTGTGGGGTCTCTGTCAAATTTTGTATAACTTTTAGTAGCTGCGTTTGAAGATTAGTTTGAACTTGATGCTGCTGATTCTGCAGCTGCTGTTGGAATGTCAGAAAACGATCGAGTTGATTAGAGTATAGGATGTTCTTTTCATCGGGTGTTAATTGTGGTGTTTGTACAATATCTCGCATTAGCTGTTCTGTATTGTGCATAGCGTTGACGATTGGAGGTTGCTGATACGATTTCTTTTGAATATATCTGCTTATATTCTGCTGCAGGACGGAGCTATTTTCTTCAGGTAAAACATTTGTCTTGAGACGATGTTTGTCATCCGTAGTCGGCTTTAGATCAAGCATCAGATATCCATGGGGGCGACTCGTTGCTTCTTCGTAACTCTTCATAAATTCCTGAACATGTCCAGGATTCACTTGTCGTGCCAAAATAGAAATTTGTTGTTTATCCCTCGGAGACTTGAAGAGTATGATATAATGTGCGTTGAGGCTGATGTTTCTGGTTTCCTTTCCTTGGTGAAATATATTCTGAACAATATAGATCACTGAGAGATTCCTATGATGGCTTCCCTTGGTAAATAAATTTGCAACGCGCTTATCCCCTCCTGATTGATCCATAAGATCATCGAGGACAATAAGATTTCGCTTCGAAACATCAAGAAAATCTTCCGAGTCGATGTTCGTAGGTATTCCTTCGTTCAGTTCAATGTCAGGTATAGTTTTGATCATATCCAGGTACATGGGTTGCCACTGCCCATAACACCAAATGATACGTTCAGGAGGGGGGTTGATATTTGTTCTTGCATTCTCCAGAAGAGTTTTTACCCATACGGTTTTACCACTCTGAGTACACCCTGCAACAATGCAGGTAAACGGATGCTGCAATACTGTGGATCCATTGATGAGAGGACCTGCCTGTCTTATTTGTTTTGTCGACGATCTATGAACCATCTTCATGTGACGGAGGAGATTACTTGAATTAGCGAAAGATTTTCCACAAACTTCACAAACGTAGGACATGTTTCAGTTAAGACTGTCAGATAAAAAATGAAGATTTTTCTATTGTCCATCCTTGTTTATAGTGATTCAACACAATAGTCCAAAGACTATAATCGTTTATAGTCCTGAGACCATAGTCATAGTCCTAAGACTATAGTCCTCATAGTCCCAGTCCTATAGTCTTTATAGTCATAGTCCTAAGACTATACCTAGAAGATTATTCCCCCAAACACTCTGATTACGTACTCATTTCTTTATTCCAGCAAAAAGCTGGCCAACTGTTCGAGTACTGGAGCGAGGAGAAAGGGCAAGAAACCCTCACCATGTTGCAGAATAACTTCCTTCCTCTCTGCTATGGGATTACTTGAGCTAGCGACAAATTTAATATGATCGTTATACGGTGCCAGATTCTTTGCAGTTTCAGGAGTAATGTTGATTGTTTCACACCATATGTTCAATAGACATTCAGTTATGGCCTCCAGTAAATCTTTATCAGCAGCTTTTATGATTGCTTTTCGCATTCGTGCATTACATTGCGTTAATACCTTCAGAAAGTCGCAGTTCCTTCTTATACGAGCAGACATCTTCAAATGATCGTGGGTTGAATTTACACCCCTTTCTATATGTGATAGTCATAGGCCTAAGACCACAGGCCTAAGACTATAGTCCTAAGACTATAGTCCTAAGACTACAGGCCTAAGACTATAGTCCTAAGACTACAGGCCTAAGACTATAGTCCTAAGACTATAGTCCTAAGACTATAGTCCTAAGACTATAGTCCTAAGACTATAGTCTGACTATAGTCTTAGGACTATAGTCTTAGGACTATAGTCTTAGGACTATAGTCTTAGGACTATAGTCTTAGGACTATAGTCTTAGGACTATAGTCTTAGGACTATAGTCTTAGGACTATAGTCTTAGGCCTGTGGTCTTAGGCCTATGACTATCACATATAGAAAGGGGTGTAAATTCAACCCACGATCATTTGAAGATGTCTGCTCGTATAAGAAGGAACTGCGACTTTCTGAAGGTATTAACGCAATGTAATGCACGAATGCGAAAAGCAATCATAAAAGCTGCTGATAAAGATTTACTGGAGGCCATAACTGAATGTCTATTGAACATATGGTGTGAAACAATCAACATTACTCCTGAAACTGCAAAGAATCTGGCACCGTATAACGATCATATTAAATTTGTCGCTAGCTCAAGTAATCCCATAGCAGAGAGGAAGGAAGTTATTCTGCAACATGGTGAGGGTTTCTTGCCCTTTCTCCTCGCTCCAGTACTCGAACAGTTGGCCAGCTTTTTGCTGGAATAAAGAAATGAGTACGTAATCAGAGTGTTTGGGGGAATAATCTTCTAGGTATAGTCTTAGGACTATGACTATAAAGACTATAGGACTGGGACTATGAGGACTATAGTCTTAGGACTATGACTATGGTCTCAGGACTATAAACGATTATAGTCTTTGGACTATTGTGTTGAATCACTATAAACAAGGATGGACAATAGAAAAATCTTCATTTTTTATCTGACAGTCTTAACTGAAACATGTCCTACGTTTGTGAAGTTTGTGGAAAATCTTTCGCTAATTCAAGTAATCTCCTCCGTCACATGAAGATGGTTCATAGATCGTCGACAAAACAAATAAGACAGGCAGGTCCTCTCATCAATGGATCCACAGTATTGCAGCATCCGTTTACCTGCATTGTTGCAGGGTGTACTCAGAGTGGTAAAACCGTATGGGTAAAAACTCTTCTGGAGAATGCAAGAACAAATATCAACCCCCCTCCTGAACGTATCATTTGGTGTTATGGGCAGTGGCAACCCATGTACCTGGATATGATCAAAACTATACCTGACATTGAACTGAACGAAGGAATACCTACGAACATCGACTCGGAAGATTTTCTTGATGTTTCGAAGCGAAATCTTATTGTCCTCGATGATCTTATGGATCAATCAGGAGGGGATAAGCGCGTTGCAAATTTATTTACCAAGGGAAGCCATCATAGGAATCTCTCAGTGATCTATATTGTTCAGAATATATTTCACCAAGGAAAGGAAACCAGAAACATCAGCCTCAACGCACATTATATCATACTCTTCAAGTCTCCGAGGGATAAACAACAAATTTCTATTTTGGCACGACAAGTGAATCCTGGACATGTTCAGGAATTTATGAAGAGTTACGAAGAAGCAACGAGTCGCCCCCATGGATATCTGATGCTTGATCTAAAGCCGACTACGGATGACAAACATCGTCTCAAGACAAATGTTTTACCTGAAGAAAATAGCTCCGTCCTGCAGCAGAATATAAGCAGATATATTCAAAAGAAATCGTATCAGCAACCTCCAATCGTCAACGCTATGCACAATACAGAACAGCTAATGCGAGATATTGTACAAACACCACAATTAACACCCGATGAAAAGAACATCCTATACTCTAATCAACTCGATCGTTTTCTGACATTCCAACAGCAGCTGCAGAATCAGCAGCATCAAGTTCAAACTAATCTTCAAACGCAGCTACTAAAAGTTATACAAAATTTGACAGAGACCCCACAGAAGCCTGAAAAACCTGAACCCCAGCAAGCTGAACACCTTCCGTTGGATTCTCCGTCTAAACCTAGCGTAGCGAAACCATATTTTCTAACTCCTCCTCCGACTGTTGAATACCCAAAGCCGAAACCTTTGCAAAAATGGTTAACTGTTGATTCTGGCACAGATGAAAGTGATCCTGGTGAAAACGACTCAGACAACGAAGACTCGCATGGAGAAGAAGGCTCACATGAAACAGAAGACAATAATAGTCAAAACGAAGACTCCTTATACATCACACTGCGCCCCAGGAACGACCCTCAAAATCCTTATAAAGTGCCTTATAAAGTGCGAATGCCTACTAGATTCAATAACAGAAGCCGCCCTTATTAAAAACGTTTTAAACTGATCAGTGTAACTATTTGTATGTAACTGTAATTTATTTTATTGACATGTATAAGTTTAAACCAAAGCCTAAATAAATATTTTAAACTGAATACTTTGAATTCTGCCTTATGAGACGACGCGATGCTGTACATTCTCCATGGTTACACCAACGCCTCGCCTAAACTTGCCCATGCATTAATACCCCTTATTATTCCCCAAAGCTCATGATCACCCCCCTAAAATGAATTAAATATTCTACTTATATGCAAATCCGGTTATGTTTTAGCCATTAGTAATTTTAATAACTTTTCCCTTTTGTGTTCTGCACGTGCGAGAATCTTATAACATACTAAATCATAGCGACGAATTATTTAACCAAGCTCTGTAATTTTTCAAAGTGCCTGGTCAACGATGTTATCGAATAATGTTCTTCTAAGTTTACAATAACGATTCGCTACCATTCAAGGCGACTCTTTTTAACTTCATACGGTTCCTATACGTATAAACATCACAAAAGCGAACCAAATATCTAATATAATATTCATATATAAGCTTTTCATTGCTATGTGCCAATACGTTTTTTTCTGAGCTCACGGCTTTTCGGATTGATTCGTACATATCTTAAGTTCAGCTTAGTAACAGAAAGCGTAGCAACGCTTTCAAAGTAATAAATCGCTTTGCCTTTATATTTCGACATTTAAAATCGTTCTTTTCATGACTTCTTAAAGTGATTCTTCATTCTATCTTCCTACGATTTACTCGCTTATAAACAAGGGTTTAGTTAGCAGTAATCACTAGGATGACTTACTCTGTTTGTACTCCAGTTAACCTAGCAACGCTTTCAAAGTAATAAATCGCTTTGCCTTTAGTTCATATTTCGACACTTAAAATCGTTCTTTTCACGACTTCTCGAAGTGATTCCTCATTCTATCTTCCTACAATTTCCTCGCTCATGAACTAGGGTTTAGTTAGCAATAATTCTAGGATGACTTACTCTGTTTGAATATCTAGGTCCTAAAAATATAATCCTATCTTGCCCAATCATGTCACAGGCGTGAGTCATGCGTGAGTCATGCGTGAGTCACGGTGCGTGAGTCACGCTGAATATTAATGAGGCGGCATCCCTTTGTATGCTATATGGGGGGGGTTATCTACTTATATATATATATATATATTTGGTTTGTATTATCAAACCAAAATTAATTCGAAGGAAACGTGTGGGTGTGCTTCTCGCACAACACCAAACATGTAGATTTTCAAGGGATTAAATTTGATAACTTTCTCCAATAACTCATTATGCACATGTGACGTCAAGATGTTTCATTTGCATATCAAACAAACTGAAATATCTCAAGACCGAAGCAAGGAAACAAAAAATTGCAAAAATTTTACTTTATCATTTTAAGTGTTCTTTCAAATAAGACAAACTTGATTTATTTTTTTTCATAGGAACTTTGAAAGAAAGTTATTAAATATTACATCAAATAATTTTTTACAGGTAGCCGAAGAATCTCAACCTTACCTTTTCTCTATTATGACAAATACGCACTGGGAAATGCCGAAACTTGACGAGGTTTAGTTTTAGGGTCGTCGTCGTCATCAGAGCTGTTCGAATCGGAGTAGCCATCTTTACCAGAGGTGCCGTAACTGTTGTCTGTCGTGAAATAGCGATAGTCTCTTGATCTGACAGTATTCTCGGCGCGATCAGGCATACGAACTCGTTCTCTATCGACTCTGTCAAATTAGAGAAAAATATTTAGACCAGACAGACAGACAGACAGACAGACAGACAGACAGACAGACAGACAGACAGACAGACAGACAGACAGACAGACAGACAGACAGACAGACAGACAGACAGACAGACGGACGGACGGACGGACGGACGGACGGACGGACAGACAGACAGACAGACAGACAGACAGACAGACAGACCCACAGACAGACAGACAGGGTGGATGAACAAATGGATGAATGTATGAATGAAATATTTAACACAAGTTTCCAAGCCACTTACCGCAAACGTGCATGGTCTACATCACTAATCCTGGAAGGTCTCGCCTGAGGAGGAGGAATATCTCTTCCAAATCTGTCCTTGTATTCCGCGACCGGTGGAGGTCCTCGGGGTGGTAATCTCCTGCAGTCATAGTAATCAGGGGGTGGCGGCGGGGCATGGTAGTAGTTACTTGGGGAATCATAAGGGTCGTTTCTGGGGTAAGGCTCGGCTTCGTAACGATCCCGCGCGTAGCGATCTCTTTCAAAATGCGGACCTCGGTCGTACCAGCGATCCCTCTCATGGTTGCGGTCGCGAGGTGGCGAATGGCGTGGACCTTGGTATCGACGAGGGGATCTACTCCGACTTCTGCGCCGTGCTGGTCTTGTGAATTTGGGGTCGTCAGCAAATTCCACGCACAGTGTTTTACCATTCACTCTCTGAAAGGAAAAAAAGAACTAAAGACTTGAAGAAGACAAGAAGATAGACAAGAAGTGTCTATGAAGTAAAAAAACTCGACAACTCGTTTTTGTTGTTTTATGGACACGGCAAAAATTAATGGACACACATGCGCCTAGCGCGTACCGACTTAGAAATTGTAACCAGATTTAATCCGTGAGGTTCATAAGGCTTACATCGGGAATATGACGAAATCGCTACGTATATATATAGCACTTTCAATTTCAAAGTAACCTAATCGTTTCAATCTGATACATCTGACATTAGAGAGCTAAAGCATATTAGGCGTTTTTGAGACACGGACGGTGACCGGAACAATCTCTATATGTCCACCATTTCTCGCCATGACAAAGGAGGATAGGAGGATCATTCATCAACAATTTCAAGGGAATCTGATGTATAGTCTTCGAGCAATGAACTCTCAAATTTCACCATGGCTACTTCGTTTTTAAGGTCCTCATTAAAGGCTCTCTCTCTATTACAAGTGTTACTTTCTAGCTGCTTCTGGCTATTCTATTGTAGAGTGCCGCAATGCAAACAAATAGCTGAAAATAACCAAAACTACGTAAAAGTAACACTTGTAGTAGACAGAGAGCCTTTAATGATAAAGGCTCTCTGTCTACTACAAGTGTTACTTTTACGTAGTTTTGGTTATTTTCAGCTATTTGTTTGCATTGCGGCACTCTACAATAGAATAGCCAGAAGCAGTTAGAAAGCTTAACTATAACTTAGTATATCTGTATGTTGTATAACACAATGCCTTCTGACGTACGCAAATGGACAAGTGGATTTTAGGTTATAACATATATTTCAAGCCATGGAGAAGAAACTTACCATTCCATCGACGCCCTTGATTGCTTCCTCCGCATCTTTTTCAGTACTAAATGTGACATAACCAAACCCCCTGGAAACATGACTGCCTTTTTCATATACGATACACACTAAAAATTCAAGATAAAGACAGTAAGACGCAGTGGAAGATCTAGGATTATACCGTAAAGTAGAGAGTGGAATCCGAATAAGCGCTGTCACAGTGAAATGTGTTACCGGTGAAATCTGTTACCCCGGATATGCTCCCTGGTATAATTTCCTATAGACGCCAGTGATTCAATCATTATTCCATTATTTCCCTTTGCTGATATACAATGGGGAAAAAAAAGAATAACTATCATGATCTTTTAAAATTTATTTTTGTGGGTTTATAATAACATGTTGTTTTATCTAAAAAGTTCTGAGCTTTTGGTCCGTGACCTCGGACCGTCTTTAGATAGTTACATTAAAGTCATTAAACGTTTGTTCTCGTCAGCTAACTATTGCGTGTACGATTCCAGTGTTCCCGACTGATCTCTATATAGATCAGTGATTTGTTCTAACCTAAAACTCAAGTTTACTGAGAAGCTAGACAAGAAATAATATAATCATGAAGAGCAAACCAAGTGTGATTCAGGGAGGTTTGCCTCCTTGAGGCATTGTTTGATGTTTATATTGATTCGGCGCTTATGATATCTGTCTTGAAAAGAAGTTGTTCACATTGGCGAGTAGTGTAGATAGTTCCTAGCTTCTATTTCATATTGGATGACTTTTTTAAAAGAACACATTTATCATGATCTTACCATTGTGACGGTGTCTCAGTAGAAAACTTAAACCTGACCTCGGTAGGAACTTTGTTCCGTGGGTAACAGATTTCACGGGGTAACACATTTCACTGTGACAGCGCCACTTAGATCTGCTGACGTCAAGATTGCTTATGCCAGTCAACTTTGGGATTGGGAACAAGTTTTAAGGCCGCAATGCGTCATATGTTCCACTACGTAAGATGGCGGCGACTGGCACGAAAAGTTTGACTGCTGACCATAGGGAATGGCCTATTGGGTAATACCATTGTGACTGACGTTACATTTGGACAGATTAAATGAGTACTAATTACCTTCTAGCTCTGCAATTAGGCTGGTGTAATGGCCATTTTTTGCCAATAAGCATTTATTTGGTTAGATCTAATGGACAGCATTAAAAATCTGGCGAACAGACGAAGCATAACAATTTTATTCGACATTTAATGAGTGTGACTGACGTTACCAAAAATGGACATGAAAAAAAAGTAACTATAATTATATTCATTTTCAGCTCAAAGGAATGCATGAACACAAAAAAATTAACTCAAAGATATATCCTTATTATATGCTTGTAATATGGATGGTAACACAAATTCACAATAATAATCACACATGTGTACCTGACCAAAAAACTCTGTGACTGACGTTACATTTGTCCATCAAACTACCATTATATTTAATTCATCAAACAACTTGGTCTCGTTGATGCAAATAATTTGACATATCGTCATTTGCCATAAACTAATAGTGATAAAGTGTATACAAAGTTCAACACACTTTTATTAAGTTTAAATAGGGAAAATAGGAAAGCCAAGAATTTTACCCATATTTTGAAACAATTTGTGAAATAAATAACAATATCAATGGTATGCTTGAAAATCATGTATGTGATAATGTGGTCAAGTTTAAATTTCATATCTTTAAAATTTGAGTTAACCACCATTATGTTTTTAGCCTTAATTTGTCAAAATGCTCAACTATTTTTTTTCTTCCCATGTCCATGTTTTCGTGGAATTACCCTATTCAGTTTATATAGAGATCAGTGTGCTTACCATCAACAATTTCTCCATATTTTTTAAATGTTTCCTGCAAGAATTCCTCATTGACATCAAGAACCAGTCCACCGACAAACAGCTTATTCTTAGACTTCTTCTCAAACTTCTGCCTCTTAATTCTATCCAGATAATTGCCTCCCACAGCCTTGGCATAAACTTTCTTTCTCTCTTCGACAGCCCTTCCTGTATCTTGACTTTGTCTACTTTCAGTAGCGTCAACCCCTTGTTCAATTAAACCAGCATTCTGTCCACTTGTATTGCTGGGACGTGTTTTGTCAGCATCTATTCGAGTGTTGTCATATTCTTTTTCACAGTCTGACTGGAGTTTCTGAAGAGTATGGTCTCCAAGGGAAGGGCATGCTAAAGCATTTTCCTCAAGATCCACAGCTTCACCCTTGCCAGTAGGCTCAATAAGACTCATCATGATGGCATCTGACATCCCCTTAACACTAAAGAGATTGTAATTGCTTAAAATTTCATGAAAAAGTGTATCCGGTGGGATTTTTGAGATTTGTTTAGGATTTTTTTGAGATTTTTTGAGATTTGGGGGGATTTTCCAAGATTTGGATGGATTTTGAGGAATTTTCTGAGATTTTTGTGGATTTTTTAAGATTTTTATTTGAAAATCCACTAGTGACAATTAGCAAATTATCTTCAATATATTTGAAAATTTACTAGTGAGTACACTGTACTGAGTCTTAAAAACCTTTGAATAGTCACTAGTTAGTGACAACAAAATCTTCAAAACTTTTATTTAAGATGTAAAGTCTTGCTCCCAATCGGTCATACTAATTACTGACAAAAGCCGACAAAAGCCGACAAAAGCCGACCAAAAAACAGACAACTACCGACAAAATTTTCTAGCAGTGTGTAGCACACAGACGACATGTATTTAATTTGCTCCGAGAACAATCTAAATCTGAATCGCTAATAATCTGACCGTGAATCGCATTCGTTTCTTGAAAAACATTCAAAATGATTTTTATTGACCGTGAATTCACTTCTTGAAAAACATTCAAAGTGATTTTTATTGACCGTGAATTCGCTTCTTGAAAAACATTCAAAATGATTTTTATTGACCGTCAATCACATTCGCTTCTTGAAAAACATTCAAAATTATTTTTATTGACCGTGAATTCGCTTCCTTGAAAAACATTCAAAATGATTTTTATTGACCGTGAATTCGCTTCTTGAAAAACATTCAAAATGATTTTTATTGACCGTGAATCGCATTCGCTTCTTGAAAAACATTCAAAATGATTTTTATTGACCGTGAATTCGCTTCTTGAAAAGCATTCAAAATGATTTTTATTGACCGTGAATTCGCTTCCTTGAAAAACATTCAAAATGATTTTTATTGACCGTGAATTCGCTTCTTGAAAAACATTCAAAATGATTTTTATTGACCGTGAATCGCATTCGCTTCTTGAAAAACATTCAAAATGATTTTTATTGACCGTGAATTCGCTTCTTGAAAAGCATTCAAAATGATTTTTATTGACCGTGAATTCGCTTCCTTGAAAAACATTCAAAATGATTTTTATTGACCGTGAATTCGCTTCTTGAAAAGCATTCAAAATGATTTTTATATATGCACATACATCAAGAGATGTTGAAACAACATAAAAATAAGTTCATATCAACGTTTAATAGCCATAGACAGAATAGACACTTATATGAGTAGCAACAGCATTCAACCTCAATTATATATATATATATATATATATGAATGTATTTCACCGATGCTGTCCCACATGCGGTTGTCACCGACGATCGCATGTGTATAAGTAATTGATGAAATTCATTCAGATTGTTCCAAGCTACACTGATGAGCTGTTGTACAGCGAAACACCGTGTCTGTAGATTGAACTATGTACGCTCCTTCACTTCGGTGCTGTTGGGCACTCTGTGAAGTTGCCGTGGGTACCTATTAGCGATAATGCAACGCTCACTACCCTTGTGGAAGTTTGAGCACTCTGGGCCCATGCGCACTTCACGCTATCTGAATGTATTTCACCGATGCTTTCCCACATGCGGTTGTCACCGACGATCGCATGTGTATAAGTAATTGGTGAAATTCATTCAGATTATTCCAAGCTACACTGATGAGCTGTTGTACAGCGAAACACGTGTCTGTAGATTGAAATATATATATATATACGTGTCTGTAGATTGAACTATATATATATATATAGTTCAATCTACAGACACGGTGTTTCGCTGTACAACAGCTCATCAGTGTAGCTTGGAATAATCTGAATGAATTTCACCAATTACTTATACACATGCGATCGTCGGTGACAACCGCATGTGGGAAAGCATCGGTGAAATACATTCAGATAGCGTGAAGTGCGCATGGGCCCAGAGTGCTCAAACTTCCACAAGGGTAGTGAGCGTTGCATTAGTATATATATATATATATATATATATATATATATATATATATATATATTCGCATGTGTATAAGTAATTGATGAAATTCATTCAGATTGTTCCAAGCTACACTGATGAGCTGTTGTACAGCGAAACACCGTGTCTGTAGATTGAACTATATATATATATATATATATATATATATATATATATATTATAAGTAAATTCAAAAGCTGTAAAGATTCACTAGTGACAAAGGAATATTGAAAACCTTTGAAAATTTGCTATAGTGAGACAGAAATCTTCAAAACTTGTGAAGATTCACTTGTGACAAAGAAATATTTGCTAAAATTCATTATTGACCAGCAAATCTTAATAACCATTGGAGATTCACTATTGACAAGCAAATCTTTAAAACCTTTGAAAATTTGCTAGTGACAAGAGAGTTTGCAAGTTTGTAACAAACTGATGTAATCAACAAGTCTGTTACAGGCTGTCCCAACAACTTGCTGGGGCAATGCATTGTTTGTAAGAAGTTGCTACTTGCTACAAAGGTTTGAAAATATGTTTAGCAAGCTTGTAATACAAGTTGTTCACAGTCTTTACTACAAGCCTGTTGCAAACACATCTTGTTGAAAGCCTGTGAATTTGGTACGCGTGTATCTGTATTGTAAATCATGGTAAAACTAATAAAAATAATAAAAAACACCAACAAATAGAAAACGTTCCCCAAAGCAGGCCAAAGATGCCACATCATTTGGTCACATTTCCAGTTTATATTAACTCTTTTAACACTTCTTGATAAAAACAATTAAAGATATCGCTTCTTACCGATAGAATTCTTAATTTATGATTTCCAAAAAGAAGTTAATTCTCAGACTTTTAGTCTTTTATTACAAGTCTTGGAAAGCCTTTCACAACAGAAGAGCCAGGAAAATTATATTCAGGCTAGTACTTCATGTTAGAGAACTTATAATGGTTGATACACGATGACGTCATAAAATACGTCTTCGTGCGTTTATTTCCGGTTAAAATGGCGTCTGCAATTTTCCATTCATAAAATGACCAAGTATTTTCCACTAAAAATAAACAAAATTGAACATTTTAAACAAAATTAAACATCTTTAAACTAAACTGAACTGAACTTTATTTAGTTTCTCTCTGACGAAGCGCGTTCTCTGTTTCGGCAGTATATCTAACCTTACTTTATTTCGATTGTTAAACTTTATTTATACGGCTTTATTCAAAAAAAGGCCGCCGAATTAAGTTCTTTTATAGACACTTTAAATTAGCCCGTATGAACTCGTTTTAATGTGAGAAATTCAAAAGAATTTTTACTTTAAAACGATCATCATCAGGCTATTTTTTATGCACATAAAATAATTCTACTTTGCCGGTCATAATCATTTTTAACCTATCAATCATATCCGTAAACTATTCCCCTAGATGTCCTGTAAAATGGAAGTAAAATGTGCAAAAATGCGAAATAGTGACACCCTGCCCCGAAAAAAAAAAAAAAATGGGGAAAAAAGGGAAAACTGAGCCGAAACCTAGACTCGGTCTACTCATAGGTAGCCCGAGGAATAAAAGTCCCGCTTGGTTGAAAGACCCTCGCCGCCTCGCGCTGGAGTATTTACAAATCGAGTATCACTAGAAGGCATAGCAGCTGCGTGATCATAGATTCTCAAAAATAATTGACAGAATTTAGCAAAAGTACATTTATTTAACCTTCGGTTTACAGGAAAAATACTCCGGCTTAATATCTCAAGTCTATACGTGATGATTTCATATATACAAATATCGTTTAGTAGTAAATAAGTTTTTGTGTCGCCATCAATATTACCTTTAATTTGAAACCGCTATTAGCTATGTATAATTCGAGAGCATTTTAACACAATATGTATAACAGGTACATTTCGCTAAGTTTTTAATTCAGTTTGGACGTAAATAACATGAGAAATGGATTATTAATGAGCTTCAATTTAATTTGATCGACAAAACAGCTCCGAGTGTATTTTAAGCCCAGCGTTGAGCAAGTTAAGAGTTACAAAGAGCGCGGCCTACAACTCATGTACCGAAGGCCGTTTCTTCCGACAAAAAAAAGGTTGATCAACGTTGTACAGTTCACTGAAGATCTAGAGTTGATTCAAGTCGAAGATGCAAAGCGATAGGGACTTTTTTTTAAACTCTTCTGGTCTACGACTAGCCGTTCGCGTTGTTTTTCTCTTCTTCGTTTTTGGCTCGCTGAATTTTGATTATGTTCAATCTTACGACGACCCGCGTCGAACTGGACTAAGTTTCTGCACTGATGGAAGGAAAAAAGGTGTGTTAGTTACTTATAGTGATCATGTATATCATGTATAGTACGATTAGTCACAGTATGGGCCGTTTGCTTGTGTCGTGCGGATAGTCTAACGGCTAACCGCGCGGACTAATTTGTGTCACGAAATTCTTTCGGCCGCACGAGAGGATTTATTAAATCAACCGTTAAGATTCGTCAACATCGAGTAAACTAACCAATTGTTCATTTGTTCCCTTTGAAAATTTAGTTAACTGCTAGTTTTAAAACCACACTACAATGTTAATCGAACCATACTATACAGTCAACCCTGTTTTAAATATCTAAGCAACGTAAGCAACACATGAACATGCGACGCATTTTCATTAGTGTAAAAAAAGTAGAGTGCGCTGTGTAAAGATAGTAAACTGCCGAGAATAGTTTTGATAACGAAATACTGACGTTTCTAGCGGAGCTCTTTATCAGAGTAAACAAAGTAAACATTTCACTCTGATGAAAGGCTCCGCGCGAAACGTCAGTATTTTGACTTTGTTACCCAAAACGCTATTTTCGGCACTTTACTATATTTTTTTTCAGGCCTTGCTCTACATAAAATTTTCATTATTTAGCATGTCATTGCTTCACCGGACTAGAACTTTTCTTATAGTTTAGCAGCCATACTTGTGTCTTGTTGATCATGTATTGTAAGAAATATGCCAGTGACTATAAGTTTTGAATTTACATTGCTATTTTAGTTAGTATAGTTTGTATTAACAGCTTTTTGACATCAATTTGTAAGATTAATTTAAGATTAGCAACAGACTACCATTGAAAACAACTAGCTTTCCAGTGTCAGTGAGTGAAAATACATCTCATGGCCCTGAAAATGATACACTGTATCACAAGACACAGACACACAGCTGTTTTCTACTGTAGTGTATAGTTTTAAACCGAGAGTTGCATGGTTAAAACTTTCTAACTGATTTCGGCTTAAGTCCGGCATACACTTACTAGTAGAGAAAATTTCCGAAACAAGTTACCGAAACACGGTTTCAGAAACAAAAGTTTCCAGTAGGAAATGAATGTTGAAAAGTTTCCGAAACTTTGTTCCAGAATCCAAGTTCCCCTGATTAGAACACGGTTCTATTTTTTGAAACAAGTTTCGGAAACTTTTTTGAAAATGTGTTTCGGAAAGTTGTTTCAGTGCATGTATGCCACCGCGGGCTTAAAATTATATTGTCCTCATTATATAGACTCCTGCTGCTTTTTGCGTTTACGACAACTGAGATGCTTTTGTTTTGTTTTGTTGTGTTGTCAACGCAACTGAAGCACAAACGCGGTGCGAAAAATACTTTTTAGCGGCGCTGCCTCTCACTAAAAAGTTAGGCCCGGTTAGACGGGGTTAGTACAGTCAACTCTCGCCTACAGCCAACTCCCCGCTATTAAGGACGTTGGTAAATCCCTGGCCGAAACTACCTTGAAATGTATTGAAATAACTCTCACTGTTACGGACTCTCGCTATTACGGAATTGCGGACACTTCATGTGGTCCCCAACAAACATTTTTATTGTTCTACTGGCTCGTTACAACGGACACCTTGGACGTATTTTTCTCTCGACACATGAAAGTGAATGACTTTTTAATTTATCGAGTGACATATTTATGTTACTGATTCATGTTATCGTTGTATTTTTGGTTTTGGAATAAAAAAAATATTTGAATACAAATTTTTGACTTGTATTTTGACTTGTAGCTACTGTGTACTTATGTATCACAGTAAACGTCAACTAGAAATTGAAATAAACTGGACATTTTAAAACAAAAAAGCAGTAATACATTGTAGTGACATTTTACAACCTGAAATCGGGATATTTTCATCGCATCCCGCTATTGCGGACTCTCGTTATTACGGACACCAAATGACGGTCCCCATGAGAGTGTCCGCTATAACGAGAGTTGACTGATGTATACTTGGATGGGTGACCGCTTGGGCCGTTGTCCAGCTTTGAACTCATGTGAGTAGAGTTGTAGTTGATATCTCCTGTACTTCGACCCTTCGCAAAATCAACCATGCATACACCTTAGCTGTGACCCGTGGTCTGAACTGTGTCGTATGGCACTGCATGCTGCTTGGCCGGAGCGCCTTTGATATGCCTCGACACGGCCACGTTGATCTGCGTCCTTCGTCGTAATTCAATCGCTGGCTGCGAGTAATAAGAGTTGAAAATTAATAAAGGGGTTTATTCGATAGATGCTATGACATATTTAATCTTATAGGTATAAATGTTTTCGGAAACTTAAAGTATACACAATTCTACTTATCTACTCTTTTCACAGGGTGTTTTTTGAATTCGGATCTGACAATATTCAGCATGTATAAATAAACGCCTCCCGGATTTTTAACTCGCGAGTATGCGAAGCATATAAAAACGAGTTATTAGAAGTGCTTTACGAGTCATTCCGACCCTCTCTCAAACGGCCCCATACTACTGCATGCACCTTTTCACTTTGCTCTATCTATAAAGCATCACCTATATATATACATACTCAGCAATCTACTTTTTTACACTCTCCCGGTTCCGGCCCCTATACACATTTAATTAAAACAGCGAAATGGCATCGTGGATTATTGATTTGATTATTTAAAAAAATTATCGATCGTTTTGTACTGAGCTAAAGATTTAAATACATTTAAATAGACGAAATCTTCTCTAAACCATAGCAGAACCGGGCCCGGTGCGATGACAAAACGATAAGAACTTACTGAAAATGTTTAATTTCGCCACTGGTCACGTCTCGAGCTCGGCAAAATATCGGCAGCTGGCCTGGAGTCATTAAAAAATTGTATGCTTTAATTAAAAGCACAGTGCCAGGTATTAAATTAATACCGCTTAATTACTAGTTTTTCGCGAGACCGAAATTATATTAGTGCGCAAAGGAAAAGAATAATATTCATAAAACGTTAAAAGAGTAAGTCATTAGTGCATTTTCTTACGGACTATTTAGTCAAAGTTTTAACGTGTGTGATATTCATCATAATTTTAATCATGTGAACTTGAAGTTGCCCACGACGTTTTTCAAGTTTGAGCCATGGGTGACACTACTGCGCCTTTAATTTGAAACTGTCAAGAAAACTTGTCACGCAATGACAGGTATATATACTATATTTAGGAAATAGAAAACATTTTCCGTGTCCCTATATAGAGTTATAGAAACACGAGGGGAAGTTTGGGAGAATGAGAGATTACACTGTTTCCACAAGACAGTGTTTCTAGGCTATCCTGAGGAACGCAGGAAAATTTTCTATTCCTTCATAAAATAACCCGTCAAAAATAGATTAAACGTTAAAATTAATCCAAATAAAAGGCGTAAATTTTCATTACTGTCCATGGATGGCGTTTGATGGCGTAGTGAATAGTGTATGCCCTAATCAAACGAGAACGCAAGTCATCGCAAGTTAGCTTACGATGACTTGCGTACATGTACGCTGGGCATGCAGTATATATGCGTGTTAGCCCAGATAAGCCATTAGGGAGCTTAAGCAAACAGAAACCACGAATTATTTACGTAGTATTGAATACGTCAGGTATGTTTTTCGAAATCTAAAAGCTTATAGAGCTCTAAAAGGATTGCGTTGCATGGTTTGAAGTCAAACTCGACTGACAGGTTTCGCCGTTCCACGAGTTAACGTTGTCCTAAAGACGTGAAAATGATCTGAATAACGTTGTATATAGAACGGCAACGGCGTTAACAAATTATTCATTTTCTTTGTCGTGTGAGGAAAATTCTATTGTATTAAGGACGTTGCCTTGACGTTCGCATTGTATTTGCTTAAGCTCTCTATTTTGACAAGTCAGGCACAGTAGCTATAGTATAGTACATTTTCTATTGGATTAGACAAAATTGATACCAAGTCCAATTCTAAAAATATATAATGTAGAATATATAATATTCTACACTATAACATTGTTTATCGCGATGGAGATACCTGTATACGCTGAGGGACAATAATGCGTGTTAGCCCAGATAAGCCATTTTGACAAGCCAAGCGCAGCTGGCGGAAGTAGTACACTTTCTACTGTGACAGTACCAAACTCACAACATCGCTTCTTGGCTTAGAGTTAGAGTTAGAGTTGGAGTTAGAGTTAGAGTTAGAGTCAGACAAAATTGATGTTAATAAGTCCAAGTGTGTCCAACTCAAAAATCATCATCCATAATTTTATAATATTTGCAGTAAAGAACTATGGAGCCAATAAAAGCAAACAGTTGTTGATCATTCAACACCTGCCTAAATTCTCAAATCATGCAACGTCTTCACCGATAGAAGTGTATAAATTATACAATTCTAGACCTAGTGGAAAGTTCTTTAAATTCGACAGAGGTCCTTGAAAGTCCTGGAATTTCTCCTCTTGTTGTTTTACCGCTAAGTTAACAATGCTAAAATAAATTATTTCAAACAAAATATGTTGCTTGCTGGAGATATTCAAAGCTGTTAACCGAGTGCGAGGTCTGTGCGGGAAAGTATTTGCCTGAGGTTTCCGTACAGACCGAGCGACGAAGAAGCAGCAGCGCAACTAGAAAATTTCGAGGGCAGGGGTTGAACGCAAAAAAAGGGCAAAGTCGTTCAGTATTCTAAACAATTTGCAGTGCCGTAGCAAGGTATCAAAAAGTGGGGAAGGGCAGTAGTGGCAATTATTGACCGCATTTGTAGGGGGGTCCAGGGGTCCTCCCCCGGAAATTTTTGAACTCTAGAACCTCAGAAACACCATTTGCAGCAATTTGAGCGAACTTTTTCATCTAATTCTACAACGAGTATAGTTTTTACAAATTTTACTGTAAAAACGAAGAAATTATCACACCAACATACCCTACAGGTTGCCAAAATCCAGCTCTATCTCTATGATTGGTTCAGGGAATTGAAGCCTCGACAGACGACACTTCACAAAAGTGAACATATTTTGGGGGGTACGTTGCTCCGTTGTCGCTTAATCTTTCAATAATTAAATACTTATACATTACTGAATAGCTTCTAATTCTTCTAAGATGCCTCTGCCCTCGGACACATGAAAAGTTCGACATTTGGCCTTATTTTGCACAAATTTAAATTCAGGTTTTATCAAACTAGGCAAAGAACAAAATATTTGCTACGGCACTGATTTGGGATACTAGATATCTCCGTTATGCTTCTTCGAGAACACTCAACAACCACTATTGTATTGCGTACTACAACAGACGATTAATTATCTGTTTATCTAATGTCTAACCTATAGTATTAGAGGTCTCACAAAAAGGGCAGGGGTTAAAAAGGGCAGGGGTTGCAACCCCCCCCCCCCCCCTAGTTGCGCCCCTGAGGAGGTTTGTGCGATAAAACCGAAGGCAAATACTCAGACTTTTTTTTTTTTTTAGACTTTTTATTAGAATTACACAAATAATATATATACAAGATAAGACTTGCCCACAGGTAGCTTTAGCTAATCTAGGAGGGTCAGTCCAAATAATACAATTAATCAAAAAACGAAAAAGAAAACCTTTTTGCAAGAGAAAGAAAAGAAAAAATTGTCAAATAAAGGTATTATAGATAAATCATAACAATACGCATATATATTCATCTGTACATTGTCACATATGCTTGTATATACATACGCATGCACACACATACTTAAATTTTTTAAATTTTTTTAATGACCATAGGGACTTCAATATATTGATCCTCTTCTTTTAGTACATTAAGTAGTATTTGATGAATCTTCCGTTTAAATTTATTTTTAGGTAATTCTCTAACAGAGCACGGTATCTCATTCCATAGTTTAGCGCCAAATCTCGAAAAAGCAAGTTTTTGAATTTCAAGGCGAGAGGGTTTAATATAAAAGTGTTTTAATGTGGATGATCGCGTATTATAGGAGTGTACACTGGAGGTGTTGGTGAATAAATCTGATATATTAGTTGGAGTTAAATTATTACTAACATCATGCATTAAATTGGACACAGATTTGCAGTATAAGAGCAACTCGGTTGCCGTACAGACCGAGCAAACGAGGTTAATAAGGCAATAATAATAATAATTTATATATATTTTATATATATGAACCCGCCATATAATAAAGTTTAACTATTGACCTAAGTAAGTTCACGTGAGAGTTAAACCTAATTTTCAGAATAATAAAAAAAAATTTTTTTTTTTTGGCATATCTCGGTCCTTGAATTTATTTTAGAAGGTCTTAGTAGAAATCCTGGAGAAGTCTTTGAATTCATATTTTTTTGAAGGGTGGGAACCTCTGGTTTGTAAAATTCTATGTAAAAATTGTTTTTGTTTTTGTTTCTTATAGGTCATCGTTTAAACAGCACGGTGCATGGTTATTGTTTTGCCCTTTCATCCATCGATTGCGTGGTTCAGTGTGTTCAGGAGAAGTGTTGCAGATCAACAAACTACAGAATAAGTCACGAAAATCTGATTAATGAAAATTGCCAGTTACTTCACGCCGTGTCATCGGAAGAACCTGAGAATTTACAAGAAGATAACGATTACAATTATAACATACTGCTTAACCCAATGAGAGTAAGCAAGAAGTAAATAAACAAAAATAGACTTGACTGCATACGCATTGAAACAGTGGGCTAACGGTCTTTTGTACGTACATGGACAGACTATTTTAAACTCTTCCCATTTGCGCACCTGTCGGTCCGTCCGTCTCTCCGTCCGTCTGTCCGTCCGTCTGTCCGTCCGTCCGTCCGTCCGTCCGTCCGTCTGTCTGTCTGTCTGTCTGTCTGTCTGTCTGTCTGTCTGTCTGTCTGTCTGCCTGCCTGCCTGCCTGCCTGCCTGCCTGCCTGTCTGTCTGTCTGTCTGTCTGTCTGTCTGTCTGTCTGTCTGTCTGTCTGTCTGTCTGTCTGTCTGTCTGTCTGTCTGTCTGTCTGTCTGTCTGTCTGTCTGTCGGTTGATCTGTCAATCCATCCACCCACCCATCGATCGATCAATCAATCAATCAATCAATCAATCAATCAATCAATCAATCAATCAATCAATCAATCAATCCGCAATCAATCAATCAATCAATCAATAATCAATCCGTCTGTCCGTTTTAATTGTAGTTTAACATTCTGTAATTTTGTTGGTATAATATTATTTATTAGAGGAAGACACCACGAGTATAATTGTCCCGTGTAAATTCACAAAAACCAAAGTCGAAAATAAATTATCAGTTACTTTAATTTGTTTATAGCCATTCAACTGTGAGTGTTCTTCGTGTGAAAACAATGGAACATGTGAAGTGTCCAATAAATCATGTCTGTGCCGTCCTGGCTTTTATGGAAACCGATGTCAAAAAGGTACTGCGATCTATTACTTTCACAAAATCACAAAAATCTCTTCAGCTTGGTTTTCACTAGCGTCGGAGTCAGAAGCGGAGCCGTAATCGGAATGGTAAGAAGCGTTACGATCAGGTAAAAACCGGTAAACGGACTCGGAAGCGGAGTCGCAAGACAGACAGAATCGGAAGGATCAGAACGTTTCCTTAATTTAGAACGTAATGCGCTTACGAGTCCGTCGTTTACGATCTAGTGAAAACTATACTGTTTGAAACGGAAGCGGAATCGAATCACAATGCTCGTTTCCAAAAGAGAGAGAGAGAGAGAGAGAGAGAGAGAGAGAGAGAGAGAGAGAGAGAGAGAGAGAGAGAGAGAGAGAGAGAGAGTGTGAGGCTCTGAAAATACAGATTCAGAGAAAAAGAACAAAAACCATGGCGGGTATAAACGACATAAACGAAAAGCTCGAAGTGTGAAATGTCGAAGTACATGTAACTTATCAATTATCACCGCGGTCCCCCCCCCCCAACATTTTATGTGTGTGGGCCGGAATATCTTTCTGCCCCCCTTTCAAAAACTCAACTGTTTATAGTCTGCCAACTGTGGTTTTCATTCCTTCAACATCGCTATTACGTGTTTCTAGAGCTATTAAGTGTTTGAGGCAGAAAGTAGTTAATGTTTCACTCTATTTCATATGTATATAGCTGCTGTTTTGATGGCTAGTGTTATGGCCGAGGTCATGGAATTGTTGATTTTAGAGGCGGGGAGCCGAAAAAAGAGACTGGGTACAACACTACAAGTTTGGCTATTTATTAGTCAATTTGCGTGGTTATAGCCTAGTATAACCGAGTAAATGTATGGACAGTGCGTGTTAGAATAAAACCAAATTAATAAAACCAAAATAACAAAGATGTCGGACGACAAGACTCCAGTGAAGACGTTTCCGCGATCGATATCTTCGCCGTATGTGTGTAGATGCTGTAATTCGATCGAGCTTCGCCAGCAACCCCATTGACTTGTTTGGGGAAAAGTCAAACAAGGAGAACATACTATCCAGATTCCGCTCGGATATTTACGCATGCGTACCTCAACCGGAATAACAAGAATCCTGTGATTTGAAACGGATTATTCCAGAGTCTCTCGTTTCCCGGCTGGGGAACATGGGCTCTGGGAACGAGATGGTTTTGTAAATATAATCACTTGAAAATCTACATGTTTAGTGTTCTGTGCGAAACAAACGCACATGCTTCCTTCGAATTATTTTGGTTTGATAATAGCAAAGATATATAACTTTTTTTAATAACTCATTATGCACATGTGACGTTAAAATGTTTAATTTGCGCATATCAAACAAACTGAAATATCTCAAGAACGAAGCAAGGAAACGAAAAACTTCAAAAGATGTTACTCTATCATTTTAGGTGTTATTTCAAATAAGACAGACTTAGTTTTCGTTTGGCACTTTAAATTTATTTAATTCATTTATTTTGTTTCTGCTATACATATAGTAAAAAGTTGTGCTGCTTTGTACAGCAATGGAGTAACATCAGATGGCGTCTACACAATTGACCCAGATGGTGAAGGAGCTTTTAACGTAAGCTGTGACATGACAACTGATGGAGGAGGTTGGACTGTTTTTCAAAGACGAATGGACGGAAGCGTGAATTTTTATCTAAATTGGACTGACTACAAAAATGGATTTGGTAATCTCAGTGGAGAGTTCTGGCTTGGACTGGACAAGATAAATCGTTTGTCAGAGAGTGGTCAAGATGTTTTGAGAGTTGATCTGGAAGATTTTGAAGGCGAGACACGTTACGCTAAGTACGACATATTTGCCGTAGCAAACGAAACGGACCTATACAAGTTAACAGTTGGAAATTATTCAGGTAAGGAAGTCTTTGGCCTCGTTTTTCCCCCGGGTAATACAAAAAAAAAAAGTAACAGTTAATTACCGAGAACCGAAGCATTAAGCCCGTTTTCCACTAGGCGACTTTTCGCGCGAAGCGACTTTTTTCGCCGCGACATTTCGCAGCGACTTCGTTTTCAATTTCCACAGCTGACGAAGTTGCACAAACGCCAAAATAAAAAAACAAGATAATATATTTTAAAGATATGAAGTTTTGCATGGTGAAATGTAATTTAGAATAATTGATTGCGGAACTGTCGAAGTTTGAGTTTTTGCTCCTTTTGCTGAACTCGTGTGAGCGACGACCGCGTCGAAATAAAGACTTGTGCTAGTACCTTGTGATGTCATACCGGTAACAAACAACAAGGTGATTGGTGGGGTTTACCGGAATGACGTCAAAGACAATGGATTACCCATTCTCCTAGAAACGCGGTCATGCTTCAAGAGGACCTAAGAAGGCTTCGCTTATAAATTATTTTCTTTACCTCGAAATTCGTATTTTTTCTTTACTTTTGCTAAGTTGGATGATAACCCTTTCAGAAGAAAATATAACTTCAAAAGGTTTAGTTTACCTTTAAACAAGAGATGGCATTTAACTGGTATAAAAAGAATGAGATTTTGTTACTGTTGCTTATTCGTATAAAACGCAAATATAATAAGGCAAATATTAAAGTCAGAAAGAGGTTCTGAGTTAAACAAATTTATGCTGAACGCCAGTGGAAAGGAGAGTTCAATCTTGTACGCATCTATGCACGCTCAGTCCCATGCTTGTTCAGTAAAATGGCACCCAGCATTTGAATATTAATTGCTCCTGTAGCTAAATCTCCACAGGAACTGTCCTCCATTTGGATTATTTTGGTTTTTAGCTTCAGTAATCCACGCAATTCCGGCCGAGAAAGTAAGAAAAAGTAGAACTCGATTCTACTTTTTCCAGCGACCGCGAAGCGAAATTTTTCGCTGAAAGGCTATCCCATCAACTCCATTGCACATGCTGATTATATACAAACTCTGTTATCGAGGGCATTCCTAACTACACCATCGGTCAATCTTATGATGTAGAGGACGTCATGTTTTACGACAGCATTGATGATGACCTTGACATGATTGTCGACGGCGATGGTTGGCAACTTATAAAGAGAGAACATGTTGTAAATATTGAAAAATTAAAGACGAACACGTGCTTTCATCAAACAGAAATGTCGATAATCGAAAAAAACATACAGTAAAAACCGCTAACAAGAACCTACCACTATTAAGAAGCTCAGGCTGAAATTAAGAATTTATTTATATAAGAATATTTATAAGTAATATATAACATGACTTGAGCGGCCCGAGGACTTTTACAAATCTTCCCGAGGCAAAGGGGAAATTTAATCGCTAATTTCCCGAAAAGTCATGTTATTAGTTTGTAATATTATGATCGCCGAGGAAAACTTTGAGAATCTTACCAACAGGAAATTTACACGGTTGATCAGAGAAGTTGCATCTAATTTTCCCGTGCATGTTGATGAGGGAAAATATATGCAAGCGGGAAATTTAGAAGAAGACACTAAAAGATTTCTTTGTCTTCTAATTTTCCCTCATCAACATGCACGGGAAAATTAGAAGACAAAGGATAAATTTCCCTCTTGCATGAGCGATGAGGGAAATACGAGGTTTACATTCCCTCGGAGAACAAAAGAATCCGAGGCGATCATGGTATTAATAAGAATATAAGAACCTATCCCAGGCTAATTTGGTAAAATGTAGGTTCTTGTTAGCGGGTTTTTACTGTATATTATTCATGATTGATATTATATTATATTATACTGCAGCTAAATCAATTAAGGTTGTCCTGGCCAAAGCCAAAAGGTCAAAGCCACTCGCGAAAATGCTCGTTAATAATCCCCAGAGAGGCAAGTTTGGTTTATTTGTATGATTTTGGCCTATAAATATAGTAAATGTGTGCTTCGCTATTTAAATAGTAATTCACGTCGTACTTTTCGCGCTTGGCTTTGACCTTTTGGCTTTGGCCAGGACAACCTTAATTGATTTAGCTGTATATTGATTGTTAAGTTTTAATACGAACATTAAAAAAATGCGCCACATTCGAAGGGGCCGTAACTTTCGGGGAGGGGGGGGGGGCGCTACTTCAGTTTGCGAAATTTTAGAAGTGTCACCAATTCAACGTTACTTTCGGGGGGCGGGCGTTACTTTCGGAATTCTACGGTAACTATGGTTTGAGCCCGTATCGAATTTTGAGACATCAGTTTGTGTTTATTTTCTTCAATGCAGGTAATGCCATCGACTCACTAGTTGGGGATCATAACGGGATGAAGTTCAGCACAAATGATAAGGATAATGATAACGAATCTGATGGAAATTGTGCTCAAAAGGCCAAGGGTGCCTGGTGGTACAATGCCTGCTACGACTCCAACTTGAATGGTTTTTACTATCATAACGGTTCTTACTATCATAACGGTAAAGAAAAAGATGGAGTTGTCTGGGAGCTTTGGAGGGGAGCCGAGGTTTCTTTAAAGAAGTCTGAGATGAAACTCCAACGGCGTAACTAGTTCATGCATTTTCTTTCACCTTATATTAAAGTACCTATGCAATGGAATTTCACCCCAGTTGTTTTATGATGGTCAAAGTTAACCCAGATTTGCCTGGGTCAACTTTATTAGACGTGGTTACAAAGCACTAATAACAAGAAGCCTGAAACTAGTAAAAAGTTGTCCCGGGTAGGCGAGTTATCCATACCAAACGCGTTTACAAAGACAAAACATAACCCGTGGTAGGTAGGGTAATCCATAGTTATAATAGAAAATATACATGGTTAGGAAGTTCAACAAAAGTCACCGTTTTATGTTTTTGTTCCGGTTTATGGAATTTTTTGCACTTTTACTGAACATATTGTGTTTTCTGTATAATGAAGCAATCATCCAATAGCAACGTTTGGGTTCAATCACTCAACCGTACTGTTGAAATATTAATAAACCTAAAACAAAGGATTTGGCACCTTCATGTACCTTTCAACATGAATCGTAGCTTGATTGTTAACCGCTTTGAAGTTTGCCGGGTTTCCAAACCATGTATATTTTCTATTAACTATGTGTTATCCTAGCGTCCTTGTAAACATGACAAACAAAAAAAACAAGAAAGTGTAACCCGGGTACTAGGGTTAATGGACCCTTAGGCTAATTTCGGCGCAGATACATGTACGCATAACGCAGTGGCGTAGCCAAGGGGGGCGAGGTAGAGGTCGCCCCCCCCCCAATGGTCTCCAAGACCGTTGAAAAGTTTAAATCCGTGGAGAAACTTGTAGCGGGGGGAGGGGGGGGGGGGGCGGCGGACAGTTGTTTTAAGTCCAAGTGAGTACATAGTGATGTGTTATATATATATTGCAGGCATGTATATGCTATAAATTACAATACTAAGGGTCTATACAAAATGACTCCAACCTGTTTTTACATTTACGACTTGTTTATAAATAAATCTAAAGATATTCTGATGCGTATCATTCTGTGTTCTGGTTTGATTTTAACAAAATTATGTAATTTATGGCTTTCGGATTACTCTTAAATACTTGCCTCAAAATGCAGGAAATAGTGTTTCAGAGACCCTAGAAATCCAAAATTTTCAGGGGGTATGCCCCTGGACCCCCTTATGAGATCGAGGTTCTCGCCCCCCCAAACCCAAGACCCTGACCCACGCCACTGGCATAGCGTACCTTTTGTTTATGATTGCATTTGGAAGAACACTTATAAAGTAACATCTTTTGTAGAATTTCGTTTCCTTGCTTTATTCTTTAGATATCCAGGTTTGTTTGATATGCAAATAATTCATACTTATGACATATACACAGCTGCATAATGACTTTTTAGAAAACTATGATTTTCTTTGAGAGTACCAGTTAAAGGGCAATATCACTAAAAATTAAGTTTGTCTAATTTGAAAGAACTCATAAAATTGTAATAGAACATCCTTTACAACTTTTTCGTATCTCTCTTCGTTTTCAAGATATTTCAATTTGTTTGATATGTAAATGAGATGGTCTCTGACGTCAGGTGTGGGGTAAAATATTTTCACATGTAGCAAAACCAGTTATATCTCTAAGTTTGTTCAGTGAAATCATTTGAAACTGTGCACATAAAAACTCCCAGCGACGCTGAACATTTCATGTTAGATATGTAAGTGATTTTGCTCTGTATGAAAATATTTTACCCCACTCCTGACGTCAGAGACCATCTCATTTACATATCAAACAAATTGAAATATCTTGAAAACGCAGAATGATACGAAAAAGTTGTAAAGGATCTTCTATTACATTTTATGAGTTCTTTCAAATTAGACAAACTTAATTTTTAATGCCAATACCCTTTAATAAAAATTTGCACTTACATGTAAGTAGCCATGACTGGTCACTAAACGCGTGTAGCTGCGTGTTAAATGTTTGGACCATCCTAAAACTGATGCTCTTTCAAAAAGTCATTATACAGTGTGATGTCAATAAGTATGACGTTTGCATATCAAACAAACCTGAATATCTCAAGAATGAAGCGCAAGGAAACGAAATTCTACAAAAGATGTTACTTTGTCATTTTAAGTGTCCTTTCAAAGCAGTCACAAAAAAACTGGGGTGAAATTTCGTTGCATACGCATTTTAAGCTAGGAGGTGTTTATAGAGTTTTAAACAAAATAAACAAAATAGAGTTATAGATTGTTTATAAGGGACTTTAAGATCTACGACGTCAACCTCAATGACGACGTCCTTTAAACAAGAAAATTATTCTTGCAAAACAAAGAAAATGAATAATTTTCAGTCCTAAAGTAATCACAACGTCATCCTCGTTCTTTCTGCAACGCCACTTACACAACGTCATCCTCGTTCTTTCTGCAACGCCACTTAGAGCATTTTCACGTCTTCAGGACGACGTCAACTCACCAAAATATGAGAAGTGTTGCTTGAGATTGACTTCAATACAGACACTACAATCATTTTAGCAATACTAGTGGCGTTTTGGAAGTCATTAAACTAGCTTCAAATATCAAATATAATAGTCAGTTAACCGTGACTTCTTTAAATTGTAAAACTTATCTTGCGTTTTAAACGCCGTCGTCGTTCTAGCATCTTAAAGTGCCTATGTCATCCTCAGGGACTTTACATATTTATACTAATTGGAACATTCTGAGAAGATTTGTAACATCTCTTCTCAGGCGAAAATTTCATCTTCATGTTTTTTTTTGCCGTTAAAGTTGACGGAAGTGACGTCGAAAGAGGAATTTGTCTATATGAAAACCACTTTACAGATTCCTCTTTTTACGTCACTTCCGTCAACTTTAACGGCAAAACAATCCATGAAGATGAAATTTTCGCCTGAGAAGATATATTACAAATCTTCTCAGAATGTTCCAATTAGTATAAATATGTAAAGTCCCTGAGGATGACATAGGCATCTTAAAGTCACTATAGAAAAGACCACTAGACCTCCTATAAGAGGGCTAGCCATAAGGGCTAGATTTCACCTCGCATGTACACCACCCAAAGAAAGACTATGTTAATATAATATTTAAGAAATAGAAAACAGGAGGGACAGCCATTAAACAGCACGTGGTGTGTCCACTGATCTCGAAATAAAACTGGATAGTGCAACCTATTGTCCACTGGTTCATAAAATGAAGCCAGCTAAACAAAAGAAATCCGTAATTACTAAGGGACCAAACATGCTGAAAAATGTCTTTATGTAATAGATACAGCATGAGCAGCCGATCTGTATCTGATTTACAAGGCGAGCCGAAGGCGAGCCGTAGTAAATCAGATACAGATCGGCTGCGAATGCTGTATCTTTCTTAAAATACAAATGCATCTAAGTAATCAAGTTCACCAACTATTTTAGCGATATACTCTATTTTAGCCGAGAAAATCGAAGCTAAAGTTTATGTAAATCAGGACGTTTCTGTATCGATTTACAACCTCTGCTACGGTATTGATTTCTTTTGTGTTTTCCTCATGAATTATTAATGAGCTTTTTAAGTCTTCTTAAAACGTCTTCTGTACCAAAAAAGACTATTGAACTATATTTTCTTTCAAAGATTCAGCATCTCATTCAACAAAATGTTTATATCGGTGCCAGAATACGCTAGAAAGACCATCACTTGGTCCCTTAGTAATGGGTGACTTCCGGCTATTTTGTAAACAATAGGTGCTTAATCCAGTTTTATTTCGAGATCAGTGGCTAGGACCCAATTCGGAGAACATTCTTGATATTGTTTTCTAATTAATAAAATTAACGTGATACACCATTGTATTGATAGATAGATGGATAGAAACTTTATTTAAAGAGGGTACTAACAAATTTGTGGCCCTCAAAAGAAAATAACAAAAAGTACAAGAATGTATCTATAACTATATACAGTATCTATATATCTGAATATGTACAATTAAAGGTATAAAGTATTATCAATATCTATAATACATGCATGAAGTATATACACGCACTACGTAAATTTAAAATCAATAAAAGACGTAAATTGTTTAAATTCTTTCTGGTGCTTACGAAAACAACTGTACAATGAATGCTTAAAGATATCAAGGGAGCTAGAGGAACGCAGACGTAAGGCAGTTTGTTCCAAAGGCTAATAGCGCGGTGATTGAGAAAGTTCTTCCTGCTTCTGTAACCCTATTCGGTCTTGCGTGACTTAATTGATCAGTTGCTTAGTTTATAAATGACGTGAGTCACGAGCTAGTTGTCATTGCTCCGATGAAGGCCTGATGAGTGAACAGGCCGAAAGCCTAGCAAAGAAATGTTTTATGTGGTGTTTCCACAAAACTTATTTATATCAAATAGAAAACATTTTGTTGTGAAATGATATGTGAAATTTATGCACCACATATAGACGGGTCATCACCTACCTATAGATCGTTTTCATCTGACGTCACGGCGGCCATATTGGTGTACCAAAACAATGAAATGGCGGCCATATTGGTGTACGGTATGGGAATTAGCTCTTTCTTATTCAAATATTTTGTATTGTTTCACCACCCCAATGGGGCCACCGATCACGTGAGTGAAAACGATCTATACCTATACTCAAGAAGGCTACTAATAGACTAGTTCCTAGTCCTCTTTTATCTCGAGAACTTATTTTGGTGACGTCACAGAATAGGGATCGTGCGAGAGGACTAACGGAAAATGATTCATCCAGTGGCGTAACTCCTATAGGCGCTGCCCGGCAAGAGCCGGGGGCCCCTGAGGCTGAGCCAGGATGTCGGATGTCCTTTATGGGCGGATTCCGACATTTTCACGTATTTATTGGGAAATCGTCAGTCACCGTTAAACTGGATATAGCTATCCATCATTTAAATATTGGCACGAAGTTTCAAACACTTTCATAAAAAATACAGAACGTTACAACAGGTTAATAAACGTACGAAAATGGATGTCAGACGGCTTGATATAAGACGGCTTCACCTGCCAGTATCAACGGGTTGATAAATATTACTTAAAAAACTCATTAATAATTCATGAGGAAAACACAAAGGAAATCAGTACCATGTCCGTGGTTTTATACCTGATAAAACTTCTTGACGTCAGAAAGAATACTAATGAACATACAATTTTATATAAAGAATACTAATGAACATAACATCCAATAACGAATCGTTTTTGAAGCCATTCAAAACACTCGCATCACGTGTTTTATCAGATCTAAAACACTCGGGCTGCGTCCTCGTGGTTTTAAATCTGATAAAACACTCCTGCTCGTGTTTTAAATATTCCTTATAATCCAACAAACGTTTGATATATCTAATGATGAATTTCCCCTTGTTATACCGATTAATTTTTTTGAAAATTCCACGCGGAATCGCCGAAAATGCACTTCTGGGGCATATGTGAAATTCAATTCGGGGGCTTCGCGCCCTAGATCCCCCGGGGCCAGTGGCCCTCTCAGTTTGGGCCATGATCCTGCTGGAGCTCGGATTCTTCTCAAAATAAGAAAAATATGAACGAGGGCACTGCGGTTTTAAAGAAACTTCTTCTTGAGAGCAGATAGCGAACGAGTAGGTTTCTTTATTTTACATTACGTTAAAAAGGTTGTTACATACGAGGGTATTGCTTTATTATAAAAGTAGTGCGCTGCGAAGGAAGTGATTGTAGTAGTGTTGAAATACATTTATACAAATCGAAATATGCTACTTTCACGTTCCGGCAGTAGACCAACCTTGCTATATGATGTTATAAAGAATTGTGCAGACCGAGGTGAGTGTTATCTGCCTTGGTTTTCCTTGGCACGGCCGGCAGGCGCCTGGATAATTTGGGGCCAAGCTAAACATTTTACTCCAGGCCTCTCACAATTTCGGTCTGTCGCTCGACGTTAATTCAAAAAGAGAGGCCTGGGAACCAGGCTGCGCCTTCCCCTAACCCTAATCAGTAAGGAGCATGGGAACGAATTGATAATCGACAATGTGATTGATTACATATAGCCAATCAGAAAACTCGTTCATATTAGGTTAGATCTTTTCTGCATAAAGACTGATATAAAAGAAAATCATATTCAAAACATCTCTCGTCATTAATTCTGTGAACTTGTATAACGGCTTTACAAATATTTGAGGTACTTATATAGGGAAAATACAAGAGCATACAAACAAATGGCTGGCTGTGATCGGTCACGTAAGTATGTATACTTATATATATATACGCATAGCCCACCACTCTAGGAGTGGTTTGAGCACTCTGTTCCTATAATAACATATCCATGTTCGTTCCAAGCTGCACTGATGAGCTGTGGTACAGCGAAACGTACGTCTGACTGCAGATATAAATATATCGGTTAGTTACATAGCAGTGAGTCCAATAATAATATTTAAAGACATATATATGTATATTAGTAGACGTATTTGAAAGTTACAAAACGTACAGAATTGAATACTTCAAGCAGTTTGATGGTTAATTTGTATCGTTTGACTAGACTTTGTTAAAAATGGAAACTTGATACAAGTAAAAACTGACAAGAAGCGCTTTACCTTTGGGCATCTTGCTTTATAGACCATCATTACTGGCGTAAAACATCTGAAGAATGTATTTGTCATTGTCCGGATTCACGCAATTGTTTTTCATCCTCATGGGAATAAAAAACAATGTGAATCTGGATACTTTTGCTCTAGTGTAAACGGGGTCTCAGACTCAGATGGAAAGCTAAGATTGTCAATTCATAGTCATATGTGCTCTTAATAGTTTATTCATGCTTAAAACACGATCAATTCATAGGGATTATATTATAAAGCCTGGGGTTATATATATAATCCCTATGAATTTATAATTGCCCAATTCATAGGGTGCCTGCCACAACTATCTCGTATGGTAACGCCGGTAGCGCCCACATACGAGAAGGAGAGCAAGGGTTTGCTTTTCGCTCCACGTAGTTTACGAGAGGAAGGCAAACCAATGAAAATCATCAAAATCTGTTGGTTGAGTCAGTGCTTTATTACACTGAACGTTGAGATTGATACTGCATCAACTGGTACTAATTATTCATCGGACTAATTATTCAAACAAGCTTGTAGAAGTCTGTGTATGTGTTCAATGAACCTTTACGTACTTCTCAAGTTTGTTTAATAAACTGCTTTGGAGTCTTATTATTTCATAAAATCCCATTAACATTTGACATAGCAATGTCCTTCGACACTCGGTAAATGCTATCTTTTAGAAAACCTTCTTCAATCGTGTTTTAAGTCGGATAAATACCTCGAACGTCGGCTTTAAGCCAGATAAATGGCTTAAAGCCTCCGTTTTCTCTTTTAAAGTAAAAATTATTTTGAATTTCCCACATGAAAACGAGTTCATAAGGGCTAATTTGTATGTATATAAAAGAATTTTAATTCGGCGGCCATTTTGGAATAAGGTCTATGAATTTTGTGTTGTTTAAGTGCGACGTGATCAAGATGTTTAATTTGTATATCAAACAAACTAAAATATCGTAAGAACGAAGCAAGGAAACAAAAAAACTGCTGAAGATAAGACAAACCTAATTTTTCTTTCATAAACACTTTAATGTCTTCGAACCTAATGTTACACTGCGAGCAGGGCCTTCTTTTCCTTATTTCTTCGCTGAGAGAGAGGAAGAAATGTAGGCTCTGCTGTATTCGTGTTTGGCTTCGTCCAAGATTTAGGACGAAGTAACCCGTTTAAGACCCGTTTAACCGGTTCTCGTTTTGTTTTCTGCTCTGATTGGGAATGGGTTCGAGATTGTAACCAAGCAACTGACATGCATGCGCAATGGCAACCAGTCACGAATACAGCAGAGCCCAACCTCGTACCTAGGGCCATTTGTAGGGAACTGGGCCAAGATGGCGAATAAAACAAAATGGCGGGAACAAATTGCCCTGGTGGAGGCTAGCTCAAAATGCGCAGTATATTGCGCATTTTATTAACTAGAACTCAGCTCTTTACACAGTAATTATACATAATTACATCTAATTATTGCATGGTTTAAAATATAATTTCCGTCTGCAGGAACAACCGACAAGGTCAAAATACAATTTTAAAAAAAACAAACAAAATCAAACCGTCTGATTTACACCATAAGCTCTTGACCAATCAGAGACTGAGATAGCCTGGCCTCCACCAGGGCCATTTGTTCCCGCCATCTTGGCCCAGTTCCCTACAAATGGCCCTGGGTACGAGGTTGAGCAGAGCCTACTTTTCTTCCTCTCTCTCAGCGAAGAAATAAGGAAAAGAAGGCTCTGCTCGCAGGGTAACCTAATGTTTGCACTTTTCTTTCTTTAGCATTCACCCTGCTGCTACTCGTTGCTATTTGGTGGTTCGCCAATGCCGTTACATCGATTGCCTCCAAAAGCGAAGTATCAGTTAGCCGCTTGGGCGACAATACAGCCAGTGCAGCTTTGAGGTGGTTGGAGTTGACAACAGTTCAGTTTTTGCTCGGTAGCTGCGTCTCGGCGGCATGGCTCGTATTCGTCAGCCGGGGAATAATCCCCTTGAACGCACCGGAATACAAGCATGAACATTGGATGGCGATTCTTGGCAATCTTCTCGGTCACCTTTCGGTCAATATATCGTACACCTTCGTCAGTTCAAGTGCGACCCAAGTCATCAAATCGTCCGAACCCATCTTTATGTTTTTCCTTTTGACGTGCTTCGGCTACAACGACCAAAGAAGACAACCGAATACTTCTGTGTTGATGTCGTTAGTTCTCATGTCGCTGGGCACTTGTCTTTTTGTCATGTGGGACGTAACGTTTAACATATGGGGCGTTCTCGCCGCGTTTGTCTCCAACACGGCGTTCCCAATTCGCAATATCGCCTTGAAAAAGTTCGGCGACCATTCCGACAACAGCCCTCTGAAAAGATACTTCGTTCTCTCTTTCTACGGTTCGCTAATATTGATTCCCGTATTGTGTGTCAAACTGATGGTGCAACACAGCTTACTACTGTCCAACTCGGGAACAGTGGCAGCCAGTTTCCATTGTATTTACAACATTGCCTCGATTGCCGTATTGCGAGAAATCTCTCCAATGAATCACGCCATACTAAATTTTATAAAAAGAGTGTTTGTTATCTCGGTGAACATTAGGTATTTTAATACGCTAATGACTTGGCAAATGACATTGGGCTTGGGAATCGTCTGCGTTGGACTAGCCCTTTATTATTTCTTGCAGAAAAACGCCTTACAGTTTACTATAAAACGTGTAGGAATAGGGAAAAAGACGTGCAGTCTGGTTGGTCTGTTTATAGGACTGTTCTTTTATGCATTAATTTTTCTCATTAAGAAAACACCAGCTAAGGAATCGGGTCTGGACAAAAGCAACGATATAACTACGTCTTGGGTATACGAACGTCCACTACCACGCGAGGTTGTCGAGAACATTAAAAGCGTCAGCAATCAAAATCCTGGTGTGTTTCTTCACGTCTACTGCGGATCCACACAGTGCACGCAATCGACTCAAGGAATAGGGAACCCGAGAATCACCGCGAGCTTTCTGGTCATTCCACAGTTGTTGAAAGGGACCCCATTCGAAGCCTGGATTATGCGCCATCCTTTACACAAAATCTTGTCGGGAGAGCATTTTGAGGACTATCTTCAAAAGGCAGTGCAAATCTCGCACCTTTGGCACTACGGAGGGATATTTTTTGTGCCAACCGTCAGAATCAAGAGCGGTCAGTTTTCCATTCAAAAGGAATGGATCACAATTTCGTCAAAGGACCCCTCGGGTGCCGTTCCGTCTATACTCGATGTCTCAAGCTTTCCCCGTCGCCATCCTTATATAAGCGTCCCCGCGGATACCTTGGCGAAAGAATACCTGAAGTTCTCAAATGAGGATGTACCGGTTGACTTTCGGGGAATTGTTTGGAAAACGTACAAAAATTATTGCAACGGAAACAACGCGACCTGGCAGTGCCCAGTTAACAGTGGACATCGTATAGGAATAATACCAAATCTAGAAAGTGCACAGAGGCAAAGGCGTACTCATTTCGGAACGTTGTCGTATAATAGCAACGTGAGGAAACTCGGATTAGGTAATCTCGGAGACGAAATTCAAGGATTCCCAGGCGTTCAATTTCTTCCATATGTTGACTTCTTTTTAGACAGGGCAGCGCAAGCTGTGCCAAACCCGAAGGAGAACTATACACTGTTTTATAACGCTTGGTGGGCTCGTGCTAGCCATTGGCCACCGTCATCAAACATCGACCCAGTCATGCTCTCGATTCATATAACCGGACATTTTAAACGCAACGCCTCGAAGCCCGAGTCGGTGAACTTCCTGAAAAGCAAAGCGCCGATCGGTTGCCGAGACCATCCGACGCAACAATTCCTTGGGCAGTACGGGATCGAGACATTTTTCTCTGGTTGTTTGACCTTATTTTTGAGAAACCAAAACGGCGAAAAGAACAGGACGAATAGAATATATTTGGTCGATATCGCGAAAACGTTTCTGGATCTGATCCCCCAAGAAATTCGCAAACAAAGCATTGTTGTAAACCACGTGGAACGCTATAGTAAAGGTCAAAGTTCGAACACAAAGGGACGTGTTATAGAAGCCTACAAGCGCGTCGAACTGTACTCGCGTGCTAAGCTCGTCGTCACACAGAGAGTTCATGGCGCCCTTCCATCTGTAGCATTGGGGACGCCGGTTGTCTTTATTAATAGCGGTAAGATGCCCGGGGGGTCGGGCTCTTTGACTAAAGGTTCCGACCGGGTTCGGGGACTCACGGAACTTTTTCACACGTTGAATATGTTGAACAAGTCAACCGAGCACGCTCGTAAATGGTTGGAAAACTTTAATTGGGATAACCCGCCGAAGAACCCGAACTTGGATACACGAATGAGACTGGTTGCATCTACTTGGAACGTGATAAGGAAAAGGCGGGTGTTTTACGAAAGCGCGCGTAAATTTGGCCTGCTACCCCTCATATCACGGTCACTTATTGGGAACAGTCAATTAGTTTTCCATTTGATTTTCCCGTCATCCGATCAAGACGTCCGAAGCAAGTTCAGTTTTCGCCACTGGCGTTGCGTGGAATCGATTTTACTCCATCACTATGCGTCCAAGGTGATCGTCCACAGTAATGCTCTTCCAGAGTCTCAGTTCGATGTTCTGACAGAGGTCGGCTATGATCTCGAGGTCAAACGATACAGCGTCGTTGCTCTTCTACAAGATACGCAAGGCCTTGATGATATAAACGCGGATTATCTGGGAAAGCGTGGCATGAAATACCAGACCGATCTTCTTCGGTTTTTGGTTTTGTACAAATACGGTGGAGTTTTTATAGATATAAATGCTATAGTAGTCCGCTCATTAGATACAATAGAAGGCAATGTCTTTGGGACAGATCCGAAAGATGCCAATGATGGCGCGGTCGTGAGGTTTGAAAAAGGAAACCCATTTCTCAGAGCGACCTTGGAGAGATTTGCAAAGTTCTACAAAGAGGATTCTCAAGGCACGTTTTCGTTTTCCCAAGTCTGGAAACCATGGCCCAGCAAAGCGGAGAAAAGTGGACTCGAGATAGGTTCAGGGAAACTCGTTTTCGCTTTTCAAGGCGAAAAAGCCGTGAAGGAATGTGTTTACGATATAGCTGGTGGGACGTTCGAAAGGCAATCGAAAAGCATTCAAGATACCCCGTATGTTGTTCATTTGGCTTTCAATCTACCGAGTGCCATCGAAAATGCAGAGGAAAAGTTGAAAGATGGCACAATATGTAAAGACCTTCTGAATTCGCACTGTGTTCTGTGCAACAAAGTGTACTGAGATCTATGGATCGTTTTCACTCACGTGATCGGTGGCCCCGTTGGGGTGGTGAAACAATACGCAATTTTTGAATAAGAATAGAGTTAAATTCCCCTAGGATCAAAATGGTACACCAATATGGCCGCCATTTCATTGTTTCGGTACACCAATATGGCCGCCGTGACGTCAGATGAAAACTTTCTATTCTTTGTACGAGTCAATGTCGGTTAACGTTTTTATCGAAAATGCAGAGGAAAAGTTGAAAGATGGCACAATATGTAAAGACCTTCTGAATTCGCACTGTGTTCTGTGCAACAAAGTGTACTAGTCAACCTATCGCTTAACCTAGCCAGTTTCACATTAGCGTTTGGCGCGCCTTCTTAAATACATGTTTTGTTTGACCAGGACGTTGTTCTCTTGTGTCTGATAAGAGCACAGAATTAGCTAAGAGCGTGGCAGAGTGGCGATGGAAGTGGGTTTGGGGTGAAGTTTAGGTTTGGGGACTTATAGTCTGAGAGATTAGTCGGGGCAGCCGGGGTTAGGGAGGTTCGACAAGGCCAAGATACGGTTGAGGAGGAACGAGACAGGAGTCACTGCCCATACCTTAATGCTAATAAGACAGTAGGATGGATATGGAACTATTCAAAACAACTTTCGTCATTAATTCTGTTTGCCTAACGGCTTTACCAATATTTGAGGTACTTATATATAGGGAAAATACAAGAGCATACAAACAAATGGCTGGCTGTGATCGGTCACGTAAGTATATATATATATACATATATATCGGTTAGTTACATAGCAGTGAGTCCAATAGTGTGTTTAAAGACATATATACACGAGAGCGAGACTTTGCCACGTATAAAACACTTCAGGGCCTTTATAGGCGGTCGGGCTACTTACCTATAGAGTCGCTTCAGGGGCTGTTCATCATGAGGTGGGCTAGCCCAGTTACCGGGCTAATTTTATGTGAAATAAAAGTAGCGTGTTGAGACAACAATCGAAATATAGTAATTATAATGTTATATATACTGCCGAAACAGAGAACGTATAGGAGGAGTCTAACGTTTCGAGCGAAGGCCTTTCGTCAAAGAGAAACGTGGGCCTTCGCTCCAAACGTTGGACTCCTATACGATGACTTGAAGTGTATCATGGTGAAAGTATTTAAAAGCTTTTTCTCTTCCTGTTTAACTTATGTGCTGATTAATTTATACTGAACGCAGCGCTTTTAGGGCGTTCAAACTACTACAATAGGTTGTTTTAAAAGAATACTAATTCATTTTCTAAGGGTTCCGTTTCTTTTGATACACACTGTAGTAACGTTAGATATACTACAGTTTCGGCAGTATATCTAACCTTACTATATTTCGATTGTAATTTTATGTGACGTTTTTGATTTTATGTTCTTTGACTGCATGTAATAGATGTTTAGTAAACGTTCGTCAAGCTCTAATGACTATTGAGCCACTGAGGCTCAGTTGGAGAGCTAAAGTTGCAAATTCATAGACATATATACTCCTAAGTGGTAGCGTCTGCGTGATATACAGTATAACAACGCAAGATTGCTTTTGTTTTTCTGTAAGTATATATAGCACACAAGGTATTGTGATAAGTGCAGTAGTACGTATACACCAAATCGCAGTTAATTAGTTTCCTTATTCTATTTGGGCCCCTATGCAAATTACATCGTGTCTATCACACAATTTACTACCACCACTGCTACTACCAGGTATAGACGAAATCGGAGTTTCGAGTCGGGATAAAACTACCCTGGTCCCAGAGGTCCTACGCCTCCCGCTCCCCCCCCCCCCCCCCCGAAATGCTGAAAGCGGCGAGAGAACCTCTGGTCGAAGACGCTACTAATCTCACTTTCATGTTGCAGTAATCTAATTAACTTGACCGGGGGGTTAAAACTTTTTGCACCACTAATAGAAAGTTTTATTTATTAAGGACGTTTGAGGCGCAGGCTATAGGAGAAATAAACTATAAAAGTCTAGAAATTTGGCCGTTTTACCAGTCGAGCAAGAAAAAAAAAACCCAACAGCCCACGAGATAAGACAAGACAACTTATTAGTTGCGCTGAATGACTCGCCCGACCGCTTCAGTGATCAAATTATTTATTATTCGTTTGATCGTTTCAAAATCACTTGCAAGCTACAATAACAGGAAAATTCTTATCCATACTCCATAGGGCAGAATTTCCCCCCCCCCATGGCGCTTTAGTTTCTATACCGCTGCCGATTCAGAAAAATTGCGAAAACGAAACCGAATTTTATATGTGTACAACTACAACGCAAAAATGTCACCCGTTCACAAAGAAATAATATGCATTATTCTAGAGTTGTGTTTGGGGGCTTTGGGGGGGGGGGGGGGGGGGGGGGGGGGGGTAAAGATATAACCAGACGTTTTGAACTTTTTCATGTAATGACACGAGAGAAAATACGCCGCAGCCAAATTATACAGGGAAAGTAAAAGAAATTGACACAAATAAGCGCCATTGTTTACGTCGTTTTCTTTTGAATCAATGCGTGTGAATAATTTGCTTGTGACCTATACGCGCCAAATATTCTTTAATTTTTCCGTGCAAGTTTTTTCAAATCAGTGTTAGTTCACGTTCTCTTCTTTAGAGTGTTCATAAACAACGGGTTTTTATTCTTTAGCATGCATGAGATGACTGGATGAGGTTAAAATAGGAGTTAAAAAAATAAACAGCTATCAATTCGTTGGTGGTTTAATAAATACAAATGCAGCATGGCGCCTTGCTTTTGGCATTATATACGCCGCCGTCATTATATTCGTAATAAAATTAGCGATAGGATTTACAATCACAGAATGATATAACAAGTTGATTTATGCAACAACTGTATTCAAATTAAAAAACCCCGTCATAGTTGGATGTCACGGCGAACCCACTAGAGAATATTGAAAAGCTTGCTGAACGACGTTCTCGGTATATATAAATTATAGTTCGGCGGCAGATTAATTTTCAGATGTCAATACTCGATCGCCCCATCCGTATGGCAACGTAGAAATATTTCTTGAGTAAGAGAAATAATAGTTTAGTCAACGCACTGAAATAATATTTATACCTCTCTCGGCGTAGGACCTCTGGGACCAGGGTAGGAGGGTAGGATAAAACGTAGTTCATTTATAATATGAGGCTGAAGCAGCCGTAGAGTAAACATAACATTTCTGATTTCAGAAACTTTTTAATGTTTAGGTATTCTATAAGGATAACATTTGAAAACATGAAAAAACAGTCCCAGCTTATGTTATCTTCCCGTTGTGCTTTAATAGACACGATGTAATTATAATTTCCATAGGGGCCCAAATTGAATAGGAAGCTAATTTGCATGTGGGCCTAAATGAAACTTACGTATACGTATAGTGAATGTGGTATATACGTTTGAGAGCTTGACGAACGGACGGACGTCTACCAAACGTCTGTTGCATTACACCAAGCTCTCAAACGTACCACATATACGTATACAGCTTAGCCTGTAAAATACAATAAGAATGTATAGTTGGCAGTTGGCGTCGTATGTTGTTTGTCGTTGCTGTGTAGCTGGCGGTGCGCGGGCGGTAGGCGGACAACGGGAAATACCAATCGAAATATAGTAAGGTTATAGATATACTGGCCGAAGCAGAGAACGTAGTAGTCTATTAAACGCTTCGAGCGAAAGCCCTTCGTCAGAGAGAAACGTGACGAAGGGCTTTCGCTCGAAACGTTAGACTATATACTAACTATATTTCGATTGTTGCATGTTTCAACACTCAACACTGACTATATACGCAGCACGCTACTTTTGTTTCACTAACGGGAAATATACCGCCTGCCAAAAACCAGGCGTTTTTTAATTAGTGAACCTTTACAATCCAACGAGAATGGACGAATATGCGGTTATGCCAATTATATGGCAAGCAAAACCTTAGATGGCTGTTGTCGGAATGTAATCAATATAGTCGTCAACATTCAGTATAGAAGAACGACCAAAACGGGTATAGCCGTATACCTTCACGCTGGAACCCGATCGAGACACTGCATATTACATGCTATTCATAAGACCATTTTAATCATACCGGCACATAGAAATCACCTGAAGTATAGTGTTATGAAAATGTTCTCTAACTCGCCACAGCTAGCCACCGCTTCACAATTTATGTCAACTCCAAATTGTCCATTAACCCATTGGTGATTGGGAGCTTTCCCCTTGACCACCTTGACAAGTATATAAAATCGTCTGGCGTTAGCCAGAGTAAAATACTAAAGTCTGAAGCAGTCCCAGAAGACTGCTTCAGCCAATCAGGAGTATAATTATCCCTTATTAGTATTGGTGTTGCTGGTACTGGTAAAAGTTACGCCTAATCAATGCTATTCGTAAACTTTTACGAGGTAAATGCGTAGTTACTGCAACAACTGGAAAAGTCGCTTATATAGTATATAAGAGGTATCACTGTACACTCGTTGTTGAAATTGCCCATTGGTTCACGGGGTAGAAAAGATCTAACAGGTCAAAGTCTGTGTAGACTGCAAGAAAGCTTAAATGGAGTTGATTACATTCTTATTGATGAATAGTATGCTTGGTCAAGTTGCTTTTGGCTGGATAGATAAGCGGTGCAAACAAGCAACAGGATTTCATAACAAAGTTCTTGGAGGAAAATCTCTGATTTTAATTGGTGACCCAGATCAGTTACCACCTGTAGCAGATAAACCTCTTTATCATGCTAAACCATCAAGTGCTGATGGTGAACAAGGGTATCCGGCAAACTTACAGAACGTTTGATAAAGTTGTTAAGCTTACTGTAAATCAGCGAGTACAAGGTATGAGTTCTGAACAGGTTAACTTCAGAGATTTGTTGTTGCGACTTCGTAAAGCTGAGTCAACAGTTGATGACTGGAAATTGCTTTTGACTCGTCAGCCATCAAACATCCCAAATTTGTCTGAATTTGAGGATTCTATCAGACTTTTTTACAGCAATGAACAAGTTGCAAATTACAATAATGAACAACTGATAGCCTGCGTAGCAGGCGTTACTGGATTGGGGGACGGGGGAGAGGGCTGAGAAGTAACGCCTGCAGTGGAGCTCTTTGGTTTTGTCAAACACCCCCAAATGAAATATGATCTCGAGCGGCCAATGTCTGAAGCTATTTAAATTAACTGTTTGTATTAATTGTAATATTTCAAAATCCATGGCATTTAATTCAGTAAAATTTCGCGTAAATTATTATTTCAATAATTCTCTTTGTATAAAAAACAATTATAGTACAAGGGAGTTAAAAGACTGAGAGTTGGTCGCAAATCTGTGGAAGGGATAAATTAATATTAACGGAATATGTCTGCAGTTCCGACGGTGTCTGCTCACAAATATTTCTCAAACTGTGGACTGGAAATGTATGAAATTAGGTGTGAATGGTAGAGTGATCCTGTTTCTATCAATGACAACGGATATCATGAAAAAAACAGTGATGACAGCGAGTGTTTACCGAAATAAAACAGTTGTGAAAGGTATATAAATAGTAGTGATTATTTAACGGAAATGTCTGCGTAGTCCCACGGTGTCTGCTCACAAATATTTCTCAAACTGTGGACTGGAAATGTATGAAATTAGGTGTGAATGGTAGAGTAACCCTGTTTCTATCAATGGCAACGAATATTCATGAAGAGAACAGTAACGATAGCGAGTGTTTACCAAAATAAAACAGTTGAGTGAAAGGTATACCATAATTAAACGGAAATGTCTGCGGCGTCCCACGGTGTTCGCTCACAAATATTTCAGAAATTTTATGACTGACAGAGACATATGAAAGCAAAGCGTCTCACGGTGTTCGCTTTCAAAATCAAATTCAGGAACTTCCTATTATTAAGATATATTCCAAACTCTTGCATGGAGGTTTTAAATATAAAACTTACGTGAATGGTATGGGAGTGCTTGACACTCAGCATTTTCATTTGATCAAATCGCAAAAGCACTGCAAGATGCTTAGATATTTCCTGTGATATAAATCGTTTCAGCTTTGTTTGAAAATTAGAATTGAAATTATTAATTTTACTTACTAAACCTTCTTGATTGACAGATTATGGGCGCTAAGCGAATCACATTCGGCGTAATCAATAATTAAAATCCCGTTCGTCAGCGAACGGGTTTTACAAAACCAAAGAGATCCACTGCAGGCGCAACATGTCCTCCTACCTAGAATTACCAATAATCAGTAAGTGTGAAACGGCCTTGAATTACCAATAATTGGTAATTGTAGGTAATTCTCTGTCCCACATGCGGGATGTTAAACTTGAACACATAAAGCTAAAAATCCTAGAGGGGTGCTGTGGTCGGGGTCTGAGAGGACGTAAGCGAACTGGAATATCTCAACAACGAAGCAAGGAAACAAAAAACTGAAAAAGATGTTACTCTGTCATTTCAAAAGTACTTTCAAATAAGGCAAACTTAATTTTCGTTTCATAAGCACTTTAAACAACAAGGAGAAATATCAGCTAAGCCAGATGACCTTGTTATTGTCAGTATAAAGCAAGGTGATATTATTGGTTGGCGTGTTAGTTCAATCGGCAGAGCTTTCAAAGGTCTACTACCACCTTAACCCCAATTGTGTCCCAGAGAAGCACACATTTTTCATACCCAGTTTGGAGGTCCCAAAAGATGTTAAGCGTTTCTGGAGGAAATTCATGTGAATACGGAAGCGTATAAGTATCATCCGAGATCCGAGTTACAAAAGTCCGAGATCCGAGTTACTTAGGTCTGAGATCCGAGATCCGAGTTACTAAAGTCCGAGATCCGAGTTACTTAGGTCTGAGATCCGAGATCCGAGTTACTAAAGTCCGAGATCCGAGTTACTAAAGTCCGAGATCCGAGTTACTAAAGTCCGAGATCCGAGTTACTAAAGTCCGAGATCCGAGTTACTAAAGTCCGAGATCGAAATTGTGGCTGTTCCGACCTTTTAGCCTTTTAGTTACAGTCTTCTCTCATGCACACACATGATGGCTAGAGTCAATGAACGTCTGGTGTTCAATGATAATCGGGATGATTTGATTCGTAACTATTTCTATTCTGGTTTCTCGTATGCAGAAATATGTATTTTATTACAACGATCGACACAATGTTCAGATCAGTGTCTCTCATTTGAAGAGGATTTTAAAAAGACTCAACTTAAGAAGAAGAAACCTAGAATTTGACTTAGACAATGTTATTTACTGTATAGCCCAAGAACTTCAAGGAAGCGGTTCAAGCATGGGTTACCGAGCTATGCACCAGAAACTACGAAGTGAATACAACATTCAAGTAGATCAAGAAACCGTTCGTTTATGCCTTAAGCAGCTAGATCCGCAGGGGGTCGAAGAAAGGTCAAGGCGAAGGTTACACCGTCGCGTATATATTTCTAAAGGTCCAAATTATCAATGGCACATCGATGGATATGACAAACTTCGCCCATTTGGATTTTTTATTCATGGTTGCATCGACGGGTATTCGAGAAAGATTATATGGCTGGAAGTTGCTGATAGTAACCATGACCCAAAGTTAATTGCAAACTACTACATAAAAAGTATCACTGCGCTAAAGGGATACCTAACGGAATTCGTGCTGACAGAGGTACCGAGAATGTGATTGTCGCAGCCGTTCAACGATGGCTTCACTGGTCGGTCTTTGGCAACGATGAATCTCACAATAGTTTTTCAGTATGTTTGCTCAACGTCAAACCAAAGAATCGAGTCCTGGTGGTCGTTTTTGAGGAGATATGGCGGGACTAACTGGTGGATTAACTATTTCAAAGATTTGAGGGATAGTGGTGTGTATAATGATGCCGAGCCAATACAAAAGGCATGTTTACAATTTTGTTTTATGGCGCTAATTCAAAAAGAGTTGGACTCGATTCGAATTCGATGGAATACACACAAAATTAGAGCAACCAGACATCAGGAATGCCCACCAGGTAAACCAGATGTTCTTTACTACCTACCAGATCTTCAAATGGCAGAAGATTACAAAATAAATTTTGATGCAGATCTTCTTGGAATGGTATATCCGCTAAAACGTGAAAAACAACCGTTTGGTTGCGAGGTGGAGTTTGCAGAGGCATTTTGCTTTTTAATGAGAGAAAATGGTTGGCAAAAGCCATGTACAAACGATGAAGCATTGGAACTTTATGGAAATCTTGTCACTACGTGTACGGAACAAGTTACAGAACAATAAATATCAATAAACATTGTGTGGACAAGTTAAAAAGTCTTTTTGTGTTAAACTTACAACATCAGAGAGCTTCTAATATGAAATAATGTCAGTGAACAACAAAACGTACTGTACATTAACGTAAGTCGTAAACAGTTTATGTATACTGGTAAAGATAAAGAGTTAAAAATAGATGTTTTGTCACTTAATATGAAATATATATACGTATGCTTTGTCACTTAATATGAAGAAAAAACGTATATATATAATACAATTTTTTGTTAAAATCAATAGCAACAACTTTCTGCTGTTCAACATGCACTTCACTCCTATATAGTTTCTTACAGCCCATATATTTATGAAACTATATAATTATGTGTCTAGAAAAATAATTCAAACAATGTCCATCTCCCAAGTGCTTAGTGCTAATATGGAAGAAAATTCTTCGCGTAGCTCTGGAAATGACTGATAGGTTGTGGGGAGTTCAAGGCACGGACCACAGGTGTGGGCTATTGGTCTTCTTGCCAGACCATCGACTTGAAGAAAATTAATACTGAGGCAATCGCATACCATTAAGTCACATCCAGTCGTGAAAGTCAGGAATCGTGTAAGTTGGTTACTCTCCAGTCCCTTGATGAATCTTTTCAGATAGCCAAATACAAGGCGTTCATTATCATTTGCTGGTTCGCACTTCAGCATTTTTAGGACTTTCTTCGTTGTTGGTTGCAACTTCTCATAAACACTGTTGATCCCATTCGCGAGATTAGCCTGTAAAGGTCGTAAAATGGCGCTCCATCTCTCCGTAATGTAATGAGGTTTTTTGTACGATCTCTTTGTGGGCAAGTTTTGTAAAAATTTCTTTCATGTTGCTTTGATTGGGCAGTTGCCTGACATCGTAAGCAGAAAGAAATTCCAGTATTTCCTCACTGTCGCACTCCAGATTCCCTGACAAACATTCCCGTACAACATCGGCTTCGTCTTTGGCAACAAACTTTAACAATTCCTCCAGCAACTCTTCTTTGGTGACTGATTCTTCCCCGCTGAGGACCAGTTTTACATAAACTGGTGATAGCGCAAGAGGAAAGTAATTGCATTGCGTAAACCCTTTCAGTAGGAATAACGCTATGGCATCCCACTCTTTAGCTTCATAACCATGTCGTATTGTAGGAATTCGAACTTTTGTACCGACTGTTAAAGAGTCGAAGAATTTCTCCCAAAACATAGCAATCACGTCTCGGCTTACACCAACTCCAGCTCCCAATTCGGTCTCCCCCCTGTTGTTTACCACTTTAAATGACATTTCGACTGCGGGATCATTCAGGATTCTTATCTGTATAAATTGCTTTATGATGTCAGCGAGTATTGTGCTTCTATGAACAGTCAGTATAACAGTTCGTTTACCCACTCTTTCTGCTTCATTATGCGTAGTTGATTCTTCCAATGGTGAGTTTTCGTCAATTAGAACCTCTGTAGATCTCTAACAAATGACAATATATAACAATACTGTTACTTTAACAATACAGTACTACAATGCTGTTACTTTCCAATTTTCACAAAATTGTGATTTGTTTCGCAGTGCATGGCGCATCATGCACGTGTATAAGCAACAGACTGTGTTGCTTGTTCGTGTATATTCTGTAACGTGAATAAGCAAGGAGAGATACTGAAGTAGCTACCATACTTCTCCTTTACAGAAAATAGTTTATAAATCTACGGCTTGCGACTCTATCCCTGAACTTCTTTTCTGAACAGTGAAAGTCTTCTTGTTCGAAAACTTAATCCCTTACTCAATTCAAATATTAACTCTGTTCCTAGCTCTTTCTTTATTTTACTATTTATTTTACGTTTAAGATCGCCGCCTGACCGGTTGTTCCATCGCCATATACTATTATTACTAATATCGTTGTCCTAATTTCCTTATATTTGTTCTTATTTGTTGTTTTGCTTCGTTGTATTGTTCGCCAGTGCTTTGTTTTAACGAGAGACCGTCGATAGGAAGGGTGTATGGGTCCATTGGGGTTATAATTATCGATTAAACAGAACATTGTGTGCGGTTTTGACTAAATGAGAACGAATTTTTAAATTCCGGCTTAAGGTTGGAGGTACTTTGTTTTGATTTTAGGGACGGCATCTAGAGGAACTTTTTGTTCCGCTTAGATTTCGGTACTCGCTGCGTTTGTTCCTTTTTGAAAAGGAACATATTCAGGGGGAACGCTTCGTTCTCATTTGACTTTGGGAAAGTTTTGTTCCGATATTCAAAAATAGGAACGGACCTAAATTAAGAACAAGTTGTTCCGCATGAGCTAAACCGCTTTAAATTGGTCCTCCTTGTTCTTTATTTTTAAGGTTATTTCGTTCCGTTTATTTCTTCTCATAGGTTAATATTAGCTTGGTAGCCGGTCAATTTAAGAAGGTTTTTAACTGGTAACCGGGTAGCTGGTCGTATACTATGAAATACCAATTAAGTTAGACAGGCATAGCGTAAGGCCCATGGAAAATTACGATAACCTGACCCCCCCCCCCCCCCCCCACCCCCACACACAATGGAACCATGAACTCTAACCCTAATCACAAATCGGGGACGTTTCTGGCATGGAAAATCACGTTAACCTGCCGATTTCCTGCCTGATAGAATTTTTCAATTTTATAAGTTGTGATACCACCAGACTTGCAAGTTTGTATCTCAAAACCATAATTTATCTGCATGTGGTATACATACAATTGAATACTACGTAATACAAGTACTAGCGTCAAAAATCGAAATGCTGAAACAGTTGAATAAGATAAAAGCAGCTTGTATTCTTGCAAATGCACAATGACAGCTGCAGCCTGCAACACTGCAACACTATATTGAAATGATAAATATTTCATTGTTTTCTAGAACAAATCGTTTGCGTCATTTGCGCAAGGATATACGAAACTTAGACAGGTTAAGGTCATGTAATAAACCTTCAAAACGTTTTCGAATTGTTTACAAATCGCCGCTGGGTTTGGCAAGAATATAGAAAGATGAATCATCGAATGTGAAACTTGATATTCGATCAAAAGTGATGCCCATCAAAATTGTGTGATTGTGTGACCGTGACGCTTTTAGATTTTTTGAAGAATAGGAAATTTATTTTTAAACTTTGACTTGGATTAAAAAAACTGACAAATATTTCCTGCAAGATACAAAAAATTTCCTGCGAACAACTTTTACAAAAAGTTTGACATTTTCCAGCACTGGTCAGGTGATCGTAATTTTCCATGCCACAAACGTCCCCGATGTATATATCTTTCGATATAGATATATAGATATCCATTTATATTCATATTCATTTATATAATTAGCATAACCATATCGCGAAAGGGAACGAAATTTTCGACTTTGGTTGTTGTTGTTGTTGTTGTTGTTGTTGTTGTTGTTGTTGTTGTTGTTGTTGTTGTTGTTGTTGTTGTCGTTACTTAGACATTAGGGACCTTAAGCAAGCTAGGACGACGACGGCAATTAAGTTACTGAATTTAAAAGAAACCATGGATCAGTACGTCGTGTATTGTATGCTTTATGTATTTTGTAAGATGTTTAAAAGGCAACTATAGCTTCAACAGCGTAACGTATGATAGATTAACGCCTAAGTAAACTAACAGCTTTTGCTGTTCCTTGCCACAACGTTGTCTTGAAAACGTGAAAACACTTCAGTTGACGTTGTATGTGCAAAGAGGACGGTGTTGGGATTACTCGTGGGACTGCAAATTATTCAACGCTTTGTTTTGGTTGAAAAATACTATTATACTTGCTTAATAAGGTCCCTATTTTTAAAATCCCGCAACGCCGCCGAGGTACTCGCGAACCAGACGCAAGCACCGCAGTCACATTCTCCACTTTACCGGCGATTAATACTGCGGCTCTTGCGGCTATATGGAAACCAGGCTTAACGAAGTACGACGGCAATTCAACGACGACGTCTTCTAAACAAAATAATTCTAGTTGCGAAACAATAGAGTAATCTCAACACCGTTCTCGTTCTTTCTACAACGCCAGTTAGAGCATTTTCACGTCTTTAGGACAACGTCAACTCACCAAACGATGAGAACTAGCTGTTGCTTGAGATTGACTTCAATACTGACACTACAATCATTTTAGCAGTACTGCGGCGTTTTGAAAGTCATTAAACTAGCTTCAAATATCAAATATAATAGCCAGTTAACCGTGACCTTTTTTAATTATAAAGTTTATGTTGCTTTTTAACCGCGCCGTCGTCGTCCTAGCATCGTAAGGTCTCTAAATTTCTGACACGCAAGCCGGACAGAAAATGTCTCTGGGATGTGAAAGCATGCAATTGAATACTAGTTAGATAGTAATGTTGAAAGCAATTCAATATCAGTTTAAATACCTCTGCCTGATTATTCAGCGATGGAAGTGCCGGCGGGATTGGACCATCTCTTTCCTCCATGTACAGCATCGTTTGGGGAAGTATACTTTCACTTGGATACACCAAAGTCTTCATGTGCATCCCGACCATGGCAAAAAGGGCAAAATGGGGTGGGTCAGCCCGAAGAGAACCAATCCAGTTATACACCGCATCCATTTGGCAATCGGAAGGAAATCCACGGTTACGACACCAAGATTTAAATGTCTCACGCATGCAAGTACATGCTCTTCTTCGATTTGTGGTTCGTTTGGAACTTTTGCCTCCCTTTCTTCTCTTAAATTTTCATTTCGTCTTGCAATTTCTCTTTCTTCCTCCTTTCGCTGATCTGCTTCAAGAGCGACTCTGAACTCCTCATTTTGCTGCTCTATCAGCTCTCTTTCGGCCTGCAATGTCCCACTGCATGTGCCTTCTAATTCTAGTACGGATGAGCTTTCAAATATTTCGTCAAGCGTAATGTCGCCGTTGAATTCAGCAAAAGCTTCTTGTACAAAGTCATCTAGAATTTCTTTGGTTTCATTCTCTTCTTTGATTTCAGCCTCTTTTTCATTGTCGTCTGGTTGCTTATCAACGGAACTCATAAGGTATACCCTAGGGACGTTACCCTTGGATACAGACGCGTTTTTACGATATCTATCTACGTTAAATTCGACGCCGTCTATGAATTTCACACAGTTGCCCGAATAATTTCCAAGGAAAATGCCAAGTCCTTCTAACGAGAAACCCTTGCGTTTATTTACACCATTTGGGAAGAACAAATCCTTACTCGCATTCAAAACTGTTTCATATGTTGCATTTCGATCAAAATCCTTCAGCCTTGTCCCGCCACCTTGGGGGAACTTCACTTGACGGTAATCCTTGGATGTCGAGTCTTTATGTCTCCAACCTATCTCCAATTTCAACGTGCTTTTCGTATGCGCACTTTTTGTTTGCTTTTTCATCCGCTGCTGATTTTTTGCTTTTAGAAAATCTTTTAACTTTTTGATTGCTCCCGGGTTTTGACCAGTGGATGCAAAAGTGGATTGAAGTGCCCTTCTGTCACCAAGGGTGACACCCAGGCCATCGAAATCTTTTTCCGTCAGGTGACTTATAGCAGTTACGTCAATCTGGAGAAAAAAGGATGAAAAAATTACATAGTCCGGGTAAACTCAGAGCTCATAATTCTTCATAATGATGTCGTATTAAAGAAATAGAAAACATTTTCCATGTTTACATACAATTATCCAGCGCGTAGGTTTTATAAATGTTATTTTATAAACGTCTGGCGTTAGCCAGAATAAAATACTAAAGACCGATTCGGACAGGAAAGAGTTAAATTACCCTAATGCCAGTGATGTAGCACTGAAACGTTAACGAAAGCGAGCTCACCTGCAAACATCAAAGCAAAATAAACCTCTAGGGGGTCTGAGGGCGAGCTGTCCCTGGGAAAATTTGTAAATCTAGATTAGACAGGCTTTATAAACGAGCCATGACACAACATTTTACACTAAGGTTTAAATGTTAAATTGAACAAACCTTCTGCTTTTTTATATTTTCAATTGTTGTGTCACTTGCCTTCCTTTTCTTCAAGAAATCCACTACCTATAAGTATAAATGGTATGTCATTACACTATCTGTTTGGGTATATAAATTAGTGAATTTAATGGATCATCTTGGCTAATAAAGTGAGTCGATGTATGTTCAAGCCTTAAAGTTGTTTTCCCTCAAAAACTTTACATATAAAAAGGACAAAATTAATTATTTCCCAATTATCAAAGCAGTACAACTGATTTTACAACAATGTTGTCATTACTCCTTCAATTTCCAAAAGATAAGTAATTCAAGAAAATAACTAAAGTTTGCCAGGAACAACGTCAGCCCTGAACAGGTGGAGGACGGATTTTTATGTCACACTTTTGATGATGTTATTAAGTGGTTTAATAATTGTGTAATAATTTAGTAATTGTGTATTTAGGAATAGAGAGTAGTTAAATATATTTATGTAATAAATACAGTTAACGGCGACCATTCAGTGTTTGTTTGGGTGTCCACAAGGGGTTGGGACGTACAACCGATCACGTGATTAGGGGACTATTTAAGCATAGTCAGATCGAGGTCTGGCATTAGTGACAGTTCTCCAAGCCTTGAAGAGATGCCGAGACTGACTAGAAACAGTCTAACAACTCCCGCCCACCCTCTTCCAACTCAGGAGTCACTTAGTGTCAACGATGCTACAAGACTAGAGCGAACACCGGAGATTCACTGGTTATATGTGGTATTATAGAAGATTAGGCTTTGTAACGGAATTCAAGGTAACTCTCACTGTACAGGTGACATGCAATGCTAGGGGATGGGAAAAGGGTTACGGTAACGGTTTTTTTGGTCAGGCTCTAGGTTACACCTTTGTCAATCTTTTGGGCATGCTCAAAGAGCAGCCTTGCTACCTTACGGTCACGCATCGACTAACCCTATCTCATCCCTTTCAGCCTGCAATACTCCAAAGATTGTAGTTCATGTTGTTGTATCTGCACAAGTCATATCTATAGATTGTGTGTTCGACATTAATTGTGTATTTAGGAATAGAGAGTAGTTAACTTCTGGTTGACGTCCGTGTTGTCAAAAATGCCACTGTTCTTGATTGATTAGAGACAGGGCACTTATGCATGAGTCAATTCCAAACATGACCACCCCCCGGGAAAGGAACCAGGCATTTGATTTTTTTAAATTATAGTGCTAATTCCCCACCACCCCTGGGCTGTGAAAAGGTGACAAATTCCCCACACCCCGGGGCCACACGTCATTGATCGGGCTCAATACTAAGGCTATACCAATCAATCTATTAAAATATATCAAAAATACCTTCAAAAATGTCCACAAGCTTTGTCAGGTTGATCCTTTTACAAATTCATCATTTCCCCCCTTAAACTCATCCATAATTCAGTGTATATTGAACGCAAAATTAATTGCAAACCACAAGGTCACACAACCTCGTACCCAGGGTCTTACCTCCGCTCCCCCCCTCCCCCCTCGCTGCAATCTCGTTCCCAGAGCCCACGTTCCCACCCGGGAAACGACAGGCTCTGGGATAATCCGTTCACGCCATCACAGGATTCTTGTGATCTGGAAGAAGAGTAATCATGTTTATCAGCCAATGAAATATCGATGTGAAACGGATTATCCCTCTCGTTTCCCGGGTGGGGAACGTGGGCTCTGGGAACGAGATTGATTGCCCTCGCTGCGGAAGCGTTCATGGTACGGTAAGCACTAAATGTCATACCGTGAGGCCCCTTGAGCCCGCAATACTACGGTCATCTAGGCAAGTGTTGTAGTTAACATCACTGTGCTGCCGATGTCTCCCTTATTAACCTCTGTAGCAACCTACGTTTAAAATTTCACTTATTCGTGAGAAGGAAGTCCCGCTTGATGACTGGAAAATCGTTCGATTTCTATAAGAAATCTCTAATTTATCGCAAACCGAACTCGTGAAAAGAATAGCTATCCGAAAGCTATAAGCTTTCGCTTTGGATTTGAGACAGAAACTGGGCATTCGCGTTGGTCAATTGGTGTGAGCGTCTGAGCCTTTATGCCAAAAAAAACAACATATACATATATACATATAAAAACATATATATTGAATATATATATATATATATATAATTTATTGGAAACTATCTAATATATATATACAGGTTGTCATTACAATGTGTTTCATGCTTTAAGCCGATTTTCCACTGGCGAATTTTGTCGCGCGAAGCGACATTTCTATTGTCAAAATTGAATAGATTGGAATAGATTTCTAATTAGGTCCACTCGAGAGCTCATAAGACAAAAGAAAAAGGCCGCTTCGCGCGACAAAATTCGCCAGTGGAAAACCAACTTTACGCAATCATCAGAAGACTAACAGACTAACGATGTGTCACTGAATTTAAATTTAAATTTAAATATGCATGTCTGCGGCGGAAGTGTTAAATAATAATAATAATAATAATAAATGTCTGGTGGTATTTCCTTGAAGTTACACAATAAGTGCTTGTTGACATGGCGACAACTTGATAAAAGTTCATTTCTTTTATTGAGTAAAGGGAAATTCTGAAATATAATATGAAATTTCTCAGTAAGGCAGAGTTCGAATCTTTTTTGTCCCGTCTTTAAAAACGGATAAAAAAGATGCGAACTCTGCCTTACTGAGAAATTTCATATTATATTTCAGAAATTCCCTTCTCAAATCATTAATAATTCATGAACCGAAAACAAAGGAAATCAGTACCGAGACGGAGGTTTTGATATCGGAGGAAGAAATTGCATAAATTAAGCCAACTTTCGCCTCGATTTTCTCTTAAAATACTGATTTGTTTGAGAAGCTATATCATACACTCGGAAGAGTGTTTCATCAGGATTCCAAACACCGAGGTGTTTGGAAATCCTGATGAAACACTCTGTATGATATATCACTTCACTCAATAAAAGAAATGAACTTTTATTAAGTTGTTGCCATGTCAACAAGCACTTATTGTGTAACTTCAAGGAAATACCACCAGACATTTAACACTTCCGCCGCAGACATGCATATTTAAATTTAAATTCAGTGATACATCGTTAGTCCGTTAGTCATCTGATGATTGCGTAAGCACGCTGTAGCCTGAGCACGCTGTGAAACACAGTGTATTAATATATTTGATGGTTTCAAGTTTCAAAATTTCAAGTTTCTACATCTCTGTATCGAGCACTCTACACGTTTCTCTCTGACGAAGGGCCTTCGCTCGAAACGTTAGACTACTACGTTCTCTGTTTCGACCGCTTACTATATTTTGAATTTCGATTGTTTCAACACTGCCTACGCAACACGCTATACTTCTTCAATTCTGGGAGGTATCATTACCTTCAAATTATGAAGCTTAACCAACATTAAAACCACCATCTGATTGGACAACCTTTTAAAACGAATCCTCACCCCCATACCACCCCCCGGTAATCACGCCCCCCGGAAACCCTAAACCTAACCACAACCCTCCGGAAAAATGTGCCTCCTCTCAGACCCCGACCACAACACCCCTCTAGGATTTTTAGCTTTATGTGTTCAAGATTAACATCCCGCTTGTGGGATGGTTATATTAGATGGTTAAGCTTCATATTTTGTAACCGATGATACCTCATTCTGGACGATGACAATGACAACATATTGTTTTGTTGATATAGATGCCACAGTTGCTACTATACCAGTTATACCGCTGACAAAATTAGCCGAATGCGGGCTCAAGGGGCCTCGCGGTATGGCATTTAGTGCTTACCTCATGGTACACGCTGGTCACGTGTCGTCTATCAAAATTTTCGACTGGGGGAGTGGAATAGTCGAAGAAATGCATGTATACGTATCTTGTTTTGTTTTCTGGTATTAGATTTTGAAATGAATCGTTAAACCGGTGATACGATTTTAAAATTGAAACAAGTTGTTTTGACAGCTATTGTTTTTAGTTTATAATAAATCGCTGTGTTTATTTAAGTTTACAATGAAGAAAGTTTTTGATGTTCCCATTCGTTTAATAATCGTCAACCTGGGTGCTTATAAATTATACAATATATAGTCGATTAATCGATATCTTATTATCATTTTTCTATTTATATAAACTCCAGTTACTCCGCAAATTTGATCTTTCGTCGCTTGGTCATGAAATATGAATACGCCACTACGAAAACTGTTGCCGCTGCTCCATTCGGCAAAGTATATTAAAATATCGAACAATAGTATTAACGACAAATAAACCATAATAAACAGTACTAAAATAGTAAAATATTTGGAACCAAGATCATTCTATAATGCTATAGCAAGACACTAGACACATTTACTGTAATATAAGGCAAAGGTGAAATGTTGAACCTTTGTTGTCATCTGTCTGCATGCGCTGTGTTGTTTACTTAAAGAAATACTACTTTCAGTAGACTTCAAGAAAGTTCTGCTTCTTTGTTGTCACAAACTTCTTGTCCGATAAAGAAACCCCCGTTCAAGTTAACTTGTTACGTATCTCTTAGTTTTGATCGTTTTAAACGCAACAACCTAGTATACCCGCCGCTTTTCGGACTATTACATGTAATAAATTTAACACGTCGTATTAAATCATAGTCCCTCACCATGATTGTTTAAAATATAATAGGTACGGATATCGACTAACCTTTTTAAAATGAACTTGAAAATTGGCATTTTATATCAAATATATTTATCAATTATCATGTTCGTGGATGACTGACCATAATTTTGTCCGCATGAGAACTGGTCAAAACAACGCAGCACAGTAAACCTCACAGCGGATAATGAAATGGAAGACTGTTTCAAACTCTCAATATAAACAATAAAATACGTATGTTTCACCTGTACGTTGTTGAATACCACACGCGAAAGCTGCCGTTATGTCTAAATGAATATACGTCCAGTTAAGCTTGGGTCAAATCCCCGGGGGTTTTGGAGCGCTAAATAATGTCCGGCCCCTGGGAACACCGTGCAAGGCAAATGTCCCGAAGTCTCCAGGGGGGTGGGGGTCATGTTTTTCTATAAGCGCCCTGATTCACTTATTCCTGGGTTTAAACGACGAACTGTACATGCACTCACCCCCAATGCAAATGAGACATTTTTTTTTGTTATTAAAAGATAAAAATTACATAATATTAAGATGATTTCTGTTCGAACATGTGGAGTTTGACGTTTAAACCCGACCTTACTGATAATTGCATATAAACACAATATAACGATAAAGCATATTTGAAAATAATATTATTTACTTCCTTGCCATTGCAAACAAACAAACAAACAAACAAACAAACAAACAAACAAACAAACAAACAAACAAACAAACAAACAAACAAACACTAACCTCGTTCAAGCTTTTCTCCTCTTCAGACTCCATCTTTTAATATAGCCAAAGGTCGAACTAGTAACTCGGATCTCGGATCTCGGACTTTAGTAACTCGGATCTCGGACTTTTGTAACTCGGATCTCGGATCTCGGACTTTAGTAACTCGGATCTCGGACTTTTGTAACTCGGATCTCGGATCTCGGACTTTAGTAACTCGGATCTCGGACTTTTGTAACTCGGATCTCGGATGATACTTATACGCTTCCGTATGTGAAAGCACTTCGAGAAAAACTAAATATCGCGTGTTTATAACTATTAGTTTTAGCTGAACACAATTTATTATATCATTTCCCCCCAAACATAAGTAATTCTTTTGAGTAATTTCGTGTTACCAGTATACCAATAGTAAATTTTAATATTATATAATTTCTGTTAGTCAAACGTAAAAACATTGGATAAATAAAGGTTTTTGTTATTGTTATTGTTGGTATTTAAAAGAAAATAATTCTGATTGTGTGAAAATGAAGGGAAGATGAAATTTTTGTTATGAGAATATATGAATATATATGAATATATATTAGAATAAGGTCTATGAATTTTGTGTTGTTTAATGCACCAGTCAATATAAACCCCCGCACCCCCCCGGCCCGGACATAGCGGGGCATTTGACTTGCACACAGGTCAAATATCGTCTAATGCCCCGCATCCCAGGGCAGTTTCTTTATTCTAATAGCATAAAAAGCCCCGGTCAAATGCCCCCGCCCTTTAAAACACAACACAACATTTAAAACAACATTTTAATGAAAACTGTTTTAGCTTTTCATGAAAGGGCTCTGGGGACGAGAATGGAGACAGTCCGGAAATTTCCATACCAGTCTTTTCTCCGTCAGGGTAAAATGCCCCGGTCCTGTCCCCCGCTGATTGTTTGTATACAGTACAAAAGCAGTAAAATACCCCGGTATGTGCGGACGTTTTTCCTATCAAATCACAGGAAATTCCCCGGTAATGCCCCGCTATGTCCCGGCCGGGGGGGGTGCGGGGGTTTATATTGACTGGTGCATAAGTGTGACGTCAAGATGTTTAACACTTTGAGGCCTGGACCTCTCCCTGTGCTGAATAAAATCGTCTGGTGTTAGCCAGAATAAAATACTAAAGACTCATCTTCAGGCTTCAAAGTGTTAAAGAGATAGGTTTTAACACTTTGAGGCGTGGACCTCTCCCTGTGCTGAATAAAATCGTCTGGTGTTAGTCAGAATAAAATACTAAAGACTCGTCTTCAGGCTTCAAAGTGTTAATTTGTATATCAAACAAACTGAAATATCTTAACAACGAAGCAAGGAAACAAAAAACTGCTGAAGATTAGACAAACTTAATTTTTCTTTCATAAACACTATAATGTCTTGGAACCTAATGTTTGCACTTTTCTTTCTTTAGCATTCACCCTACTGCTACTCGTTGCTATTTGGTGGTTCGCCAATGCCGTTACATCGATTGCCTCCAAAAGCGAAGTATCAGTTAGCCGCTTGGGCGACAATACAGCCAGTGCAGCTTTGAGGTGGTTGGAGTTGACAACAGTTCAGTTTTTGCTCGGTAGCTGCGTCTCGGCGGCATGGCTCGTATTCGTCAGCCGGGGAATAATCCCCTTGAACGCACCGGAATACAAGCATGAACATTGGATGGCGATTCTTGGCAATCTTCTCGGTCACCTTTCGGTCAATATATCGTACACCTTCGTCAGTTCAAGTGCGACCCAAGTCATCAAATCGTCCGAACCCATCTTTATGTTTTTCCTTTTGACGTGCTTCGGCTACAACGACCAAAGAAGACAACCGAATACTTCTGTGTTGATGTCGTTAGTTCTCATGTCGCTGGGCACTTGTCTTTTTGTCATGTGGGACGTAACGTTTAACATATGGGGCGTTCTCGCCGCGTTTGTCTCCAACACGGCGTTCCCAATTCGCAATATCGCCTTGAAAAAGTTCGGCGACCATTCCGACAACAGCCCTCTGAAAAGATACTTCGTTCTCTCTTTCTACGGTTCGCTAATATTGATTCCCGTATTGTGTGTCAAACTGATGGTGCAACACAGCTTACTACTGTCCAACTCGGGAACAGTGGCAGCCAGTTTCCATTGTATTTACAACATTGCCTCGATTGCCGTATTGCGAGAAATCTCTCCAATGAATCACGCCATACTAAAATTTTATAAAAAGAGTGTTTGTTATCTCGGTGAACATTAGGTATTTTAATACGCTAATGACTTGGCAAATGACATTGGGCTTGGGAATCGTCTGCGTTGGACTAGCCCTTTATTATTTCTTGCAGAAAAACGCCTTACAGTTTACTATAAAACGTGTAGGAATAGGGAAAAAGACGTGCAGTCTGGTTGGTCTGTTTATAGGACTGTTCTTTTATGCATTAGTTTTTCTCATTAAGAAAACACCAGCTAAGGAATCGGGTCTGGACAAAAGCAACGATATAACTACGTCTTGGGTATACGAACGTCCACTACCACGCGAGGTTGTCGAGAACATCAAAAGCGTCAGCAATCAAAATCCTGGTGTGTTTCTTCACGTCTACTGCGGATCCACACAGTGCACGCAATCGACTCAAGGAATAGGGAACCCGAGAATCACCGCGAGCTTTCTGGTCATTCCACAGTTGTTGAAAGGGACCCCGTTCGAAGCCTGGATTATGCGCCATCCTTTACACAAAATCTTGTCGGGAGAGCATTTTGAGGACTACCTTCAAAAGGCAGTGCAAATCTCGCACCTTTGGCACTACGGAGGGATATTTTTTGTGCCAACCGTCAGAATCAAGAGCGGTCAGTTTTTCATTCAAAAGGAATGGATCACAATTTCGTCAAGGGACCCCTCGGGTGCCGTTCCGTCCATACTCGATGTCTCAAGCTTTCCCCGTCACCATCCTTATATAAGCGTCCTCGCGGATACCTTGGCGAAAGAATACCTGAAGTTCTCAAATGAGGATGTACCGGTTGACTTTCGGGGAATTGTTTGGAAAACATACAAAAATTATTGCAACGGAAACAACGCGACCTGGCAGTGCCCGGTTAACAGTGGACATCGTATAGAAATAATACCAAATCTAGAAAGTGCACAGAGGAAAAGGCGTACTCATTTCGGAACGTTGTCGTATAATAGCAACGTGAGGAAACTCGGATCAGGTAATCTCGGAGACGAAATTCAAGGATTCCCAGGCGTTCAATTTCTTCCGTATGTTGACTTCTTTTTAGACAGGGCAGCGCAAGCTGTGCCAAACCCGAAGGAGAACTATACACTGTTTTATAACGCTTGGTGGGCTCGTGCTAGCCATTGGCCACCGTCATCAAACATCGACCCAGTCATGCTCTCGATTCATATAAACAGATATTTTAAACGCAACGCCTCGAAGCCCGAGTCGGTGAACTTCCTGAAAAGCAAAGCGCCGATCGGTTGCCGAGACCATCCGACGCAACAATTCCTTGGGCAGTACGGGATCGAGACATTTTTCTCTGGTTGTTTGACCTTATTTTTGAGAAACCAAAACGGCGAAAAGAACAGGACGAATAAAATATATTTGGTCGATATCGCGAAAACGTTTCTGGATCTGATCCCCCAAGAAATTCGCAAACAAAGCATTGTTGTAAACCACGCGGAACGCTATAGTAAAGATCAAAGTTCGAACACAAAGGGACGTGTTATAGAAGCCTACAAGCGCGTCGAACTGTACTCGCGTGCTAAGCTCGTCGTCACACAGAGAGTTCATGGCGCCCTTCCATCTGTAGCATTGGGGACGCCGGTTGTCTTTATTAACAGCGGTAAGATGCCCGGGGGGTCGGGCTCTTTGACTAAAGGTTCCAACCGGGTTCGGGGACTCACGGAACTTTTTCACACGTTGAATATGTTGAACAAGTCAACCGAGCACGCTCGTAAATGGTTGGAAAACTTTAATTGGGATAACCCGCCGAAGAACCCGAACTTGGATACACGAATGAGACTGGTTGCATCTACTTGGAACGTGATAAGGAAAAGGCGGGTGTTTCACGAAAGCGCGCGTAAATTTGGCCTGCTACCCCTCATATCACGGTCACTTATTGGGAACAGTCAATTAGTTTTCCATTTGATTTTCCCGTCATCCGATCAAGACGTCCGAAGCAAGTTCAGTTTTCGCCACTGGCGTTGCGTGGAATCGATTTTACTCCATCACTATGCGTCCAAGGTGATCGTCCACAGTAATGCTCTTCCACAGTCTCAGTTCGATGTTCTGACAGAGGTCGGCTATGATCTCGAGGTCAAACGATACAGCGTCGTCGCTCTTCTACAAGATACGCAAGGGCTTGATGATATAAACGCGGATTATCTGGGAAAGCGTGGCATGAAATACCAGACCGATCTTCTTCGGTTTTTGGTTTTGTACAAATACGGTGGAGTTTTTATAGATATAAATGCTATAGTAGTCCGCTCATTAGATACAATAGAAGGCAATGTCTTTGGGACAGATCCGAAAGATGCCAATGATGGCGCGGTCGTGAAGTTTGAAAAAGGCAACCCATTTCTCAGAGCGACCTTGGAGAGATTTGCAAAGTTCTACAAAGAGGATTCTCAAGGCACGTTTTCGTTTTCCCAAGTCTGGAAACCATGGCCCAGCAAAGCGGAGAAAAGTGGACTCGAGATAGGTTCAGGGAAACTCGTTTTCGCTTTTCAAGGCGAAAAAGCCGTGAAGGAATGTGTTTACGATATAGCTGGTGGGACGTTCGAAAGGCAATCGAAAAGCATTCAAGATTCCCCGTATGTTGTTCATTTGGCTTTCAATCTACCGAGTGCCATCGAAAATGCAGAGGAAAAGTTGAAAGATGGCACAATATGTAAAGACCTTCTGAATTCGCACTGTGTTCTGTGCAACAAAGTGTACTGAGATATGTGGATCGTTTTCACTCACGTGATCGGTGGCCACGTTGGGGTGGTGAAACAATACGCAATTTTTGAATAAGAATAGAGTTAAATTCCCCTAGGATCAAAATGGTACACCAATATGGCCGCCATTTCATTGTTTCGGTACACCAATATGGCCGCCGTGACGTCAGATGAAAACTTTATATTCTTTGTACGAGTCAATGTCGGTTAACGTTTTTAAAGTGTCTATGAAGCCAACATTTAGTTTGTCAACATTTAAAAGAACATTTAGTTTGTCAACATTTAAAAGAACATTTAGTTTGTCAACATTTAAAAGAACATTTAGTTTGTCAACATTTGTAGTTTTTCGTTTCCTTGCTTCGTTATTGAGATATTTCAGGTGATTGATATGCAAGTTAAACATCTTGACGTCTCACGTGCATGCATAACGAGTTATCGGCGAAAGTTACATATAATAGCAAAAATACAGAACTTTCTCCGATAGATAACTCATGATGCACATGACGACATGTTTAATTTGCATACCAAAGAACTTGAGATATCTCAACAACGAAGCAAGGAAACGAAAAACTACAAAAGAAGTTACTTTATCATTTTAAGGTTACGTAACACCTTGGAGTAGTGCTTTGCGAAAAATGCAACTGCGCGTTGAGTTTAAAAGCAATCAAATTCAAATTTTTACAGTTTATAGCAAAATGATTGTATAATTGGACAGTTGATTTACAATTTTGAAAAGTATTTAAACTTGTTTTGTTTTGACAAAATTCTGAAAACGCATTCGCTTTGCGCCGCGACTTTTGTTGAACTACAGTTTCAATCAAATCATGTAAAAATAGTTTTAATTGAAACTCAACTAGCTGTTCTACAAAAGTGTGTGCGGTAGCTATGGTTTTTTTTTGTTATTTTTGAGATACAAGGCATTCTTTTGCAACCTCAGTTAAATTGCGTGCATACCATGAATCGTAGTCGATTACTCGGAAATGAAAAAAAAAATCGTATAGCTACCGCACGCACTTTTGAAGCTCTTATATTGTCTCCGATACATTGTGAAAATTTGAAAAAAATCGGCCAAAACCCGTGTTCAACAAAATTCTTTGAATACGGCAGTTTAGCTGAAATTTAAAGCTGAAGAAACAAGCCTTGGAACATTTAAATTTCGACTGACGAGAGTTCGGGTTTTTGTACATGTTTTGGTTATCCACTATCCAGACGATTCCTACAACCTTGAGACTCAGTGATGACAAATTTGGAAAAACAAATTTTACGACATATTTTGGAAAAGCCGCGTAAAGACTGGAAGGGTTCTTTTGAGTGATCCCTTTTAGACCCAATCTCGTACCCAGAGCCTGCGATCCTTTTGGTCATTACCAAGGAACGGAGGCTCTGGGGAACTCCGATGAAACTCGTCATCTGATTGGTTAGTTTTAACACAGTAAAGTTTCAAATAATGTGCACGTTGCTAACTTGTTAAGCGATTTCTCGACGTTCTGTAACACATAATTATACAAGGCAGACCCAAATACAATTGAACACATGAAATAATTCCAAACAGCAAAAATCCCGACAATTTACAAGTTAAAACTATTATTATTTTCGCTTCGTCGCCAAACAAACATCCATCATCTGACTCGTCTCGTATTTCTTCGCAGTTTCGTCTCAGAACTTTAAAATTATATTAGAGAATACAAGGTCGATGTAGTTTAGCCAAAATTCCTGACAGAAAGTACAATTCCTTACCTCGACGGCGACGCGGACATATAAAATACTCTTGTCAAAAAAAGCTAAGAAAGACCATTTGTATCACAACGCTTTGTCAAGAGCTTTGTGAAACATACTGGGACATTCTTTATCGGTAAACAAATATTTTCCCTGGTCTTCGGACAAGCTGAAGATCGTCGATAACGGTAACAAATTATGTACCTGAACCAGAGGACTGGGAACAAAAACCCAATTTTGGGGTCTTTTTCATTGGCGTTTCCCAGAGCCAGAGACTCCGTTCCTTGGTAATGACCAAAAGGATCGCAGGCTCTGGGTACGCGATTGTTTTAGACCCCGTTTACACACACGGTACCGGACGAATTCGGAACCAGTCTCGAATTCGTCCGGTACCGTGTAAACGTAGCCTTCGTGACGAATGTCTTTTATAATGGTCGCTAAGTTTTGGCGGGAAAATTTAGGAGTTGGTATGAATGGAAATAACACAGAATTAGACAAGTTTTTTGGGGGAAATTCTTGAACAAGAATTCGTACTGGGACATCAGTGTTGCTTTCTTGAAAGCTTTGGTTATATTTAAGCGAGGTAAATGTATGGCTAACGGACGAAATCATGAAGCGAAGCTAGCGAGTTAAAAGGTGACGTAAACAGCAACATCTGAAGACGAACACATGGTAAGAAACAGCGACGAAAACGAACCAAAAGCCATATAATAAATTCTTTATTAACCTCGTTTGTTCGGTCTGTAGCCGGGAAAGCATTTCCCCTGTTGTTGTTGTTTTTTCACTTGGACAGACCGAGCGACGAAGGAACGAAAACTAGACGAAAACCCCTTTCCTTAATTCAATTTGAAGAGATTATTTACCAAGAACGAAGACTGTACGGGAAAATATCAGACTAGTGTATGTAAATGCCGATAAAACACGATCAAAGAGTGCTTTAAACATTTTAATATTCAATTTGAGAACACTTGATATATTACGCTTGCGAAATGAGTGACAATCTCGCTGAACTTTTAAAGGCATCTCTTTGCCTAAATTTCTTCACTTAAAAACGAGTCTCCTTTAAAAATATGTTTATAAAAAACTACTAGTTTACCTTAAAGAAATTATAATATTCCAAACTGCATGTTCAACCTTTTGCATTCCTTGGTGTAGCTTCACAATTTCAAAAATTCGGCAACCGTGCTTTACTATCCGCGTGTTATTAACTTCACTGCACGAGTAATAAGGCATGGCTGAGCATTGCCATGACATAAAAAGGTGTCACGTGGTGCGAATTATCCAATCAGAACTCGCAAAATACATCAGTGTAGGAAAATTGAATATTAAATATTGGGTTTTCCATTCCTTCAAATGATGATCGGGGTAAGCCATTTGCGATGACGTAAAATAGCGTTGGGTGATTACAACTACCAGGATGCTAGCAAAGCATTCTGGTGCTTGCAGTCACCCAACGCTATTTTACGTCATCGTGCAAATGGCTTATCATAAGAAAGTGTCAACACGAGTACACGAACGTAGGCTGCCCCCTTAACATATTATGTGTTTCGTGAAAATTATTTTATGTTGCAAAATTTAGTCCAAAATGTCAATTTCCATCTCGTCGTCGTCCTTATCGTCGCCAACGCTGCTTTTATTTCCCTGAAGATCGGCCTTGGATATGGAGATTACCTAGAAAGTACAATTAAATAATAACTTCTTATTAACCAAGGGTGCGGTCATCATGGCAAATACAGACGAGGTCGGAAAATCGAAGACCGAGGTCTGATATTTTCCCGGCGTAATGCCCAAGCGGTCCAGGTTAATAAGAGGTTTATTATACGACTGTTTTGAGTAACTTAACTATTTTTGAGTGACATGGAATCGTCATTTTCAATGTCGTTGTTCTGGTTATTACTTTCGGGATAGTAAAACTGACTTTCAGATTGTCCATCGTCTGACTCAAAGATGTACATGATTCATTGCTTAACTAAACTACGTCATCGTTATATAAACACTTTGTCAACTTCCATAATACAGAAAACCTATAGCGAACAGAATATCAGTGAAGATCATTACGAGAGAAACAGATCCAGTTAACTTGCGTCTAAAAGAAGCCTTTTACATTCGTAGGCAGAAACCGAAAATAAACAGTAGGGAGGAGTGTAGCGAATTGGCTGACCTCTTATTTTAATCATCGTGTTGTTTATTATATATTTGTATGTATTTTTACATATTCATTGGGTTTTATCTATTTTACATAACTTATATTTCCGTTTCTTATAAGTAATAACATGACTTGAGGGAAATTAGCGATTAAATTTCCCCGCCGCCGAGGGAAGATTTGTGATTTACAAATCTTCCCGAGGTAAAGGGGAAATTTAATCGCTAATTTCCCGAAAAGTCATGTTATTAGTTTGTAATATTATGATCGCCGAGGAAAACTTTGAGAATCTTACCGACAGGAAATTTACATCTAATTGCATCTAATTTTCCCGTGCATGTTGATGAGGGAAAATATATGCAAGCGGGAAATTTAGAAGAAGACAAAAGATTTCTTTGTCTTCTAATTTTGCCTCATCGACATGCACGGGAAAATTAGAAGAAGACAAAGGATTTGTTTGTCTTCTAATTTTCCCTCATCGACATGCACGGGAAAATTAGAAGACAAAGGATAAATTTCCCTCTTGTATGAGCGATGAGGGAAATACGAGGTTTACATTCCCTATGCGATCATGGTATTATTATGTATATAAACTGCACCTTGTTTTTTTTATCTCGTAGTTCTGATGATGTTGTAGTACAACGAAAGCTTAACTCCTTTTTTAAACTTTTTATCAATTTTAATAAACTCATTTTTACAGTAGCTACTTGGCCTCATTCGATTTGATCTTGTATATATTTTACATTATGCTACTGAGGGACAACTTTATTCGATTGTACAAAAAAACATTTACTGAAAATTAACTGACACAATGCGACTTGTAGCCCAACAAGTACTTGTGACACACGTACGGATTGACTAGTTCCCAGGCCTATAAATATCGAAAACAACCTCGGTCTACCATCTGAGTTCCAGTGGCTCAATGGTGAGAGCGTCTGGCTGGCATTCGGATGGTTATAGGTTCGAGTCACGTCTGGAGCTCAGAGTTTTTCTCTGAGTTTAACTTACGACAGCTTGTACAGCAAAAAACAAACGAAAAAAACTTCACCAACTCAAGCTGAAAACACTAATAAGACACGAAAGCCACTTTTTTATGCAATCGAGCATGGCTATTGACGTCACTCTTCACTCTGGTTTCGTTATGTGAAATTACGAGAGGGGATTCGCCAATCAGAAGCGGAAATAAATTTTCAAAGAATTACCCGTACCTGTTCATTATGAAATAGACCACTTTTTTTCTCCTTTAGTAGCTGTTTATAAACTCGTGATAATAGAGCATTCTCTTCTTTATTAGCCTTTAGTTGTCCTTTCCTTCTGTGATGAAGGTCTGCGCCTTTCCGCTGTAGAGGAACAAAATTCAGATTCCAAAATGTCTTCAACATGTTGAAACAACAACGACCACAACGGCACAATAATAGCGGCAATGACAACAACACTAACACCATCAAGATCACCACCACCACCACCACCAAGAGAAATACCACCACCACCAAGAGAAACACCACGACCACCACCACCACCACCAAGAGAAACACCACCACCACCAAGAGAAACACCACCACCACTAAGAACAAGAACATCATCACCATTGAACACTTACAAGAACACCACCACCACTATGAGCGAGAACATCATCACCACCACGATTGAACACCACTACCAGCATTGAACACCACCACCACTAAGAAAAACATCACCACGATTGAACACCACCACCACCATTGAACACCACTACCACCAAGAGAAACACCACCACCACCACCACCACCACTACGAACAAGAACATCATAATCACCACCATTCAACACCACCACCACGTTAAACACCACCACCACTAAAAACAAGATCAGCACCACCACCATTCAACACCGTACCACCACCATTCAACAACACCACCACCACCACCAAAAGAAACACCACCACCACCAAGAGACACACCACCAGCACACCACCACTAAGAACAAGAACACCACCACTAATAACATAAACACCACCACCACCAACAGCACAAACACCACCATCACCACCGCCACCAACACCAACACCACTTTATTAAGTCAACACACAGAAATCTTCAATAACTTTTACCTTTGTCTTTCTGATAGGATGGGAAATGCTATTCTTCGCGGTCTTTACTAAATAAAAGAAACACACAAACACCTTCAGATGTGATGTCAAACTACATCGTAAGTTCAAAATGACGATCAATAGAGTGCTGATGAGTGAGGCATGCCATCGCATTTTAGAAACGTTTAAGATTTACAGAAAGATTTACACCGGGAAGGTCAAGAGAAATTGCTCAATAGCCAAGATGTTCTCGTCATTCAGGATCAGGGAAATCACTTATATTTCAGTCAGCTTCTATGGTTTTTGGTTGATATCGTGAAATTAAGACCCCATCCACACGTATACGTTTTCCTAGCGTTTTTATATTGTTTCAGGTAATGAGACCCATTGTTTTCTGCTCCCCTGAGGACCGAGAACAATATAAAAACGCTATGAAAACGCATACGTGTACACATGGCTTCATTTAAAGTGCTTATGAAACGAAAATTAAGTTTGTCTTATTGGAAAGTACTTTTGAAATGACAGAGTAACATCTTTTGCTGTTTTTTGTTTCCTTGTTTCGTTGTTGAGATATTTCAGTTTGTTTGATATGTGAAACTAACCAGTGACATCACAACGTGCATAATGACTTACTGGGAAAGGTTATATATCTTTGCTATTATTAAACGGAATCAGTTGAAAATGCATATTTTTGTTTTTGTAAGGGAAAAACACACACATAATTGCTTCGAAGTGATTTCGTCTGATAATAGAAAAGATATATAACCTTTTCCGGTAAGTCATTATGCACCTTGTGACGTCACTGGTTAGTTTTGCTTATAAAACAAACTGTGATATCTTAAAAACAAAGCAAGGAAACAAAAAACTACAAAAGATGTTACTTTGTCATTTCAAAAGTACTTTCAAATAAGACAAACTTAATTTTCGTTTCATAAGCACTTTAAAGGTCAACTCAAGGCACATTATTTTTCCGGCGTGTTATATGCGCCAAAGTATGGAGAATACGAATATGATGATAAAAATTTGAAGCAAACCGTACTTTTTGTTGATTTCTGAATTTTTTAACGAAATATTCTAAAAAAAGCCGTGTTGTATAAAGAGTCTGGCACTAGCAAGTTTACGACGTAAACAGTTGAACCTGGACGATTGAAGTCATACAAAAGCTGATTTATGATGAATATAACTTGTGCAAGTTTCCAACCGCACAGGTATTAATGTATTTGACGCTTTTCGAGTGACATCGTAAAATCGTTCCTCCGTTTACGTCGCAAACTTGCTAGTGCCAGACTCTTTATACAACACGGCTTTTTATAAAAATTCTTCAAAATTCGTCGATTCAACATCCTAAAATATATCTTGAAATTCCAACATTGTTTTCTAACCTGTTCGTATCTCATGTCGTTTTACATATTCTCTTATCTTTTGCAATTTATCTCCATTTAATAATTCTAAATCTAAAAAAGAAAAAAAAAAGCTGTCCAGAGCTTGAAGATCAAGAAGTAAACTTTTTTATTATATGGCAGCAGCGCTGAGAGGTCCGAATACGGAAATCCTGTAATTTGATTGGTTCATAAGCGGTCGGATATTTCCCGTATCCGCACGCTCAAAGCGGAATCTGCCGTTCGGGACCGTAAGTTAATTTTATAAACAAAATGGCAGTCATGTCAGTATATCGGCAACAAGATGGATTATAATTTCAGAACTACTCATTGTTGAAATATATCGTGCAGGTATGTTGTTAGAAATTTTATAAGCTTTCATTTGATGTATAGTTCGAGTTTCCACGTTTTGTGAAAGTTTTTAAAATGTCCAAAACGTTCGTAACATTGTTCGTAATAGTATTTACTTCCCCACAAGTATTAGAATTCCAGATGATTTTTTATTCAAACTACTTAACGTACGATCTTGAGCAATATGTCAAACAAAAGTAATTGAAAATTACTATTTGGGTAGAAAGTTCAGGATTCTAGCTCAACGGAAAGTACTTTAAAAATGGGAAAATGTCTGCCATTTTCGTTTAGTTCGCAAGAAAGATGGATCGAGTTTTCACAGAACGTTCACAAATAATAAACATATAATAAACTACTTATTGACCTCGCTTGTTCAGTCTGTACTAGTGAAATATCGGACCTCTGTTTTTTGCACAGACCTCAACTCGCTGCGCTCGTCTCGGTCCGTACTAAAAAAACATCGGTCCGATATTTCACTAGTACAGACCTCACGCTCGGTCAATAAGTAGTTAATATCACGCCGAAAGCCCATCCCTCCTTCTTTGTTGTCTGAAATTTTCAGAGCTAAGTAGTTATCTACTCGCTTCCTGTAGTCATTTAAAGAGGCAACATCAAAATTTGAACTTGTCCAAATTATGTATGCTACGTCAAGATTTGGAAATCTTCTCCTAAAGGCTTCCCTTGTCCTTGTTGGGCTTCTTGTTTCATGATAGGAAAGTACCATGAATGCTGTTTCCTCGGGAGTGAATTGTTGTCCAACCATCTTAAGACGGATGAAGTAAAGTGCACTTCTGCCTACATGGCAAACATGTGCATGGAACTCTCATGAGCATTGTTATTACCCCAAGGAACCCCACATGATTAGATGCCGCATTACTTCATTTGGAATCAAACTTTTTCCTCTGTGGTCAGTTTTCACATGCATATGTATTCAAACTTATATTCCGCACTCAAACAAAGCTGTGGTCAAAAATGGGATGGGCGACATTCGTTTGGGACACCATGTATTTTTCCAATTTTGAACTTGTCCAAATTATACAAATTGCATAATTTGGGACAAGTTCAAATTTTGATGTTGCCTCTTTAAATGACTCCAGGAAGCGAGTAGATAACTATTTAGCTCTGAAAATTTCAGACAACAAAGAAGGAGTGATGGGCTTTCGGCGTGATATAAAAATTTACTTCTTGTACCCAGATTAAAGAAGATGCAGTACAAAAACGGATGGGGGCATTTTTTGGGGGACACCCTGTATATTAATGCAATAGGATGTCAAAAACTTGCATTAGTATCTACAAAAAGGATATTCATTGGAATCTCGTGACCCTATCTGTTAACATTTCTTTGTCACTATACTTGGTCGGCTTTCATTTGTGGTCTTTTTAGGCAAACAGCTTTACAGCAGTAATGTCCAAATTTATGTTTAATGCACAAACCTATTTCGAATTCTGTATCAGTGGCCGAAACAACGGCTTTAGGATTGAGAATTCTTATAACATCAAGTTGCTCTCGTAGACCCATTGTGGATGAAACTACTTGCGTGAGGTTTTCAATCGTTCCTCTTTGCTCTGTAACTGTCATTTCATTCCTGAAAAGCAAATCACATTAAAAAAGTTAACAAAGCCGATTTTCCACAGTTCAGTGGACTTGACCAAAGCTCTTCTACGCATATTACGGTATTTGTAACTTGCCTTTCCCCCCATAAATTACTGTACACATCTATTGTCTGTTTTAAACGACTATTTTCCATGCTTGCATGGGTTAGCCGGGTTTTTTTACATACATGATGGCACCTTTCCACGTTGCACGATCTAATGCTAGTTCCTTTTGCAAACCCCTCTTGGACTGGCTAATCATCCTTACTTGCAGCCAGCGGCTGAATTGCGAAGGACGCAGATCAACGTGGCCATGTCGAGGCATATCAAAGGCACTCCAAGCAGCCGCCAACGACACAGTTCAGACCACGGAGCACAGCTAAGATATTAGGTGTTGATTTTATGGAGGGAGGAAAACCGGATAACCCGGCGAAAAACCCTCGAAGCACAGGAGAGATCAACTACAACTCTACTCACATGAGTCCAAAGCCCGACAACGGGGTCATTCCCAAGCGGTCACCCATCCAAGTACTAATCCCGTCTAACCGGGCTTAACTTTTTGGTGAGAGGCAGCGCGCTAACAGCACACGCCACCCGTGCTCCCTAAAGGAGCTGTTTACATGAGCTGGGCTAGCCCAGTTAACTTGGCTCACGCAATTGATCAGAGTCTCACTGTGGTTTTAAAACTCGCATAAACTAAATGTACAAAGAATTGGTTTAGTTTATGTGTAAACGAATCCCAACGTTAATTCAGATTTCCTTTTGCGGACGAGGAAAAAATTCCGTTACACGAGTCAGCCCGGCTAGCTCAGTGAACTCGATCAGATGTGGTAACTGGAACGCCAACGTCCAGTCATTCGTGGGGCAAAAAGTGAGGCAAAGTTCTAGGCCCCTGCGCGGTTTGCAAGTAGGTTTCAGTCTCCCACAAAATGTTTTTTTTACACGGCCACCGGTCTTGAGCGAACCGCGAAGGCTCGAAAAGGTTTGAATATAGGTAACGTTTCGAGCGAAGGCCCTACGTTTCTCTCTGATGAAGGGCCTTCGCTCGAAACGTTAGACTCCTACGTTCTCTGTTTCGGCAGTATATCTAACCTTACTATATTTCGATTGTAGTATACACAGTATATGAGAACATACCAAGATAATTTTTCTAAGTTTCTTCTAGTTTTATTGCTGCACTTCCTCTTTGATTTTGTTCCAGGTTGGTTTCTGTACGGCTCCTCGCTTGCTGTAACTTCGACTTCGGCACAAGTACTAGTCACCCACAAATTACATCTATTCCAATAGTCATCTACATGGAGCAGTCACAGAGGTAACAAAATGAATAATTTTTTAACAGTGACAGACAAAGTTGACTAATAGATGTCAGGCCTGCGCTATAAACGTCGCACAATAGACGAATTTAATTCAGACGAATTTAATTGTTTGAATTTTATTCGACGAAACTGCGACGTACAACTCGATTAAATTCGACACACGAATTAAATTCGTCTCGGCAATTAAATCCGTCGGAGTCAGACGCATCGAATTAAATGTTTCTCTTCTGTCTGTGATAATTCGACAATAACAATTTTGAAGTGCTTATGAAACGAAAATTAACTAATGGCCAGAAATCGAGGACAGCCAGCGGCAGTGGCCTGTGGGCTCGGATTTCGATGGAAATATTATTTTGAAGATTCTGATGGCTAAATATCGATCATTTCGGCTATAAACAGAAATCTATAACAATAAATTAAAGTAGAGTTATTCGCTAAAATGTCTTATTGACCCATTTCTTACCGAAATATCAAATTACAAAAGGTTTAATCGTCTAGACAGGCCTGTATATTCATACTCACAATAATTGCCGGATAAATTTCGGGCAAAATGTGGATTGTTTACGCTAACTTTGGTAATCATCTTGGTGTTTGATGGATTAAATTGCAGCTCTAAAACTGTATATTTCAAGCCATTTGGGAACATGTCCATAGATGTAGAAATGTCTTTAAAAGTTTGGCAAAACAAAGCATCGTTCTCGATCAATGTATTCAGACGTGCACATGCGAGACAAACCGACCATATCTAGGGAAAATCGTCGCTGAGAAAAGCGTACTTCAACAAATCGTAGGGATTTAACAGACGCCAATACACAGAGGTAAGAGATAAATATAAGCGTCTAGGGAACACGTTTAGGCTAAACGAGTTGTTACGAAATTTGCTGTGGTTAATACTTGCATAATTTGCCGATGTCTTAGACGTACACATGTTGGAATTTTCAATCGCATGTACTTGAAAATGTATATTGTCAATTTTTCCCTATCAAATCTATTACAATTCGCCATCTTGAATTTAGTTTTTGTGAACCTTACGCGCATGTCTGATTCCGCTATAGTGTCCTCGATTTCTCGCCATGGTGGTTTGTATTATTTGAAAGAACACTTCAAATGATAGAGTAACATCTTTTGCAGTTTGTCGTTTCCTTGCTTTGTTCTTGAGATATCTTAGTTTGTTTGATATGCAAATTAAACATGTCGACCTCGTAGGTGCATAATGAGTTATCGGAGAAGGTTAAATATCTTTCCTATTATCAAAGGAAAGTAATTTGAATGAAGCATGTGGGTGTGTTTCGCCCACAACACTAAACATGTAGATCTTCAAGAGATTATTATATTTGATAATAGCAAAGATATATAACTTTTTCGATAACTCATTATGCACACGTGACGTCAAAATGTTTAATTTACGTATCAAACAAACTGAAATATCTCAAGAACGAAGCAAGGAAACGAAAAACTGCAAAATATGTTACTCTACCATTTTAAGTGTTCTTTCAAACAAGACAAACTTAATTTTCGTTCCATAGGCACTTTAAAAGTCAGGTGCATAAGAATCCATTTGAATTCGGGGGGGGGGGGGCTAGACTTGAGCGCTGAAGCACGAGAAGCCACTAGAGGGTCTGGGGACAAGTTCCCCATATAAAATTTTAGACTCTCTGAAATGGCATCTCCTGCATTTTGAGAAGAGATTTAAGAGTTTTGAAGGTGTTTGGCCTGATTTTTTAAAAAAAACTGGGGGCCAGTAATGTGCAGTAAATATAGTAAAAATGATTTACCTGAACAGACACTTTCACATTGAGAAAATTCTGCTTCCGTTTGTCTATTTCTACATTCCTAAAAAACACCAACAAAAACCCCACTGTACAGTAAGTAGTACACTACAGAATTTGGGAGCTATAAGTATTTAAGTAGACTTTCACGACTACAGTAAACAGTTCATTAGTCATTGATCAATGATGACAGGGTTTGAATTAAATATCCAAAAGTGAATAGCGAATTTCCCCCCGTCACATTGAGAAATGTTGGTCAGGATTTGCTTCCAAATTATTTTATGGCATTAAGCCCTAATCAAACGAGAACGCAAGTCATCGCAAGTTGGTAGTCACGCTATCTCAGCCAGCCGCTCTGAATAGTTTCTCGAAAATATCATGTACCGTGACAAAGTTAAAACTTGTTTAAAACACTCATGAAACCTTTATTCTGTTAATTTGGGGAGTTCGACGACCGCCACAGAATTTCTGACTGCCAACTTGCGATGACTCGCGTTCTCGTTTGATTAGGGCTTAATTTACGCTATGTTCTAGGACGTTACGATACATGTATGTTCTAAGACGTTACACTGTGTTCTAAGACATTACGCTATGTTCGATTCGGAGTTCTCAAATTCATTAATAATTCATGAGAATTTTACTCAATCAGACAGCTCCATTCCGTCACGTGAATGGGCTGTGAAACACCGGTAAAGCACTGCATCAAACACTAGTGTTTGATCTGTTTCTTGATCAAACACTAGAGTTTCATTTATGTTAATTAAACAGGAAACACGATACGATTGAGTAAAATTGTATCACAAAACATCCACAAGTCCCACAACGGTGGCTCATTGGTTCATTGTCTTTCATTTGAGAAGCCATTTCAAAAACTCGTTCTGCGTGTTTGATCACGGTATCAAAACACTCGAAAGCTAATGATTTCTCGTGTTTTGATACCGTATGATCAAACACTTGAACTCGTTTTTGAAATAGTACTTCACCTTTACGGAAAACCTTGGGTCAACCAGACTTTCTTTTGACACGATTTCTTTCGGAAAATACGTTCTTAATCATCTGCTATTCCAAATTACCAACTGCCTAGCCACAGAATGGCGCAAAGCTGAACTTCGAATCGAACATCGTAATGGACTTTGTTCCTTTGACTATGTTCTAAGACGTTACACTATGTTCTAAGACATTATGCTATGTTGTAAGACATTATGCTATGTTCTAAGATGTTACGCTATGTTCTAAGATGTTACGCTATGTTCTAAGACATTATGCTATGTTGTAAGACATTATGCTATGTTCTAAGATGTTACGCTGTGTTCTAAGATGTTACGCTATGTTCTAAGATGTTACGCTATGTTCCATGACGTTACTCTATGTTCATTTCTTTATCTGTTTCTATTATTTATTTATGTTCTTCGTTAATCAACTTCAAACCAACTATCAATCCTTACATTTAATGAGAATTCTGTAATTGTGTCTCCAAGATCTGCTAGATTTGCCCACGAATGAGCCTCTGATGATTTTAGGTCTGCTTCAAGATTTGTTAGACATTGATCATAAAATGAACATTCTTGATGGTCAGATATATCTCGAGAACTAGAGAAAAAGAATAATTAAGTTATTGGTTAATTAGTTGAAAATCTAAAAACAGGGGATCACAGGTGGGTGCACTGTTTGTGTACTGCCTCTCACCAATATTGGTTAAGTAGTTGAAACTCTAGAAACAGGGGATCACAGGTGGGTGCACTGTTTGTGTACTGCCTCTCACCAATATTGGTTAAGTAGTTGAAACTCTAGAAACAGGGGATCACAGGTGGGTGCACTGTTTGTGTACTGCCTCTCACCAATATTGGTTAAGTAGTTGAAACTCTAGAAACAGGGGATCACAGGTGGGTGTGCTATTTGGGTACTGCCTCTCACCAATAGTTATGCCTGGTTAGATGGGGTTAGTACAGTGGATGGGTGACCATCTGGGAATAACCCAATTCTCGAGCTTGAACCATGTGAGTAGAGTTTAATTGGTCTCTCCTGATGGCTCTGAGGGTTTTTCGCTGGGTTCTCCGGTTTTCCACCCAGTCGGCAAAATCAACACCAAGCCAAAAGACACAGGAGCCTTCTGGCTACCTTCGACTGCTGTCGACCAATAGATAGAACAAAAGTAAACTGTATAATGTATAATGACAAGCAAACTGACTTACATTTCAACTTCTGCTGCGACATTATAATCTTCAATACAGCTACTAGCTGGTGAATTGTATACAGTATATGCATCACTGCCTTCTGAAAAATAATCATTGCCTACCACTGGAGAACATCTGTAATTTAAAAATGTAAAAAATAATCATTTGAAAATCCCAATAAACACAGTAGAACCAGAGTTTTAAGGCCTGGCCAAACGCTTTCAACATCGCATTCAACATTGATGAACGATGTTGAATAATGCTGAAAGCACGATTGGCCAAATGAATTCAACATTGTTTGCAACATTCATGAATGACAATTAATTGAATGCGGGCTACCACAAAAGCTGGAATCGACAATATCCCGCATGGCGCATGTCTCTGTTCAACAAAGTTGAATGAAATGTGGCCAAATGCGTTCAACACCTTTCAACATTTTGAGAACAATAGAAATGTTGAATGCGTGTTGAATGGAAATTTGAACATGTTCAAATTTCATTCAACATCATTCAACACCATTTAAAGGGCATATGACTCGAAAATTAAGTTTGTCTTATTGAAAAGAACATTTAAAATGATAAAATAACATCTTTTGCAATTTTTGGTTTCCTTGCTTCGTTTTTGAGATATTCCAGCTTGTTTGATATGCAAATGACACAACTTTCTACGTCACATGTGCATAATGAGTTATCAGAAAAGGTTACATATCTTTGCTATTATGAAAACATGGGCTTAACTCAAAGGAAGCATGTGCGTGTTTCTACCCACAACACCAAACATGTAGAATTCCAAGTGATTTCGTCTCACAATAGCAAAGATATGTAACCTTCTCTCGGTAACTCATAATACTCATTATGCACGTGTGACGTAGAAAGTTGTGTCATTTGCATATCAAACAAACTGGAATATCTCAAAAACGAAGCAAGGAAACCAAAAACTGCAACAGATGTTATTTTATCATTTTAAATGTTCTTTTCAATAAGACAAACTTAATTTTCGAGTCATATGCCCTTTAACAACGTGCAACATCATTCAACAGGGGTGGCCAAATGCTTTCAACATGTTGAATGATGTTGAATGAAATGTTGAAAGCGCTTGGCCAGGCCTTTACAACCCCCTTTTTATGACTGCAATGAGCGACCACCTGCCTAACGCGACCAGTGACCACTTTTTAGTGTCCCAAACAAGTTTTTTACCTGTTATGAGCAACCATCTCCAGGGGCACTGGACCCACGGGGGCAGCTGCCCCCACTGCCCTTTGCTTACTGGGGCACACAGGGGCAAGCTTTGTACCCTTTGCTAAATACAATATCTTATACTTGGTTTTGAATTTATTTTATCACTCTAAGTTAAAATTTATACTGGCCAAATTCGGAAAGCAAAAACATTTAAATTTTACAAGCGAGATGCGTAATTAGGAGGAACAAACCCGAACTAATTGTCGCTGGTCGTCGTGATCGATGATTGACAAAGTGAGTTCGATGCATTATGCATGTGAATATGTGATTTAAAATGGAAATGGTCATCAATTATAGATTAGATGTAAGTGCAATACATATTAATGAAGTGTCTGTGAGTCTGTCAGTCTGTGTGCATCTTCTAGTAACAGATATTAAATTAATAAAGACAGCTAGACAGCTTCTCCAACTAAATCAAAAATTTCCTTTTCCTTGTTTGCCAAGTAAGGTGAAAAAAGTGCCCTTTTTTCAGATTCTGCCACCACTGCCCAAAGTTGCTTCCGGTGCCTCTGACCATCTCAACTTAAAACTTAGTACCAAACTACGTTAAAGAAATGGTCATTTTTTTGCAGTAAACAAAACATGAATGTGACCACTTGCGAAAACGTGTTACTGCATTTTAGTCTTGGCTTGCTTCTATTTTGCACATTATTTGATGAAAATCTGTATGAATTTTTGTTGTCAGAGTTAAATACTTTTTTTGCTACCAAGTACAATCTAATTTGGCATTAGACAAAGTAAAATAATAAAGAGTAATTTTTCACCAGCTCATGCATGAATGGGCTAATCGTTTAAATTGTTAACCCATTGGTGCCTAGGAAGTCTCGAGGGTTCTCCCTCTGATGAATAAAATCACCTGGCATTAGACAAAGAAATTAAATAACCCAGAGGGGACCCTTTTCAACCAACTCAGGCAAGAATGGGTTAATCGGCTGATTATGCTACATAATCAATTGAAATTGTAGAGATCATAATTAAAGGTAATTATAAATTATAATCAAGGTCAAAGCAAGTTGAGCAAGTTAATATATTACAGAATAACAAATGAGCCATTGAATATTCCTTAGTTTGTTACAAATCTAAACTTTGCCAAGGCAATATGTTACCTAAAAGATGTTACGATGTATCAAATCTTTCATTGAAGACCAAAAAATGCTAAAATCCCTCAATGGCTCTTGCATTTTTAATATCTTTTATACTATTAGGAAGTGAAAAATCTGCTAATGATTCTATTAAAAATATGGATCTAGTCTTATGAACTGAGTCACGTTTGGTAATAAAAATAAGCCCCTTGGAACACCACCTAACGGTTGAAAATACATCCGCATAGGAGAAGCCATAGTACCCCCCTACCCCCTCTATATAGCGACATCGAATCCCCTAGGGAATAAAATATTTTCACATAGTGTAACAAAGGCCAAAGCTTGAAAAAGCAAGGTCACCAAGAGAATTAAAAAGATCCAGAGAGAAATAACGACAAACCGATTGCGATTGAAGAGTGAAAGTACTATAGATATAATATTCACGATTATTTGGAGCCAGCAACGGGTAAATATTAAAAGCCTGTTTTGTGGTCCTAGAGCGTATAAATGGGTGTCGATAACACGTCAACTTATTAAAAGAAATCAGATTTCATTCATTGATTCAATTCATCAACCCTCAGCCATTTTATAGCAGTGATCTCGGATCGATAAAACGTGGAGATCGGGAGAAAAAAAAATACTGTGTAAGCTTTCACGGTAGTGACGTTAAAGTCACTCTCGTGGTTTCCGATCGTTCGGTTAAATAAGAGATTTTGTTTAATACAAGCTCGAACGAACGAGAAAATGCCACCATCATAAAATTCTGGTTTCTAAGGCCAGACAATCGCCGTTGTTTAACTCGAAAAACTCACCTGTCCACTCCGTCAATGTCCTCCAACAACGCCAACATGTTAACGAGATTGGATCGGGGAGAATTTCTTTCAAAATCAAACCATAAACGATGAAATCAGCTAGTTTTTTCCCCCACTCCGATCGCTTCGACACCGCTAGCTTTTTTCACGTTTTTCTCTCAGCTTTCCCCAGACTCCTCACTACCCACGTGGCATTTAACAGCTCGATTGCGCAAACGCCACCACGTGCCGGCCGGGATCGGACCTATACGAATAGTATCCCCCACATATTATACCCCCAAGATATTTCCAGCCAATCTCGTTCTCAGATGGGATAATCCATTTCACATCGATATTTCATTGGCTGATGAACACAGTGAACTCCAATCTCGTTCCCATAGCCCACATTCCCCACCCGGGAAACGAGAGACTCTGGGATAATCCGTTTCACATCGATATTTCATTGGCTGATGAACACAGTGAACTCTATATAACTCGTCTTCCGGATAACAAGATTCCTGTGATGGCGTGAACGGATTATCCCAGAGTCTCTCGTTTCCCGGGTGGGGAACGCGGGCTCTGGGAACGAGATTGGCGTGCTGTCAAGTTGCTAAAAATTCGCATTTTAAATTCGCCAATTTCTTATAATATGAAGTTCCATTGAAAGTCAGAACAACTAACTCTATTAAGTAAACTTCATGTTACGTGAAATTCGAAAGTGTCGTCAGAATGCAGGAATTGCCGTTTTAGATCGTTTTATTTAGATACCCATATATAGTTCAAAAATTTTCCAGGGGAGCAATTAAGAGGAGAGAATTTTTTCAATGTCGCGTAACATGCGTTCAATTTTTACTGCTCATATCTACATTCATAATTATCAAATCTTTTTATCTTTTGAGGTGTTTCTCAACCCCCACGTCATGTACTTAAAAAGTTTGTTGACTGTATGAGCTGCACAATAATGCTAAAATAAAGAGATTGAGGGATACGCCAAAAAGAAAATTTTGGTTGAACAAAAACAAATTTTGCATTGATTACTGTATAAATATGGCGGATTCAACATTTCTGTAGCATACTTTAATACCTTCATAATTATGATTTTTTTATCGTTTGATATGTTTCTCAACCTCCAAATGCTTATAAAAAGTTTCTTGATTCTATAGGCTACACAATAATGCTAAAATAAGAAGATTTTGAGTGGTACGCCAAAAAGTGCTAGCCTGCTAGGGTTTTGAGAGCTTAATCGAAAATACGTGATGACAAAGACCTTATTCATAAATGGCCGCCGAATTAAAATTCTTTTATATACATGTAAATTAGCCCTTATGAACTCGTTTTCATGTGTGAAATTCTAAAGAATTTTCAAAATTTTTACTTTAAAACGAGGTCATAAGGGCTAATTTATCAACCTCGTACCCAGGGTCTTAAGACCCTGGGTACGAGGTTGCTAATTTATATGCACATTAAAGAATTCTAATTCGGCGACATTTTTTAATAAAGTCTATAGAAAAGTTGTCTTCTTGGTGTCTAAGTTCCGGCCGGGATAAAGTTACGGAAATAGCACATGTAACAAAAAATTCAAGATGGCGGAATCAGCCGAAGAAAGTGATCTGTTGAGAATAACACCGTTGTAAGTGGACATTTGTTTAAAACTTCGCCGAATTTGTTTAGTTTTTATAGGAGATTTAGTAAAAATTTTATAGTAAAGTGAGTGAAAGACGGGAGTATTTTTTTTTGTTGAGTTGATATGTTGTTCTCTGTTGATGCATATGAAACATGTGTTCTATATAAAAAGTTGTTTAATACGGATATAAAGGATTGCCTTGCATAGAAATTGGTCTGGCTAATGAAAAACCTTTCAGGTGTATCTAGTGTTAATGGTCGTAACTTGTTGGATTGTCTGATCTGAAGTTGTGCCTCCCACTCTGTGGTCCCCAACATCTTATAAGGAGGCATTTCTCGGCCCTTTCTCGATATATGAGCAACCGAAATAGAGGAGCTTATTGGGAAGAGAAGCGGTCTAAGGCAGCCTAAGTCAGTCTAAGGCAGTCTAAGGCAGCCTAAGGCAGTCTGAGGCAGTCTAAGGCAGCCTAAGCCTTTATTTTGTTAATTTGGGTGTTTGAACGACCGCCACAGAAATTCTGACTGCCAACTTGCAATGACTTGCGTTCTCGTTTGATTAGGGCTTAAGGCAGTCTAAGTCCATCTACATGTAAGTCGGTCTAAGTCAGTCTAAGGCAGTCTAAGTCAGTCTAAGTCGGTCTAAGTCAGTCTAAGGCAGTCTAAGGCAGTCTAAGTCGGTCTAAGGCAGTCTAAGTCTGTCTAAGGCGGTCTAAGGTGGACTAAGGCAGTCTAAGGAGGTCTAAGGAAGTTTAAGGAGGATTAGGGTGAGCTAAGTACGCTTCTCTTCCCAATAAGCTCCTCTATTTCGGTTGCTTTGCAATAAATTAAATCGATAATACAGTAATATTAATCAATAACAATCAATATCAGTTGATCAACTGATTTTGATATTTGGTGAACGATCAATAAAGCCTGAGGTTTTTCTCAATTGGGTGTTGATTATCATTTATTAATATATTTATTATAAATAATTGTGTTTGATTGATATTGATTGGTTATACCAAAACTAAATGCTCAAAACAAAACTGTTTGCAAAACAAATTGTATAATGTGTACTGTAGTTATACATTTCCGAAAAGTGACACCTGTCAAGGCAATAAGTCATGGTAGCACTATATATATATATATATATATATATATATATATAAACCAAATAGTGAAATAAAAGTAGCGTGCTGTGTAGGCAGTGTTGAAACAACAATCGAAATATAGTAAAATTAGATATACTGCCAAAACAGAGAACGTAGGAGTCTAACATTTCGAGCGAAGGCCCTTCATCAGAGAGAAACAAACGTTTCGAGGGAAGGCCCTTCATCAGAGAGAAACGAACGTTTCGAGGGAAGGCCCTTCATCAGAGAGAAACGAACGTTTCGAGGGAAGGCCCTTCATCAGAGAGAAATGAACATTTTGAGCAAAGGCCCTTCATCAGAGAGAAACATTTCTCTCTTCATTCGAAAAGTTAGACTCCTATGTTCTCTGTTTCGGCAGTATATCCAACCTTACTGTATATATATATATATATATATATATATATATATATATATATATATATATAGTTCAATCTACAGACACGGTGTTTCGCTGTACAACAGCTCATCAGTGTAGCTTGGAACAATCTGAATGAATTTCATCAATTACTTATACACATGCGATCGTCGGTGACAACCGCATGTGGGACAGCATCGGTGAAGTACATTCAGATAGCGTGAAGTGCGCATGGGCCCAGAGTGCTCAAACTTCCACAAGGGTAGTGAGCGTTGCATTATCGCTAATAGGTACCCACGGCAACTTCACAGAGTGCTCAACAACACCGAAGTGAAGGAGCGTACATAGTTCAATCTACAGACACGGTGTTTCGCTGTACAACAGCTCATCAGTGTAGCTTGGAACAATCTGAATGAATTTCATCAATTACTTATACACATGCGTTCGTCGGTGACAACCGCATGTGGGACAGCATCGGTGAAGTACATTCAGATAGCGTGAAGTGCGCATGGGCCCAGAGTGCTCAAACTTCCACAAGGGTAGTGAGCGTTGCATTATCGCTAATAGGTATCGCTAATAGGTGTCGCTAATAGAAAATGGCCGCCCATGTTTATATAGCCTGATGCAAACACAACAGTGAGTTGGGAGAATTCGAAAGTTTATGTGAACCCGAGCTGTAGGCGAGGGTTTACATAAGTACTTTCGAATTCTCCCAACTCACTTGAGTGTTTGCATCAGGTTATATAAACACAGGGCATCCATTTTCTATTTCTTTTATGAAATAAGGCTAAAAAATGTGCCGTGACATCACAACTGTGTTTACATAGCCTGATATAAACTTGGTAATTGACCAATCACAGTGTGCGTAAGACGCAACCTATTTTATAAATATATATATATATATATATATATATATATATATATATATAAATATAATAAACAAAAAATAGCTGGTATTAAATAGTAAAAACACTAGGTTCTATTTGGAATAGCTAAACTAGTTGAGGTGCAGCATCTTTTGCTTATCCAACCATTTCAGTTTGTTACAAAAGTTAAGTCTTGTGTCTGATTGTTTAATATAGAGGTGCTGGCCAAGAGGTTGGAAGGTCTTGTCATATTCTTGAGTTTAAAGGCAAGAAGGTTATGGTAAGACGCAGTCTAAGTGATGGATAAAATGTTTTTGAGGACATCTTTCTTCAAGTCTCTATTTGGTCTATCTTGTGTGTAACGTATTACCCTTCACTTTGTCGATATATGTGTGTTTACTAAAATTGTCAGGCAGTATAGTTGTGGCTGGTGATTTGAGGCACGCGATTTGAGGCACGCGATTTGAGGCACGCGATCGTGCCTTGACTCATCGGGATGCGCATTTTGCCACGCGCCTCGTTTGGAGTTTTGAGTGAAGCGTAACGTCTTATAATGTAGCGTTAATGTCTATAACAGCGCACTGTAGCGTCACATCTTGCAATGTAGTGTTTACTCTTGCAATGTAGCTTAACGTCTTGCAATGCAGTGTTTACTCGTGCAATGTAGCTTAACGTCTTGCAATGTACCGTGTAATGTATTACAATGTAGCGTAACGTTTACTCTTGCAATGTAGCGTGTAATGTATTACAATGTAGCGTAACGTTTACTCGTGCAATGTAGTTTAACGTCTTGCAATGTATACTCTTGCAATGTAGCGTAATGTATTACACTAATCACTAATGTAGCGCAATGTTTACTCTTGCAATGTAGCTTAACGTCTTGCAATGTAGTGTAATGTATTACTATGTAGCGTAATGTTTACTCTTGCAATGTAGCTTAACGTCTTGCAATGTAGTGTAATGTATTACAATGTAGCGTAATGCTTATTCTTGCAATGTAGTGTAATGTATTACAATGTAGCGTAATGCTTATTCTTGCAATGTAGTGTAATGTATTACAATGTAGCGTAATGCTTATTCTTGCAATGTAGTGTAATGTTTACTCTTGCGATGCATGTACTCTTGCAATGTAGCGTAATGTCTTGCAATGTAGCGTAATGTCTTTCAATGTAGCGTGACGTCTTGCAATGCATGTAGCGTGAAGTCTCACAACGTAGGGTAATGTTTTCTAGCGTATAGCCGAACATGTTATAAGGAATAACGCAGCGTAATGTCTTCCAACACAGCGTAATGTCTTACAACGTAGCGGAACATTTATAGCGTAGCAGCAATAGCGGAACATCTTACACAAAACGTTTCATATCGTCTTATAGCGCAGCATAACGTGTTATAGCGCAGCACAACGTGTTATAGCGCAGCACAACGTGTTATAGCGCAGCACAACGTGTTATAGCGCATCATAACGTGTTATAGCGCAGCATAACGTGTTATAGCTCAGCATAACGTGTTATAGCGCGGCATAACGTCTTATAGCGCAGCATAACGTGTTATAGCGCAGCATAACGTGTTATAGCGCAGCATAACGTGTTATAGCGCAGCATAACGTGTTATAGCGCAGCATAACGTCTTATAGCGCAGCATAACGTGTTATAGCGCAGCATAACGTGTTATAGCGCAGCATAACGTGTTATAGCGGAGCATAACGTGTTATAGCGCAGCATAACGTGTTATAGCGCAGCATAGCCATAACGTGTTACAGTGCAGCATAACGTCCAAGAAATCATATGGCCATGCAGGCTTGGTTATAGCCAGAGTGAACTAAGTGTCAGATGGCGAATGAGAATTCAGGAATTTGACATAATGACCATTGCAGGACCTTTTTTGAAGAGCTTTTGATTTATTATTGTTTCAATTAATTTTTGACTAGCTTGACTTTGGTATTCACCCTGGTTATAATGGTCTTGATAGCTTGCCATTTATTGATGAAATTGATGCAGAGGAAATTGATTTATTACTCATTAGCCAGTAAGTTGTAGTTCCTATGTTATTGTGGTGATTGTGAATGCAATTGTGATAATGGTGGTTATAGGCATGAGGTGATGGTTATAATAAAGATGATGATGGTGATGATGGTGATGATGGTGATGATGATGATGAAGGTGATGATCGTGATGATGATGATGATGATGAAGGTGATGGTGATGATGGTGGTGATGATGATGATGATGGTGATGATGAAGGTGATAATGATGATAATGATGATGATGGTGATGATGGTGATAATGATGATGATGAAGATGATGGTGGTGATGATAATGATGATGATGAAGATGATGGTGATGGTGATAATGATGATGAAGGTGATGATGGTGATGATGATGATGGTGATGATGATGATGGTGGTTATAGTCATGAGGTGATGGTTATAATAAAGATGATGATGGTGATGATGAAGGTGATGATGATGATGGCGACGATGATGATGATGATGGTGATGATGGTGAAGCTGACGATGATGGTGATGATGATGATGATGGTGATGGTGATGGTAGTGTTGATGAGGATGATATAAATGGTGGTGGTGATGATTGTGTTGGTAATGGTGGCGATGATGAGGGTGGTTGTAATTGTGATGGTGATGACAATAATGATGGTGGTGGTGATGTAATGGTTGTGGTGATGATTGTGATGATAATGGTGGTGGTGATGCGGATGGTAATGATGATGATGAAGGTGATGGTGATGATGGTAGTGATGAAGTTGGTGACGGTGAAGGTAATGACCAGTGGTGGTGAATCTCTTGCACACGCCAGAATGCACATGACAAATCTCTTAGTCGTACTTGAAATCAAATATAAAGCAGCTAATATTTTATGAACAACTGGTGCATTTGGCTTCTATAAGGGCTAATAAAAACGAATTATTTCCCAGCTTTCATTTAGATCATTGTGGTGGTTTACCATGGTTTCTTGAAAAGGTAAAGGAGACCCGCATTACTTGTCCTTTTAAGGCACAATACCTCTAGACTTGTAAAACCGTCTGGGCCGTCATTGAGTTGGAAGGTGATACCTCCCAAAACTTGTTGTCAGCAAATGATGTTCAAATCAGAGTTTGTTGTGATAAAAAAAATTACTGGTTTCCTGGGGATGTGCGTGTATTCGGATTTATATACAGTCGAAGCTCTCCTTGCGACCACTCCCGTAAGCGACGAGTTCTAGTTGCGACCACCCTCACGAAACCCCTGTTACTCCCGTTAGCGACCACGACCAACCTTTCAGATTTACAGACTGAGCTTTTTCTGGGTATTGGCAATAAAAATTAAGTTTGTCTCATTTGAAAGAACTCGTCAAATGGTATAAGAAGACCTTTTACAATTTATTCGTATCTGTTTTGGTTTTGGAAATATTTGGACCAAAGACAGCCTGCTGTCCGCCATCTTGGAATTATTTTCGATATGTATGTGACATCATAACCAGGGTAAAGTGAAATTTTTATCTTGCCAACCTTATGACATTATGTGCTAGAAACTCGATTTTGTTGCGCTATTTCCATTTTAAATTGACCCACAACATTTAAAAAGCCTTGGTCACCCACGGAGTAGTTTCATCAGGTTTACCCTGGTTGTGACGTCACCAATTTAGTTAATTAGACCCAATATTACAACAAGATGGCGGACAGCACGCTGTCTTTGGTCGAAATATTTCAAAACACAAGAAAGATAGAGAAAAATTGTAAAAGGTCTTCTTATACCATTTGACGAGTTCTTTCAAATGAGACAAACTTAATTTTTATTCCCAATACCCTTTAAAGAGAGATTTGAAGTTAAACTTGTCTTAATTTATGGGCGTTTATTACCACATTTCACAACAACGTCTCCGTAGCTGATTTCATTAGGTTTTTCTCATGAATTATTAATGAGTTTACAGTTATTACTTAGATTACATAAATGACTGACATAGACGACTAAGTGTATACAAGACAAGATAAATTAACTCATTATATACTGTGGCCATTATAGACGACGTTTAAAGGACGTGTTTTTATGACTCATCCTACAAAAGCTATTTACAGGTATGATAGGCATTTGTGTGTGTGTGTGTTTTTCTTTTCTTATGATAAGCCGCTTGAGGGTTTTAATGAAAAAAATGATAAAATATAGAATACAGTATTCAAGTATTCCATTAAAGGGTATTGGCAATAAAAATTAACTTTGTTTCATTTGAAAGAAGTCGTGAAATTGTAATAGAAGATCCTTTACAATTTTTTCGTATCTTTCTTCGTTTACAAGATATTTCAATTTGTTTGATATGTAAATGAGATGGTCTCTGACGTCAGGTGTGGGGTAAAATATTTTCACACAGAGCAAAATCACTTACATATCTAACATGAAATGTTCAGCGTCGTAAGGAGTTTTTATGTGCACAGTTTCAAATGATTTCGCTGAACAAACTTAGAGATCTAACTGGTTTTGCTACATGTGAAAATATTTTACCCCACACCTGACGTCAGAGACCATTCATTTACATATCAAACAAATTGAAATATCTTGAAAACCAAGAAAGATACGAAAAAATTGTAAAGGATCTTCTATTACAATTTTATGAGTTCTTTCAAATTAGACAAACTTAATTTTTGTTGCCAATGTCCTTTAAGATGTGAATTGGGTAATATTTCTGCTGTAACGGAACACCGCCGCGTATGAAAATTATGCCTACATAGACGTCATTCTCATTACCATTTTGGAAATACAAACCTCAATATAACAACAAATAAAAGTTCAAATCAAAAAATATTTTGGCATTCAACTATACACATTAAATAGAATTTACAGAATGAGTGTCCGTTCTGTATCCCTATTCAGAACAGACACGAATTCTGTAAATGACTTCTAAAACGATCCGATTTGGTAAGTTCATTGGCGTAGTAATTTTTCTAAAAAAAAGTTGTCTAAGTCGAGAAAATCAAAGCTAAAGTTTATGTAAATCAAGAGGAATCTATATCACATATACAGACACTCATTAAACATGGATGTTCTTTGTGTTTTCCTCATGAATTATTAATGAGTTTTAGAAGCAGTAATATGAAGAGATTATTAACCGAGAACGAGGTCTGTACGGGAAAATATCAGACCGACGTCTTGACAGTATGGACCGAGCCGCAGGCGAGGTTCGTACAAAAAAGACCGAGGTATGATATTTTCCCGGACAGACCGAGTAAACGAGGTTAATAAAGCGTTTATTATATGGATATTTCAAGTTTTTCGATAGTTATTGTATCAAACTTAGTGTAAAAACCTTAGAAATTCACGCGAGCAAAATCGACATCCGGGATAGCGGTCCGGATACGGAAAAAGACGGACCGTGGTCCGGATACGCATTTTTACGGACTGTGCGTTGACCAATCAGAACTCAGAATATTACAAAGCCATATAATAATTGGTTTTATAAGCACTTTAAAATAAGGTGCAACTTTCATTTTTCAGGTGGTTGTTGTCAGATTTCGTAAAAGTTAGGTATGTGGACGTTTTTGAACTTTGGCTATTCCTCATATAAATAGAGAGCTTAAGCAACAGACGTTTTACAGCCACGGACGGCGTTTTAATTCAATAGCATTTTTCATTCAAAACAATGATAATGAGCAATTTAGAATTCCAAGAGCAAAGTGAACGCCGTCGTCGTTCTACACAAGACGCCATTGAGAGCATTTTCACGTTCTTGAGACGACGGGAACTGCTAGAACGGTGAGGCCTGTCATCGTTGTTTTACTACAATGAGACATGCTTTTGAAGTAGAAAGCTTGTATTTTAAGGGGGTAATTCCATTCCATTACAATATAAAATAAAGGATCTGTATTTTTCTATAAAGATGAAATTTAAGCTTATGAGCTAACAGTTTAGATTATGTGATTATTCATAGCCTTTGTTTTGGGTAAAAAAGTCTTTTCAAGGAATACGCGTTTCAGTAATTCTGTATTGTACTTCTGTTCTTCCGGTCACCGTCCGTGTCTCAAAAAACGCCTAATATGCTTAAGCTCTCTAATATCTTATATCTACGGTCCTTGCATGCATAACAGTGTATTGCCAATGCCTTTTAAAAGACTAGCAAGTTGAGTACCTAAAAGAAAGTTTATGATTTTTTGCCGTTAGTAATATGACCGCTGAACAAATGTTATTCACGGAGAAAGACCTGGAAAAAAGTATGGACAAAATTGAGACTGTTCATTTTCACGAGGTAAAGTTGAATGTACAAAACTGCTTGATTGTAAATAGGTGCACGATACATTTTTTGATTCAGTACTCGAACTGGAGGTTTCAGTTGCGTCATGCGATTTCTATCGTAGGAAAAAGAAGTGAATGGCATTAAATTTTGGTGTTATCATGCTGGTCACGTGTTGGGCGCGTCTATGTTCATGATTGAAATTGCCGGAGTTAAGGTAAATGTTCGTTGATTATACAGAGCAATGGAGCATTAAGGCTCTTTGGGAATAACGACGTACATGCTTAACATGCATGTATTTTCCGTTCAATTCAGTTTAACTTTAATTCAGTTCAATTTAACCCGACTCAGCTCAGTTCAGCTCAGTTTAGTTTAGTTTAGTTTAGTCCAATTCAATTCATATCATTAATTTCACGTCACCTCACATCACCTCACGTCACCTCACCTCACCTTACCTTACCTTACCTTACCTTACCTTACCTTACCTTACCTTACCTTACCTTACCTTACCTTACCTTACCCTCACCTCACGTCACCTCACGTCACTTCACGTCACCTCACGTCACCTCACGTCACCTCACCTCACCTCACCTCACCTCACCTTACCTCACCTCACCTCACCTCACCTCACCTCACCTCACCTCACCTTACCTCACCTCACCTTACCTCACCTCACCTCACCTTACGTCACGTCACGTCACGTCACCCCACCTTACCTTACCTTACCTTACCTCACCTCACCTCACCTCACCTCACTTTACTTACTTCACCTCACCTTACCTCACCTTACCTCACCTTCACCTTCAATTTTACTTGCTATTGATTTGTAGATATTGTACACCGGAGATTTTTCTCGAGAGGAAGATCGGCATTTGATGGCTGCTGAGATCCCAAATGTTACTCCAGATGTTCTCATTACAGTATGTTGTTTGAAGTTAAGCTTCTCTTCTCTCTTCCTTCTCTTCTTTCTTTCCCTCTTTTTCTTCCCTCTGCTTTCTTTCTTTCTTTCTTTCTTTCTTTCTTTCTTTCTTTCTTTCTTTCTTTCTTTCTTTCTTTCTTTCTTTCTTTCTTTCTTTCTTTCTTTCTTTCTTTCTTTCTTTCTTTCTTTCTTTCTTTCTTTCTTTCTTTCTTTCTTTCTTTCTTTCTTTCTTTCTTTCTTTCTTTCTTTCTTTCTTTCTTTCCTGCCTCTCTTCCTTCCTAACTATTGGGATGGGTGACTACAGGAGACTGTTAATCACTGCTGTACTTTTCTGCAATGTTCTCTGCATTAATGTGTTTTTTTTTATAACTCGGCCAGGAGTCAACATACGGTACCCATGTCCATGAACCAAGAATTGACAGAGAAACGAGATTTACAAGTTAGTGAAATTCGTTGTCACATTTCTTTATAATTGGAGGGAAATTAACTACCTAATAACCGAGAGCGAGGTCTTTACGGTAAAATATTAAACCGAGGTCTTGCTGTATTAATACGTTGAATACCAAGGTTTAATATTTTACCATCTCAAACTCATTAATAATTCATGAGGAAAACACAAAGGAAATCAGTACCGTGTCTGTGGTTTGGATATCGGAGGAAGAAATTACATAAATTAAGCAAACTTTTACCTTGATTTTCTCTTAAAATACTGATTTGTTTGAGATGCTATATCAAATACTCGGAGGAGTGTTTCATCAGGATATCCAAACACTTCGAAGTTTGTTCAAAAACCTCGGCTTCGCCTCGGTTTTCAACAAACGTCTCAGTGTTTGGATATCCTGATGTAACACTCCTCCTCGTGTATGATATATTACGTAAAGAGCGAACGGTCGAGGTTATTAAGTAGTTTATTATATGGCACTTTTTATTTCAAAATCAATCTTGTATTTCTTGGTCTTCGCTTCCTTTGACTTCGTCAAAACACCGAACTAGCGTTATTTTCTCGTCTGGATGACTAGAATTTACATCGTCGTTTATTTCATTTATTTTCGTCGTTTTTTATTAGGATTTTTTGTTTGTTTCCAATCGTAGGGCATTAGCAATTTTCATAATGCCCGCGGGCATTACGGAGAAATCTCACCACGTCAGCAACCAATCACAGCGCGTGATTTTACCGGAAGTAATCCGTGCCTTATAATTGTAGTTTAATACACATGCACGTCTTTGTAATTTTCCCGTCGTATTTTTTCAGATACTGTCCATGATATTGTTAATCGTGGAGGTCGATGTCTGATTCCTGTTTTTGCTCTTGGAAGAGCTCAAGAACTTTTGTTGATTCTGGGTAATAGGCTTTTCCATTTTTTATTTCATTCTATTTCATTTCTTTTCATCCCACTCCTTTCGTTTCGTTATCTATTTCATTCTATTTTATTTCATTTCATTCTATTCCATTGCATTGCATTATATTCTATTCCATTCCATTCCATTATATTGCATTGCATTGCATTCCATTGTATTGCATTGCATTGCATTCTATTCTATTCTATTCTATTCTATTCTATTCTATTCTATTCTGTTCTGTTCTGTTCTGTTCTGTTCTGTTCTGTTCTGTTCTGTTCTGTTCTGTTCTGTTCTGTTCTGTTCTGTTCTGTTCTGTTCTGTTCGGTTCTGTTCGGTTCGGTTCGGTTCTGTTCTGTTCTGTTCTGTTCTGTTCTTTTCTGTTCTGTTTCTGTTCTGTTCTGTTCTGTTCTGTTCTATTCTATTCTATTTTATTCTGTTCTGTTCTGTTCTGTTCTGTTCTATTCTATTCTGTTCTATTTTATTCTGTTCTGTTCTATTCTATTGCATTCCATTTCATTTTGTTCCATTCCATTCCATTGCATTGCATTGCATTTTATTCTATTCTATTTCATTCCATTTCATTATATTCCATTGCATTGCATTCTATTCCATTCTATTCCATTCCACCCATTCCATTCCATGCCATTCTATTCTTTTCTATTTTATTCTATTCTATGCTTTTTGTGTGATTTTCTTTATATTCCATTCATTCTGTTTCTCCTCTCTTCGCTATTTTTCTTTCGTTCCCTTTTTCTCAATATCTATTCTTGATATTCAGATGAGTATTGGCAAAATCACCCAGAACTTCACGATATTCCAATTTACTATGCATCGTCGTTGGCAAAGAAATGCATGTCAGGTAAAAAAAAACCCCATACGTTTGGAGGTATAATTTTAGTGCTAATTATGAACTAATAACAACCCCCCCCCCCCCCCCCCCCACCCCCCCCCCCCCCCCCCCCCCCCCCCCCAAAAGTGTTTTGATTTCTTTCACGTAAATTGATAATAGAGCATTGATAATGTGTCCTCCTTTATATTACAAGTGTTTGTTTTCTTTGAATTTTCAGTATATCAAACCTATGTTGAAGCAATGAATGAAAGGATAAGGAAACAAGTACGTTACCACTGGGATCATATCTAGACTAGAGCGGGCCGGAGAGGGCCGGAGCGGGCCGGAGCGGACCTCTGAAGTCAGTCAGTCAGTCAGTCAGTCAGTCAGTCAGTCAGTCAGTCAGTCAGTCAGTCAGTCAGTCAGTCAGTCAGTCAGTCAGTCAGTCAGTCAGTCAGTCAGTCAGTCAGTCAGTCAGTCAGTCAGTCAGTCAGTCAGTCAGTCGTCAGTCCGTCAGTCCGTCAGTCCGTCAGTCCGTCAGTCCGTCAGTCCGTCAGTCCGTCAGTCCGTCAGTCCGTCAGTCCGTCAGTCCGTCAGTCCGTCAGTCAGTCAGTCAGTCAGTCAGTCAGTCAGTCAGTCAGTCAGTCAGTCAGTCAGTCAGTCAAGTAATTAGAGAGATTGTACGCTGTCATTATATACAGGAAAATAGGACTCCATTACATTGTTTACTTTACAAAATTGAGAGACCACACTGCTTGAATTGACGTTTATATATCTTTGCTATTATTATCAAATGAAATTGAATTCGAAGGAAGCATGGGCGGGTGTTTCTTCTAAAACACCAAACATGTAAAATTTCAAGTGATTTGGTTTGATCATAGTCCCTAGAAATAAATTGTCTTGAAACGCGGCCAAAGTCTTTGTTCTAGGTTTTTCTTCACGTTTGTGCACCTTACTTCACCTTAACGCGTGCTGAACACATTGTATTTTTGGTATAATGAAGCAATCAACCAATAGCATCGTTGCTTTATAAATATTAATGAACGTAAAACAAAAGATTGTGCACCTTATTTGCCATCCTCAACCTAAATTGTAGCTCATTGTTAACCGCTTTGATGTTCGCCGCGTCTCCAGACAGTATAATTCTAGGGACTATGGTTTGATCCTTTTTTCGATAATGCACGTGTACGCCACGACATGTGACATTAACATATCAAACAACCTGATGAAATATCTCAAAAACGAAGCAAGGAAAACAAAAACTGCTCAAAGTGCTTCAGGGAAGCACGGGTGGCGTGTGCTGTTAGCGCGCTGCCTCTGACCAAAAAGTTAAGCCCGGTTAGACGGGGTTAGTACTTGGGTGGGTGACCGCTTGGGAATGACCCTGTTGTCGGGCTTGGACTCATGTGAGCAGAGTTGTAGTTGATCTCTCCTGTGCTTCGAGGGTTTTTCGCCGGGTTCTCCGGTTTTCCTCCCTCCATAAAATCAACACCTAACATCTTAGCTGTGATCCGTGGTCTGAACTGTGTCATTGGCGGCTGCTTGGAGCGCCTTTGATATGCCTCGACACGGCCACGTTTCGCAATTCAGCCGCTGGCTGCGCAAGTAAGGATGATTAGCCACCCAGTCCCCTTTCCCAGTCCTCAGGATGTTGCTTTGTATTTAGTCTCATTTGTTGTTTTTTTCGTAATACAAAAGATCTTCAGTTTGCTTTTTTATCCGTTTATTAAAGGGCAATAGCACTAAAAATTAAGTTTGTCTAATTTGAAAGAACTCATAAAACTGTAATAGAACATCCTTTACAACTTTTTCGTATCTCTCTTCGTTTTCAAGATATTTCAATTTGTTTGATATGTAAATGAGATGGTCTCTGACGTCAGGTGTGGGGTAAAATATTTTCACATGTAGCAAACCAGTTATATCTCTAAGTTTGTTCAGCGAAATCAATTTGAAACTGTGCACATAAAAACTCCTTGCGACGCTGAACATTTCATGTTAGATATGTAAGTGATTTTGCTCTGTATGAAAATATTTTACCCCACTCCTGACGTCAGAGACCATCTCATTTACATATCAAACAAATTGAAATATCTTGAAAACGCAGAAAGATACGGAAAAGTTGTAAAGGATCTTCTATTACAATTTTATGAGTTCTTTCAAATTAGACAAACTTAATTTTTGTTGCCAATCCCCTTTAACAATAAAGTCTTTCGTTCATTCGTCGTCTTTCCTCACTTCGTCATTTTTTAAATTATATTTGTTTTTCTCTTTTTAGATTTCAATATCAAACCCGTTTGTTTTTAAACACATTTCGAATTTAAAGGTGGGAAATTATGTTTGTATAAAATTGGTTTTGACAATGAAACATTTGAATAAAAAAACGTTATATTCGTACTCAGTATCACTATGTCATGCGTCTTTACACTGTGCTGCATTAGAATTATTAAATCAAGTTAAATTAAATTAAATTAGAATATAGTAAGGTTAGATATATTGCCGAAACAGGGAACGAAGGAGTCTAACGTTTCGAGCGAAGGCCCCTTCGTCAGAGAGAAACGAACGGCCTTCGCTCGAAACGTTAGACTCCTACGTTCTCTGTTTCGGCAGTATATCTAACCTTACTATATTTCGATTGTTGTTTCAACACTGCCTACGCAGCACGCTACTTTTATTTCACTATTTAAATTAAATTAGTGCTTCTTTTTCTTCTGTTTTTAGAGCATGGAGCAGTTTGATGATATTGGTCCTTCAGTTGTGATGGCTAGTCCTGGAATGATGCAGGTACTCTGTTCTTATTTGTTGTGTTCGCTTTCACTTCCCTCATCTCCTCTTTCCTCTTCTCCTGTTCCTCTTTTTTTTTCTCTTCTTTCCTGTTCTCTTCTTTTCCCTTCTATTCCTCTCTTTTCTTCTCTTCCCCTTTCTCTTCTGTTCTTCTCTCTGCTTTCACTTGTCTCTCATCTCCTTCTCCCATTTTCTCCCTTTTTCTTTTTCCTTCTCCTCATCTTCTGTATTCTCTTCTATTTCTTTCTCTTTCTTCTCCTTTTCTCTCTTCGTTTTTTTTTCTGTTCTTCTGTTCTCTCTTGTTTTCCCTTCCTCTTCCCTGTCTTTGTCTCTTCTTTTCTCCCCTTTTCTTTCCTCTACTCTCTTCCCCCCTTTTCGTCTTTCCTTTCTTCTTTTTCTCGTCTCTCTCTCTCTTCTTTATTTCCCTGCTTTCTTTTCTTCTTTCGCTTCTCTTGTTGTCTCTCTCCACCTCTTCTTCCTTCTCCTCCTCATTCCTACCTTTCCGCTCCTTTCGTTTTTTTCATCGTCCTTCTCATTGTCCATTTGTTTTAGAGCGGATTATCAAGAGAACTGTTTGAACTGTGGTGTACTGATCGTAGAAATGGTGTAATTATTGCCGGCTACTGTGTTGAAGGAACATTGGCCAAGGTAAGTACAGTCGAACCTCTATTAAGCGGCCACTTGTCAAAAACCCTAAAATAGTCCCTGTAATTTACTATAGATTACCCCTCTATTAAACGGCCACCTCTATTAAGCGGCCACGGCCACCTACGAGCGGTCCCAATTGGTATTTCGTATTGTTTTTTACCTGTATTAAACGGCCAGCTTAATTTATCCTAGGCACAATTTTTACCGCAAGAGAACCGAAACTAAAACTTGAGCTAAATTAGAGACCATAGAACACTTAGTTGCTGTCAGTAAGTACATGTATTTCATTCAACACATGTCACTTGAAACCTCATGCCCCAAGTTTACATGTAATCAAATTCAAAAACATTGTCGGTAATAAAAATATCTGCATGTCCGATGCAGAGGAACACTACTCTTACTTTGCGTCAAACCCCTCCTTGTGCAGGGATTTGGCGTGCTGAGACTCTGCGGAATTTCGCACAGTATCATGGATATGAGGAGCTAGCTCCATCAATTTCAAAGACAAATGACTTGCTTTGCGCTTTGAAACTCAGTGCACCACAGAGACAGATGCAATTGATAACTATTTTAAGCCAACATAACTTGCTAGGCGTCAGTATACATGCATTGAACGTGTGGCATTTTTGTTATTCGTTTCGTTGCTCCTTTGTTTTATTATTTTTTTGGTTTTTGAAAACTGTTTTGTTAACTACTTGTTAAGCGGCCACAAAGCCATTCCCCAAAGGTGGCCGCTTAATAGAGGTTCGACTGTAACATGAACCTAGCGGGCTCTCCACCGTATACAAGTTGCAGACTTGCTGTGTTACGTCGGTTTAAATAATTTTTATCGACTTTAGAGTCTCATGACAGAGCCGGAGGAGGTGCCCACTATGTCTGGACAAAAGTTGCCAAGAAAATGCTCAGTTGGTAGGTGCTTTGAAGCATGTCATAAAGTACTTGTTTAAACTAACAAGTTTTGCTGCGATAATGCGCTCAGCTTCCCTTGCATTTACCCTACTTTATTTCACCTCGCCCACTTCTCAACTTTCCTCACCTCTCCCCACTTCTTTCTACCCCTCTCCGCTTCCCACCGCCCCACTCCCCACCTTTTCCTATTCCCCATCTTACCCAATTCCTCACCTCCCACTTCCCCCTCTTTCCTTTTCCCGCCCCCTTCCCCCACTCTCCACCTCCTCACACTCCCAAGGGGAGCACGGGTGGCGTGTGCTGTTAGCGCGCTGCCTCTCACCAAAAGTTAAGCCCAGTTAGACGGGGTTAGTACTTGGATGGGTGACCGCTTGGGAATAACGCCGTTGTCGAGCTTGAAACTAATGTGAGTAGAGTTGTAGTTGATCTCTCCTGTGCTTCGAGGGTTTTTCGCCGGGTTCTCCGGTTTTCCTTCCTCCGCAAAACCAACACTTACATTATGGTAGTCATGTTCAATTGGGGCATTTCGCTCTGTTTGACCACCAGTTGCTATAGGCAATAAAGTTATTAAATCTAAATCTAAACTTCTCCCCACTCTTAATTTTTCACTACTCTCCACCTCCTTACCTCTCTTTATTCCCGTCTCCCCTATTCCCACATATCTTCCCCACTCCCTGCGTCCTCCACTTTCCCCTACTCCCCGCTTCTTCCCATCCCCAATTCCCCAACTCTCTACCTCCATCTTTCACCACCTCCTTTTACTTCCCACCACTTTTCTTCATCTCTCGCTCCTTACCTTTTCCACACTTCCTCCACCAAGCTAGCGAGTCGCCAAGGCCTGGCAGACCAGTCTGGTGCTGGCACACGAAGCACGAGCCTACTACTCACTTAAGTAATAGTGGTGTTCCTGCACGACCGAGAAACGCCTCTCCAATGCCACCTCTCCAGCTACCTCTTCTACGTTTTCTCACCTTTCGCCCCCCAACTCAATCTTTTCCAGCTCTCACTCAAAGTAGCTACTAATGATCATAGTTTTCCACTCATGAATCGTATATTTTCTTTACCGTTCTTTAGATTACATCTCGTTCTCGGCCCATACGGATTATGAACAGACTAGTGAATTCATTAGAATATTAGAACCTCCACACATTGTAAGATATTTATTAGAGCCACTATGGCACAGTGATGTGTCCTGATTGGAATTTCTTCTCCTTTGTTAAGGTTCTCGTCCATGGTGAACAAACTGAAATGGGCCGGTTAAAGGCAGCTGTTATTCGGGAATATGAGGACAAGGTGGATAGTCAATTTTTTAAAGTTTATTTCTTGTCACTTACTCCTTCCTTCCTTCCTTCCTTCCTTCCTTCCTTCCTTCCTTCCTTCCTTCCTTCCTTCCTTCCTTCCTTCCTTCCTTCCTTCCTTCCCTCCCAACTTCCCTCCTTCCTTCCTTCCTTCCTTCCTTCCTTCCTTCCTTCCTTCCTTCCTTCCTTCCTTCCTTCCTTCCTTCCTTCCTTCCTTCCTTCCGTCCGTCCGTCCGTCCGTCCGTCCGTCCGTCCGTCCGTCCGTCCGTCCGTCCGTCCGTCCGTCCGTCCGTCCTTCCTTCCTTCCTTCCTTCCTTCCTTCCTTCCTTCCTTCCTTCCTTCCTTCCTTCCTTCCTTCCTTCCTTCCTTCCTTCCTTCCTTCCTTCCTTCCTTCCTTCCTTCCTTCCTTCCGTCCGTCCGTCCGTCCGTCCGTCCGTCCGTCCGTCCGTCCTTCCTTCCTTCCTTCCTTCCTTCCTTCCTTCCTTCCTTCCTTCCTTCCTTCCTTCCTTCCTTCCTTCCTTCCTTCCTGCCTCCCTCCCTCCCTCCCTCCCTCCCTCCCTCCCTCCCTTCCTTCCTTCCTTCCATCCTTCCTTTCTTACCTATTTTCACCTTACTTACACGGCTCTTTCATAGGGAGCTCATATTGATGTGTATAATCCAGCTAACTGCCAAAGTGTAGAACTGTACTTTAGAGGCGAAAAAATGGCTAAGGTGAAGTTTCTGTGTTGAAATTGATTGAAATGTTATTAAATATGTGATATGTTGTCTCAATGATAAATATCCCTTTTTACAGGTCATGGGTTCTTTGGCGTCTGAACCGCCCGAACATCAGCAAAAGATCTCTGGTCTTCTTATAAAACGCGGGTTCAATAATTACCATTTAATCGCTCCCGGCGATTTACCCAGTAAGCTACGGTGATGCACTGACCTCAACACCACCACCCACCACCACCACCACCACCAACAACAACAACGGGAATAATACCATCACCACCACCACCAGCACAAACAACGGGAATAATACCATCACCACCAACAACAACCGACAATAAAACGACCACCACCAACAACGGCAATAATACCATTACCACCACCACCACCACCACCAGCAACAACACCACCACCACCACCACCAACAACAACAACAACGGCAATAATACCATCACAACACCAACAACACTACCACCACCAACAACAACAACGGCAATAATACCATTACCACAACCACCACCACCACCACCACCACCACCACCAACAACAACAACAACGGCAATAATACCACCAACAACACCACCATCACCACCACCACCAACAACGGCAATAATACCATTACCATCAACAACAACACCACCACCACCACCAACAACAACGGCAATAATACCATTAACACCACCAACAACAATAACAACAACACCAACACCACCACCAACAACACCACCACCACCAACAACAACAACGGCAATACCATTACCACCACCACCATCAACAACAACAACAACGGCAATAATACCATTACCACCACCACCAACAACACCACCAACAACAACAACGGCAATAATACCATTACCACTACCAACAACACCACCACCAACAACAACACCACCAACACCACCAACAACAACAGCAATAATACCATCACCACCACCAACAACAACACCACCACCACCACCAACAACGGCAATAATACCATCACCACCACCACCATCACTAACAACAACAACATCAACAGCAACATTTTTAAAAATATCGTGCACTTATTTGCTTTATTCTTTTAATTTCTAAGTCATATTCTTGTCTTACAGATTACACAGATCTCACTACTAGTACACTAACCCAGGTATTCTCACTTCTTCTGGTATTCTGATTTATTTTTTTGTGGGGTAACGCTGGGCATGAGCGAGTATTTAATATAGTGGCAACTAAAGGCCTGTTTATATGGAGGCGAGTTACCCGGCCAGCCCAGCTACTCGGCTAGAACAAACACTGTTTTTCCCACGGCAGTGTTTATATGAGACAGACGGGTAACTCGCCCTGGCGAGAACTCGGTACTGGCAGCCGGGATCTCGACAAAGCGGGATAAACATTTCCCCATATAAACACTTTCCCCGGGTAACTCGGCATAGTGGGATGAATTTTCTATATTCGTTACTTCATGTCACTTTTGTTGATGCTAATCATCTCAAATATTACAACTTGCCAGGTAACTCGCTTCCATATAAACAGAATGTAAAGTTTATCCCAGCAAACCGGGTAACTCGGCTGACAAGGTAACTCGGCTGACCGGGTAACTCGGCTCCATATATACAGGCCCTAACGCAAGCTTGTCTGCTTTGGGAGCTTTTGTTTCGTAACAATATTTTCTAGGGTGAGGCGGTTTTTATAAAAAAACGAAAACCGAAAACCGCCCGAAAAAACCCGAAAAAACCGAGTGAACCGATTTTTTTTTGGCTTCGTGACGCTTATTTCCTGGTGTCAATGGCGCGTTGCTGGCGAAGAGGCTCTTTACTGTAGGCGGCATTTCGGATGAAGCCGCGTTGCTAGCGTTCGTCGGCCGACTCACTGCTGCCTTTCGTCCCGGCGGCGTCATCGTGGCATATTGGGTAGGATGGATTCTTCTAAAATGCTGCATCAAATTCGATGTATTGCCTCCCTTCTTTTTTACGGACCGCGTGCAAATTTTACATTCAGGAGAATCGTCTGGTTTTTCGGCTTTCTTGAAGAAATGCCAAACAGCACTTTGGCTCATTTGGGCAGAGAAATGTTACCAGTAACCAACAGTTTCGGACAGCGTAACAAAGTATTCCAAGTTTCAACGAACGCCGTTACTTAAAAAGGCAAAGCTGAAAGAGCACGAGTCAGAAAATATACGCGATATAACATTGAAAGCGAAAATTGGTTAATTATTCATGTTACGCTCCGACTGTTTATGAGTCATACACCAATTTTACTTTAGACCTGTCTTCGCAGACTGGTCCGCCTTCATTTGAGCCAATCAAAATTCATCTTCGTTTGATCCGCTTATGCGTTCAAGCTCGTGCGAATCTGAATCGAAGCCTTTCCGTAATTTCCGTTCTTATATCGGAGAGCATACCTGGCAATAAACGTACGGTATTTCGAAGGCGCAAATCTCTTCAGTCGTTTCCCCGTCAATTCCGTGTGTAAACGCAACAAAAACCCGTGTAAGTATGGTTCGATTTTATTGAAATACCGATTTTTCTTTCGATTTTTCGATTTTTTCGGTTTTTCGGTTTTCCTCCAAAAGCAACATCGGTTAAATCGGTTTTCAAAAAACATCGGGTTTTTTCGGTTTATCGATTAACCGCCTCACCCTAATATTTTCTTAAAGCCCTGTTACACGGTGCAATTTTTCATGCAACTTGTCTCGCAATGATGACTCATGCAGCATTGCAGTTGCAAGACAGGGGGGTGTTACACGCTGCAACGCGTTTATGCAATTTTCCAATGATTTGGATTTCGATAAAAGCGGGTAGACTGGGAAGAGGCTCGATTGAGTGCCAAGTCATAACAAAATATTGCGAGACAAGTTGCTGGAGGGGTGTTACACGGTGCAACACTGAAACAAATTGCTGCAATCGTTGCAGAAAGTAGAACCTGATTCTACTTTGTGCAACGATTGTTGCAACTTGTCTCGCAACGATTTTGACCATTGCACAGCATGTTACACAGTGCAATGGTTCATGCAACTTGTCTCGCAATGGCGCTGCGGGACAAGTTGCATGAAAAATTGCACCGTGTAACAGCAGGCGCGCAACTAGGAGGGGGGGGTTGCATGCCCCCGGACCCCCCTGGGATCTCTACTTCCCACGCCACTGGCTTCTAGTCCCAAATTGTTTAGAATACTGAACGACTTTGCCCTTTTTTTGCGTTCAACCCCTGCCCTCGAAATTTTCTAGTTGCGCTCCTGAACAGGGCCTTTTCTTCGTTGTTTCTAGAGACAAGTAGTATCTTATCACGGTACTTTCTCATTGCTTCGTCATTGTTTGGAGCAACTGACTGGTGACGTCGAACAATTAGCGAATCAAGGAAAGTCCGCGCTCAAGGTCTTCAATGCCGTTACTCTAATACAAGGCAAAGAAAATGTCAACGTTGAGGTACGAGAACCGTTTGTATTTGTAAGACTTTCTCGAACAATTGATTTTTGTATATATATATATATATATATATATATATATATATATATATATATATATATATATATATATATATATATATATATATTTATTTTTTACTGTTGTACAGGGGGAGGACAAAAAAAAGTGGCCATCATTAAGAATATGGTTAATGTGGAATAATTATTATTAGAGAAAAGAAAAATATGGAAACAGGGCTGCAAATATTTTTTTTTTCTTGACAGGACATGTGTCTGATCCATTTCCAATTTTGGTCAGAAATTCCTAAAATTTGTTCGGACATAAAACCATTATCACTACATTTTGTCGGACATATAATTCTTCAGAATACAGTTCTGAATTCATGATATAAAGCCGGTTTCCGTGGCGGTCGTCTGACTCGTTTGTTTAGCGTGGCGCGCGTGTGTTATACTTATACATACCAGAGTAATTAAATACTATCAGTTTCTCTCAGAAGACCGATTCAGTTACGGAAGATTTAAAATTCAAACATGCTCAATCTAGTCGATAGAATTACGAAAGGAAATCGGGATTTTTCTTTCAAAAAGAGAAGTTTCTCTTTCAACATCATGAAACCGAATTTCTTGATCAGACAATATATTTTATTTACACGGACACTATGTCCGATGACAATTTGGTTTTGTTCTGACATTTGCCAAATTTGGTCGGACATTGTCCGATGTCCGACAGTAATTTTCAGCCCTGTGTAAAGTGATATATTTTAGAATGCATGCGTCAATATCTGCTCAAATATGATATCCAATTCTAATTTTGTTATTGGTTTAAAAAAATACATTAACTTTGAAAGCATGCCACGCTGTGAAGCTGTAGTGAAATCAAGTGAAATGGCAACAAAATATCGAACTATTTTGCTGTTATAACACTTTCATAGTATGCAAACTCCATTAATCATTTTGAAGAGCAATTGGAATAAGTCGAACTAAGATTCACTTCATTTGTTACAAGATTGAAAATCATGAAAAATTAATATATTTTTTAAATCAATGGATAAAATTAGAATTTGATATCATATTTGAGCAGATCTTGACGCATGCATTCTAAAAATATATAACTTTACATATTTTTCTGTACTTTAAGTACTGTTTAATAAACGAGCAGGAGTGTTTTATCAGATTTCTAAAATTCATTAATAATTCATGAGGAAAACACAAAGAAAAATCATGAGCGTATCGGATCTATATATGTGATATAGACTCGCTCTAAGTTTCTCGCTGGTTTTTAACGGCTGAGATAAGCTTAATTTTCAAAATTACTACGCCAATGAACGTATGAAGTGATTCTTTTTAGAAGCCATTTAAAAACCTTGCAGTACGGGCTTTATCGGCTCTAAAACACTTGGCTATCGCCTCGTGTTTTATATCCGATAAAGCCCTCCTGCGCGGTTTATAAATAGTACATAAAGACACGAGGCGAAGCCGAGTATTTTTATATCTGATAAAACACGAACTGCGAGTTTATTGAACGGCTTCAAAAACGAACCACTTGGTAAGTTCATTGGCGTAGTAAGTTTGAAAAATAACCTTGTCTAAGCCGAGAAAATCGAAGCTAAAGTTTATGTAAATCAGGAGGTATCTTTCTTTATCACATATAAAGACACTGATTAAACTTTAATTTCTTTTGAATTTTTCTCATGAATTATTAATGAGTTTTTGAATAAAAGTTATACAATGCACATTAATCATACTTTCAATGATGGCCATATTTTTTTTGTCCACCCCCTGTATATTTATTTGTAAAAATGAACCAGTGTGTTCTTCTTTTAGTGGATCGCCAATGCTGTCAATGACATGTATGCCGATGCTGTACTAACGGTCATCCTACAAGTCGAATCCAATCCTGCTGCCGTCCAACGTAAGTATAGTCTCTTTGGTTTTCCTGAGTTTCAGTTCAATTGGGAAGGTTGATCGAAACTCGAAAGTTAAACTGTCTTTTCTTTCATAATTATAGCACTAGATATTCCTCAAAATCTATTTCATGTAATACCATGATCGCCTCGGATTCTTTTGTTCTCCGAGGGAATGTAAACCTCGTATTTCCCTCATCGCTCATGCAAGAGGGAAATTTATCCTTTGTCTTCTAATTTTCCCGTGCATGTTGATGAGGGAAAATTAGAAGACAAAGAAATCCTTTGTCTTCTTCTAAATTTCCCGTGCATGTTGATGAGGGAAAATTAGAAGACAAAGAAATCCTTTGTCTTCTTCTAATATTCCCGTGCATGTTGATGAGGGAAAATTAGAAGACAAAGAAATCCTTTGTCTTCTTCTAAATTTCCCGTGCATGTTGATGAGGGAAAATTAGAAGACAAAGAAATCCTTTGTCGTCTTCTAATTTTCCCGTGCATGTTGATGAGGGAAAATTAGAAGACAAAGAAATCCTTTGTCTTCTTCTAAATTTCCCGCTTGCATATATTTTCCCTCATCAACATGCACGGGAAAATTAGATGCAACTTCTCTGATCAACCGTGTAAATTTCCTGTCGGTAAGATTCTCAAAGTTTTTCTCGGTGATCATAATATTACAAACTAATAACATGACTTTTCGGGAAATTAGCGATTAAATTTCCCTCAAGTCATGTTATTACTTATAATAATATTGCATAAACGAGAGGAGTTTCACAAGGGAGTGTTTTACACGGGGTTACAAACACGAGAGGACAATGAAAATCACGAGGCCGTTTACCGAGTAATTTTCATCGTTCTCGAGTGTTTGTAAAACACGAGAGAATAATGAAAATCACGAGGCTGTAGGTCGAGTGATTTTTATTGTTTTCGAATGTTTTACAAACACGAACATTGAAAATTACGAGGTAATTTTTTGTTGTTCTCGAGTGTTTGTAATCCCTGGTAAAACACGATACACGAAGTTTATGAAATAGCTTCTCAATCGTCTATTATAGTAGAATTCGCGAGAGGACTTGGTGCATATCAGATTAGACAATGGTGTATATTAGTACCCAATAGTCTCATGTTGAATTTATAATTACGATATGTGGTAATAAACGGTTTTTTGTCTGCATGTGCCGTTTATTATCTTTTTTCTAAATTATGAATTCACTTAGCGTGACTCATACACATGACCAAATATTTTTCTCTGATTGGCTAATTAGCTCATGAATTATTAATGGTTTGAGAATTATAATTATAGCACTAAAACCCCGTTTGCACGATGCTGGTACAATTTGAAAACGGAACAAAATCATGCCGTTTAGGCCTTGCGTTTACACGATACCGGCACAAAAATGACATGAAAATGGCACAAAATGAAGACGGGTTTCTTGACGGCATGAAATGAAAACGGAACACTAACCGGTATCGTGTAAACGCCCGTGCCGTAACAGTTTGATGACGGTAATCACGATATATACGACCACAGTATTCGGGTCAGCAGTATTCACAAAGTCTTCTCAATTCTCATTGGAAGAGAATAGTCACATGCTAATCCGTCATTATATTATACCGGCACCGTGTAAACGCAAGACTTTTTGGCCTGTATTTACACACCGGCATGATTTTGTTCCGTTTTTAAATTGTACCGGCATCGTGTAAACGGGGTCAAAATATATTTTATATATAGGTATTATATTTATAAGTAATACCGTGACATGAGGGAAATTATTGATTAAATGTCCCCGAAAGCCGAGGGAGGATTTGTGGAAGTTTCACAAATCCTCCCGATTTAATCACTAACTTCCTGACATGTCATGGTATTACAGTAGTTTATAATGAGAACAAAAGAAACCGAGGCGATCGTGGTATTACTTACAATAATATTACTTTCAATTTGTTCTACCTTTACGTTTAAGATAATCTATGATAATGATTGTAAATATTTTTGAGTCGGCACTTGGGTAACACTGCAATTTAGCTTTCACGATCACCGTGGATTTTTTTTTTGTAAAACAAGCAAAAGTTTATAAATGTTTTAGTATTATTTGTAAATGTTCTGATGTTCAGACTGAGAAAACCTGTAGATTTACTGTCAGGTTTATTGTGGCTAAGTAACAAAGCGACTAATTACGTGAAAGTACTGTTTGATCAAGTGACCAATCACGTGCAAGTAGTGCTGATCAAATAGCCAATCACGTGCAAGTACTGCGATAAAGTGACCAGTCGTGTACAAGCACTGCTGATCAAGTAACCAATCTCGTGCAAGTAGCGCTGATCAAATAACCAATCATGTGCAAACACTGTTGATAAAATAACCAATCACGAGCAAGTACTGCTGATCAAATAACCAATCACGTGCAAGTACTGCCAATCAAGTGACCAATCACGCGCAAGTACTGCCAATCAAGTGACCAATCACGCGCAAGTACTGATCAAATAACCAATCACGCGCAAGTACTGCCAATCAAGTGACCAATCACGCGCAAGTACTGCCAATCAAGTGACCAATCACGCGCAAGTACTTCTGATCAAATAACCAATCACGTACAAGTACTGCCAATCAAGTGACCAATCACGCGCAAGTACTGCCAATAAAGTGACCAATCACGCGCAAGTACTGCCAATCAAGTGACCAATCACGCGCAAGTACTTCTAATCAAATAACCAATCATGTGCATGTACTTCTGATCAAATAACCAATCAAGTGACCAATCACGCACAAGTACTGATCAAATAACCAATCACGCGCAAGTGCTGCCAATCAAGTGACCAATCACGCGCAAGTACTGCCAATCAAGTGACCAATCACGCGCAAGTACTTCTGATCAAATAACCAATCACGAGCAAGTACTGCTGATCAAATAACCAATCACGTGCAAGTACTGCCAATCAAGTGACCAATCACGCGCAAGTACTGCCAATCAAGTGACCAATCACGCGCAAGTACTGATCAAATAACCAATCACGCGCAAGTACTGCCAATCAAGTGACCAATCACGCGCAAGTACTGCCAATCAAGTGACCAATCACGCGCAAGTACTTCTGATCAAATAACCAATCACGTACAAGTACTGCCAATCAAGTGACCAATCACGCGCAAGTACTGCCAATAAAGTGACCAATCACGCGCAAGTACTGCCAATCAAGTGACCAATCACGCGCAAGTACTTCTAATCAAATAACCAATCATGTGCATGTACTTCTGATCAAATAACCAATCAAGTGACCAATCACGCACAAGTACTGATCAAATAACCAATCACGCGCAAGTGCTGCCAATCAAGTGACCAATCACGCGCAAGTACTGCCAATCAAGTGACCAATCACGCGCAAGTACTTCTGATCAAATAACCAATCACGAGCAAGTACTGCTGATCAAATAACCAATCACGTGCAAGTACTGCCAATCAAGTGACCAATCACGCGCAAGTACTGCCAATCAAGTGACCAATCACGCGCAAGTACTGATCAAATAACCAATCACGCGCAAGTACTGCCAATCAAGTGACCAATCACGCGCAAGTACTGCCAATCAAGTGACCAATCACGCGCAAGTACTTCTGATCAAATAACCAATCACGTACAAGTACTGCCAATCAAGTGACCAATCACGCGCAAGTACTGCCAATCAAGTGACCAATCACGCGCAAGTACTGCCAATCAAGTGACCAATCACGCGCAAGTACTTCTAATCAAATAACCAATCATGTGCATGTACTTCTGATCAAATAACCAATCAAGTGACCAAGTACTTCTGATCAACCAAGTAATAACCAATTAGCCAATCATTTTCGAGTAACTTTGCCCTCTATTAGGAACAAAAAAGTATATGCGAGAATATTGTTGATCTTACTAAAGCATTTTATGCTTGTATAGTCTATAATATAGGGAATAGGCTCACCACCAGTTAGATATATGTACAGACAAAAACGAAATATATGTACATTTAGAAAACCTTTTCTCAAGGATTTGCATTTCTCGCCGAACGTCGGTAGCAGGGGTGTCCAAGTCTCTTGCATTCCTTACAGAGGTCAACTTTGTGTTGCATTTCAGCTCTGTTGCGAGTCGGTCTCTCGGCACTCCAATTACTGTTCGATCTCTCTTCGGCGCTTTGCTTTACTGGCCAGCAATCGACTTCCTTTTTCTTCTTCACTTTACAACTTTCACATGCTTGTGGCCTGTTTGACCAGCTCTGTCCGCTTCTCCAACACCTGCATATTGAATGGATGAATTACGATGAATGTTTGGTAGTTCTCAGTTATTATATTTATTATGGTGGTGGTTTGATTATGATTTTGATGTCGATGGTGACGACTATGGCTATGACTGTGACTGTGACTGTGACTGGGACCATGACTACGACAATGACTACGACCATGACGATGACCATGACCATCATGATGACGATGACCATGATCAAGACTACGACTATGACTATGACCATGAGAATGACCACGACCACGACCATGGCCACGACGTCACCATCATGATCACCATGACCATGATCAAGACTACGACCATGACCATGACCATGACCACGACATCACCATCACGATCACCATGACCATGACCATCACCATGATCAAGACTACGACCATGACCATGACCATGACCACGACATCACGGTCACCATGACCATGATCAAGACTACGACCATGACCATGACCATGACCACGACCATGACCATGACCATGACCACGACATCACGATCACCATGACCATGATCAAGACTACGACCATGATCAAGACTGCGACCATGACCATGACCACGACATCACCATCACGATCACCATGACCATGAGAATAACCATGACTGTGACTATGATTATGATCCGCACCGACGATTGAACGAACGAACGAACGAATTTTTCACGCACCTGTGACATTCTTGGCAGTAGTATTCAGCGAAACACGGCTCGGGGCCGTCGTACTTCTCCAACGTAACCACCAACGAACCTTTGTTCACGGGGGCGAACTCCGTCGATCTTTCCCTCAGGAAATTCTCCACTTTTGGCCGTATCTTTTGCGTTTCTCGCGAATGATGACCAGCTCCTACCACAATCTCTATCCACGGCTCGCCGCTCTCTCTCGCACTTTCCAAATCGAAGGATCGTAACTTGTCTTCCAATTTTCTAATTGCCTCATCGCCCTCCCATCTACAGCGGCTAATTATCGTTTCAATGATGAGATCTTTGACTTCTTTGTCCTGCAGCGTTTTCCTTAAAGCGGCGTACTTTTTCTCGTCGGCGACCAATAAACCGTGAAGGTCCACTTCGTTCTCTTTTCGCTCGTAGTTGAAGAAAGCGAAAAGCTCGACGCTCGCTTGTCTGTTATACTCGTTCATTAAGTTCCCATACGTATTTCTCTCGTTCCGGCAATGCTCCAGTGTCCACGGAATTGATTTCAGGCGTTCGGGAACTACAGTCCGCCTTGGGTCTAAGTGGTACTTTCTTTCTTCCAGTATCTCAACTCTTTCTTTCCAGAGGATACGAAGTCTTGCGACGTCGGACGCCTTCTTCCGATAATGGATACCTCGGAGGAGGTGAAGGACAAGTTCCCTGCAAGTTCGCAGGAATTTCGTCGGCACGTTTGGGCCAAATCGTATCTGTGTGTCCCCCGTCGGCCTATCTACAGTCAGGTCTACCTTCTCGCGAAGATTCAGCACGCGTTTGATGTTTTGGAGATGAGCGCAGTCGGCTCCCTTGATATCTCTCTTCGTTGCTCCCCTGCACGCTATCCCTGACCATCGTCTACCCACTTTGGTTATTCGACACATGTTCTCGCTGTACAGTAAGAACTGTTTGTCCTCGGGGTCATTTGACTTCGGGATATCATCGTGGGTGTCGACTTCGAACTTGTGGATTACATCTGCGTGATCAGTTTCCAATCTCAGAAAGTAACGCTTATTCTCCAATAGAGTATGCTCGATCAGGACTACGTTGGACTGTATTTTGGTACTCTGACCTGTGAGCCCGTTGCGAGGACCGGATATTTGAACTAACCGAATATCCCCTATTGTATCCAAGTCTATACTATTCCTCCCACAGTCTTCGATCTTTGCTTCTAAGATTGCAGCTTCTCCTTCGCGTTGTAATCTTCGGATGCTTCGGCACTGCAGCTTGTCTCGGTTTGGAAGGACTTCAAAGTTAGCTTCGGACGAATCCATCTTTTCCCCATTGAGGTGTGCCAAAATCTGTCTCGGACCAACTCGTTTCGGTATAACGGTAACATCTAGCTGGACGATGCCCCCGTGGTTTTCGTCTTCGGCTATATAGATCACATCGGAATCGCAGCAATTGTACTCTCCCGCTCTGAAATGAGGTTCTAATGTTTTGGCGTAGACAACGCAGTTGATACCAGCTTGGCTTGGTACTGGATTGTTGAAGACGTTCATGATTTTCACTTGGATTTTATGCGTTTTTCCAACGGTGGAAACTTTAGTTTGGCTTATCGCCCGAGAAAACGTACTCGAGCAAGGCGCGTGGATCACGTCCACTTTCCTTTTCAAAACCGTTTCGTCTTCGCTGTCGGTTGATTTTAGTTTTATTTTGATTTCTTTAGTTTCCGTGTGGTACCGCGAATCGCTTGCTTTCAATCGAAGCTTCAATATGCCGTCTGTAGCGGTACAGGTATCGAATTGAATACCAAGACTAGTGCTACTGACTTGGATAATATCTGCATCCTCTACAACGTTGCCGAACTTATCGTGTATGTCAGCTTCGAGTGTTGCCCATACGTCGTCATACAAGCGGTCGTTCAGTGGTCGGAAGCTCGGATCCAAACTAGATGGATCTGTGGTGAACTTGACATTCCGCAAGGAACTCGGCTTGGAAGGAAGTACGTCGAATTGCCATGTTTTTGCTTTTCCGTCGATCGAAAACGACACAGTGTTTTTTCCTGAGCATTCAGGAGTCACCTGAAAGGTCGTAGCATTGTTTCGATTGGAAGGAACTGTATTGTTGCGTAGTTTTACCAACAACTCGTACTGAACTCTGCGGTTAACCTCTCGTCCGTTCTGATCGCGTACGTCAATCTTAAAGACCAGTGTCTCTCCGGCTTTGACCGGGCGGTGGACTGGGGATATTACTTCAATCGCACTATGACCGACGGAGGGTGGTGGAAAAAGGAGTGATGTTGTCGCTGTTGTGTTAAAGACACTATCGCGCATCTTGGAAGCCAATTTTCGCTTTGAATTTGGGTTATCTGTATCCTTGACACCACTGGTGGGGATGGAGCTACTGCCACCTAGTGTCTCGTTTGCGCACCTATTTTTTCCAGCTTTAGAATTTGGTGGTGGTATTTCTTTCGCTGTGGGTCTTGGGGCAGACGTTGGATTAGCTTTGTCTTTAAGAAGATTTGTACACATCGAATACCGTAATGGTTGGATTACCAATAGGTCTTGGCTAGTCACTGTAGGTTGACCATTCTTTTGTGTAGTTGTGGATGTACTGCGTTGCGTCGAGGGATTACACTGGGCTAGTTTCCTCGTTGTTGGGCATGAGACGTGGTCGTTACAAGCTGCTTTTAAAGGCGTTGGAGCTACCCCTGGGCTTGCCAATCGATCATGGCCGGTCGGTTGTGTGGAACCACTGCTGTTGAGTAGTGGGGTTGCTGATGTATGAAAGAGAGGCGAATTAACGTTCTGAAGCGAGGAGGTCGATGCTGCTAACTTTCTCTCTGATTTTGTTTTGTCCGTAGCGTTGGCATCGTTGACGATAGGACGACGACCGTTTGGTACTAGTGGTCTTGACGTGTTTCGTGATACTAAAGGATTCGTAAAAGTTCCTTTTCTTACTGTGGGACTTGCGATGGATGATCGACTGGCAGTAGTTATTTCGTTGAGAACGTCAGTAGAAGCTGAACGCGTTGGTGGTTCGATTACCAACTTGTTTTGACCAGTCGCTGAAGAACGACCGTTGCCTGCTGAGGTTGGTGTACTGTCTGTTGACGATGGACGACTGGTTAACTTTCTTGCTGTGGAGCTCGAAGCGAATGGGAGATGTCCAGTAGCTGTTTTTGAAGCCGTTGGGTGTCGTCGTTGTGGGCTCACCAATCGGTCAAGGCTGGTCTGTTGTTTGGAACTGCTAATGCCGAGTACTGGAGTTGTTGAGGTACTGTGCAAGGCTGAGGAGTTTAAAGGCTTTGGTTTATTTGTAAGAGCACCGGCGACTGACGAAGCTGGCTTTCGGTGAACGTCGGCAGGACGGTTTACCAAGCTCGATCGATCAAGGCTGGTTTGTTGTTTGGAACTGCTATTGTCGAGTACTGGAGTTGTTGAGGTACTGTGCAATGCTGACGAATTCAAAGGCTTTGTGTCCTTTGTAACAGCGCCGGGGATTGACGGAACTGGGATTCGGAGAACGTCGGCAGGACGGTTTACACGGACCAGTTCTTTAATGATCGTTTCAGCCGAGTTATTCCAGCACCTTAGCGTAATGAACATCTCGAAGGAGTCGAGAAAATGGTAGAATGCTCTCAATCGGATTCTTAGTCTGCCGTCAGTAGCTGTGTAGGTGTTATCAAACTGGACACCGTAAGAACTGCTAGTTACATCGGCAATGTCTACGTCGGTCGCGTATTGGTCACCATGGTAATCAATGATGTCAGCTTCGAAGATTGTCCATGTGTGGTAGTACAACTGGTGGATATCTGATTGGATCGGGTCCAAAGAAGATCGCTCTGCGGTGAAAGTGAGATTGCTTAAGAAATATCGTTTGGGTTGTGATACTTTGAATGGCTGTTCTTTGGATCTTCCGTTGATGTCAAAGGCCAAACCTTGTTCATCCGAGTATGGAGGTCTTACCTGGGTTTTCGTTGGGTCTTTTGAAACGGAGTGATCACGCACCGCGGAAGCAGAAGCAGGAGCTGACTTTCTTTTCGAATCCGTGTTACCTGTAACGTTGGTTTTACTGATGGAAATAGGGCTACTACCATTTCCTTCTCGGTTTGTGGATCTATTTTTTAAAGCTGAAGGCTTTGAAGGTGTTATGGTTGCCTTGGGACTTGAAACGGATGATTGATTGGCAGTAGTTCCTTTTTGAAAATGGTCTGGACCAGTTGAATGTCCTGTTGGTTGGATCACCGAGTAGTCTTGGCTCGTCACTGGTCCAAATGAACTATTGCTGTTGCCTGCCGCAGTTGTGGGTGCGCGATGTAACGACGAAGGATGGCACTGGATCATCTGTATTTCTGCAGTGGATCTTGAAACGAGTGAATCATTCCAACAAGCTAGTTGTTCCCATGCCAATAGCTCAGGGCTAGTCTGTTGTTTGGAACTATTATTATCGAGCACTTGAGTTCTACGGATGATGGGAAGTGCATGGTATAAAGTCGCTTCCAACTTTTTCTCTGACTCCGTGTTTTTGGTAGCGGCGTTGACTTGAACTTCGTTGGCGCTAGCAGTACTGTGACCATTCAGTACTGGAGATATAGATGTGTTTTTCAACGTTGATGGATTTGAAAGAGTTGTTTTTGTTGCCCTAGGTCTTAGTCTAGGAATAGGTGGTTGTTTGGCAGTGGTTGTTGGTACGAAAATGTCTGTATTATTTGAAGTCGATGTTGGGCGCGTAGGACACTGGTGGTGGTTAGTTACCGAAGCGCAACTGTTACTCTTGTCTGCTGAAGTTGCGCGTGCACCGTTTAGTGATAAAGGATCACACTGGCTCGACTGTTTTTCTGCACTGGACCTCAACACAAATGAACGATACCAAGATGATAGTTGTTCGTTTTCCGAGGACTCATGACTAGTCGGTTTGGAAGTATGATTGACCACTGAAGTTGTATGAATGGCTGGTGCATAGCATGAAACAGGCACTGTTGAAACACCTTCGAATTTTCTCTCTGACTCCCTGTTTTTGCTAGCGTTGACCTCGTTAGCAGTAGTGCGACCATTGAGTGCTGGAGGTAGTGGTGCGTTTCGCAGTGCTGAATGATTCGAAAGATTTCCTTTTGTTGTCGTGGGACTTGTGACGGATGATCGACTGCCAGTAGTTGTTTTGTTGAAAACATCAGTAGAATCTGAACACCTTGGTGGTTGGATTACCAACTTGTTGTCAGTTGCTGAGGTTGTGGGGATATTATCTGTTGGCGAAGGATCGCACTGGCAGGTTAACCTTCTTGCTGTGGAGCTCACATCGTATGAACCACGCACTGCTGAAGCAGCTTCGAACTTCCTCCTTGACGCTGCTGTGTTTTTGCTAGCGTTGACCTCGTTTGTAGAACTGCAACCATTGAGTGCTGAAGATACGCATGTGTTTTTCAATGCTAAAGGATGTGAAAGGGTTGATTTTCTTTCTATGGGTCTCGATCTAGAGATGTATGGTTGTTTCGCGGTGGTTTGTACGAAAATGTCTGTATTACTTGAAGTTAGTGTTGGACGTGCCCCAATTATCCTCTGCGTTTCAGTCGCTGAAGCAGAGCTAATAGTGTTGTTATTTAATGCCGGGGTTGTGGATGTACTCTGCGAAACGTCGGATTTGTTTCTCTGGTATGTGAGTGGGTGGCCCTTATGCGTGCTTGATGTATCGTGTTCCTTTTTCGTGCTTGAGGTATCGTCTTCCCCTTGCGTGCTTGAGGTATCGTGTTCCTTCGATTGCGAAGCAACTTGATGTCTTATCTCATTTAAATCTTTCTGTTCAGTGCTGAAGTCACGACTGACGGTTTTCTTAACATTGTAGTCTCGCATAGCGCCGTGCATGTAGCCATAGTATGTATATGCTTGCGAATATTCATTCTGAAGTAATACGTTACCTTGTTTTTTCCGAGCATTTTTCGATGCTCTGCAAACTACGTCACGGCTTGAACCCGAGGTTAAACCGGTATCCTCGCTTGTTCCCTGATCCAAAACTTTGACAAAAACACACTCGTTTGATAAAGCATATCCTGAGTTCAATTTCAGTTTCACCTTCGCTCGTTCCTCTTCTAAACGACCTTCGATAGTGATGTACAGTTCACAGCGGTTCTGATCCACGTAATGGCAACGCCAGTGGCTTTCACGTTGGATGGAGTCGTCGCCCGAATAAACCTCTACGACAGGCGCTGAATCGCTAATATATGACGCGTCCTTTGTTTTGTTCTTAAATTCCAATGTCAATAATAGTGTTTCCTCGCCAGCTACGATCTCCTCCGCTTTCTGAAAAACCAGCACTTTCTTCCGAAGCGAATTTCCCATCCTACAAACCGTTACCGCATGGCTTCGAAACTATAGTGAATTGTTTACAGTTTGTCTGGCTCTCGGCTCGATTCTTTTGGCTGTATCAGGTTTCGATGCACTTAAAGCGGCTGTTTACGTTCAGGCTGATGTAATGTTTTCCTATCTTTGACTTTTGACTATCGAGGGTTTTTGACCCTGCTACGGATACGGATGAATGACAGAATATAATTGGTATTAACATAATACCTTAAGAGAATTTATTATTAACAGCTGGAGAGCAGTCGTGGATTATTTCGTCTGGGAATTCTAGGAATTAAGTCATTCACTGAGTATTACTGTAAAACGTCAATTGTCTTGTTCGTTCATATGTTTATCTCAAAGTCAAATCAAACGCGCGTTCTCATCTACATGTATTAGGTATGGATTGCGATTAAAATATCAACAACTCGGTAGGGGTTCTGCCTAAATACAATGTTAACATGTAAATTTAAAAGGGTAGTATAGTGCGTAGGCAGTGTTTTGGATATAGTGTTAAAGCGCTTATAAACCCAAATATGATATTACTGCATATGGATTCTATTTTTAAAATGTGTATAGTTGAATGCCAAAATATTTTTTGGTTTGAACTTTTATTTGTTGTTATATTGAGGTTTGTATTTCCAAAATGGTAATGACGATGACGTCCATGTTGGCATAATTTCTGCCTACGTAGACGTCATCCTCATTACCATTTTGGAAATACAAACCTCAATATAACAACAAATAAAAGTTCAAATTCAAAAAATATTTTGGCATGAATAGAATCCATATCAGTAATATCTTATTTGAGTTTATAGCACTTTAAGGTGGTTAAGTCTAGTTTCCACTCAGGAAAATCTTCCGCAGGACTGAGGAACGGACAGGAAAGTTTCCTTTGTGTTTTAAAGTCGTTAGTTCCAACCGAGAGCTTACAAGGCAAAGGTGGTGTTTACATGAGGCCGGCTCGAACTCAGGTCGGACTGACTTAAAGCCTGGTTTCCATAGAGCCGTAAGAGTCGGCGGCATGGTTGCGGCAAGGGGCAATGGTCCAATCGCATACAGCTTTTTATTGCTGACTAATTCAACACTGTCTATGATTGGACCATCGCCCCTTGCCGCAGCCATGCCGCCGGCTCTTACGGCTATATGGAAACCAGACTTTAGGTCTGTACATGCATGCAGTGCTTTTACTATAGATCGGTTCCATGAGTCCAGCCTGAACTTCAGTTCACGCCGGCCTAATGTCACGTCGCCCCCTAGACCGAACTGAAGCACCTTCACCTCTCAAACTCAACACGTTGTTTTAAATGAAATTGGTGTAAAATCCACATAAAATAATGAATGATTCTCCGTGGGTCACGAGCTGTAAGACAATTGACACAAATCTTGAAGCAACAGCGAAGCCAAGCCTATATAGTTTCAACGCCGGACTCGTGTAAACAAAAACCGAAATGCAAAATTCCTGTCCCGAGGAAAATTTTGAAACTAGCCTTTACGAGGTCCGTGTGTGTTATATCTTAATAGGGGGAGGGGGGGGGGGGGGGTGAGTGTTTACATGCATCTTGATCAGAGAACCCTTATTAAGGGGGGTGTTTAATTGGAAGCAAGCCAGCCGGGTACCCAAGCTAGCCCGCTTTGCCGAGATGATTTTTATTGTGTTTACATGAGAAGGGCTAGCTCGCCTAGCTGGGCTTGCTTGCTTGTTGTGCTAATTGCCTAATTTATCAGTTCTGGTAAGATACGAAGTCTCATTGTTTTAAATATGAACTGTACATGAACAAGCGGAACTTGTGAATTGTTAATATGTCGAAAAAAGCTGATAAAAACAAATTTTGTCGCGTGTACGAAGCTTTTAATGCCAGCCTGGGTACACGCGTAAAAATCTCGCAAGTTGTTACAGCATTGTTGCCTGAACAATGCTGTAACAACTTGTTGACATATGTGAACAACATTGATCAATGAACAACATTGTTCATCATTGTTTCAACAAGTTGTTACAGCTTGATGAAACAACAACCATTGTTCACGCATATTGTAACAACCGAAGAACGTGTTGATACATCAACCATGTTCACAGTTCACCATTGTTGTAACATTGTTGTTCATCGTTGTTATTTCGTCATGCTGTTACAACATGTTGTATCATGTGCGAACAACGTTGTTGGCTATAAAAATGTGCTGTTGGAACAACTTGTTCATGACTGTTGATTTATCCGTGAACAAGTTGTTCGAACCATACGTGAACAACTTGTTGACAACTTGTTCACGGCGAGCAGCACAACATTGTTCACGGCGAGCAGCACAACATTGTTCACGGCGAGCAGCACAACATTGTTCACGCCTGTTGACAACCGTGAACAAGTTGTGCGTTTTTACGCGTGTAGGCGAGCTAGCCCGGTCAATCGTGTTTACATGGGAAAAACCCCAGCCCGGGCGGGCTGACTCGGCTCTCACATAAATACAAGATGAAAATTAACAAGAAATAATAGCACAACTAGCACGATCTCGGTAAAGCGCGCTCGCCCAGGTATACCCAGCTGGCTCGCCTCCATATAATCACCCCCTAATAAATAAGTTTCAAATCCGGATTGAAACGTGAAGTCAGACTGTGTTTACATGAGAATTTCTCCCTATGGCTATGGGATTGAAATCCGCGCGCAATCTGATGGTGGTCCTGCAATAATACTGAAGCGGCAATGAAATTTCATTTGCTTTTCCTGTTCAAGTAGTGTAAGTTGTTAAATTAGAAAATTCAGACAGGACTCGAACCCACAACCTTCGGAAGACTAGCCGGACGCTCTAACGTACGGAACTCAAAGTTTTCCGCAGTTAACCCTTTCATTCCCATTGGTGACATTTGGCACTTTTTATTTTTTACCTTTTTTTTTACTTTTTTTTTTTTTTTTTTTTTTTACTTTTTTTTTTTTTTTTTTTTACTTTTTTTTTTTTTTTGGCACTTTTTATTTTTTACTTTTTTCTTTTCTGTCTAACGCCAGACGATTTTACTCGTCAAGGAAAGACCTCCTGACATGGTGGGAGTTAAAGGGTTAATACTAGTCTGCAGGTTGTACAGCTAAAACGAATGAAATGTAAGATATTCGGGGTCGCTATTTCTGGAGGGATTGTTTTTCTTGATTCATTAGCTTGAATTTTAAGTTATCATTTTGTTCAAATTGCACTTATTTTGTTTAATTTTTAGTGACGAGTGCAAAAAGAGGAGAGGGCGGTATTTTTAAACAACGGTGAGACTAAATGTAATTTGTCTGTCTGTCTGTCTGTCTGTCTGTCTGTCTGTCTGTCTGTCTGTCTGTCTGTCTGTCTGTCTGTCTGTCGGTCGGTCGGTCGGTCGGTCGGTCGGTCGGTCGGTCGGTCGGTCGGTCGGTCGGTCGGTCGGTCGGTCGGTCGGTCGGTCGGTCGGTCGGTCGGTCGGTCGGTCGGTCGGTCGGTCGGTCGGTCGGTCGGTCGGTCGGTCGGTCGGTCGGTCGGTCGGTCTGTCTGTCTGTCTGTCTGTCTGTCTGTCTGTCTGTCTGTCTGTCTGTCTGTCTGTCTGTCTGTCTGTCTGTCTGTCTGTCTGTCTGTCTGTCTGTCTGTCTGTCTGTCTGTCTGTCTGTCTGTCTGTCTGTCTGTCTGTCTGTCTGTCTGTCTGTCTGTCTGTCTGTCTGTCTGTCTGTCTGTCGGTCGGTCGGTCGGTCGGTCTGTCTGTCTGTGTCTGTGTCTGTGTCTGTGTCTGTGTCTGTCAGTGTTCTTGTCTGTGTCTGTGTCTGTGTCTGTCAGTGTTCTTGTCTGTGTCTGTGTCTGTGTCTGTGTCTGTGTCTGTGTCTGTGTCTGTGTCTGTCAGTGTTCTTGTCTGTGTCTGTGTCTGTGTCTGTCAGTGTTCTTGTCTGTGTCTGTGTCTGTGTCTGTGTCTGTGTCTGTGTCTGTGTCTGTGTTTGTGTCTGTGTCCGTGATATTGTCAATGTCCATGTCATTGTAACTCACATTCAGGTTGGTTAAACTCCTGAAAGAAACGTTTGGGCACGAGAGTGTAGCCGCCAGAGCGGACCAGATCTCCATTCGTCTCGATCAGAGCAGCGCCTTAATCAATACAGTCACGAGGGTAAGGCTTGCTTTGTTTCTTTTTGTTTACTCACACCATGTCAGGGATGTGACACAGGTTAGTCAACATGTACATGCTGAAACAATGCTGTGCGTTGTTTATTTTCAGGAGATTAAGTGCGAAGACGAGCTTATCTACGAGAACTTACTCTCGATTGTTAATCGGCTGACCAGAGTATGTGGTACCTAGACTCGACTGGCTTTGGTCTGTAGAAATATTTATACTTGTAAATGGTACTTTTTCTTTGTAAATCATCTATTTTATATCGAAGGGAAACGATAAATTAAACGTTTGCTTTTTTTCCCGCCTGTCTTGAATAAAACCTGCTTTTGTTCCAGTAAACGACCAACTGGGTACTCATGACATTACAGTGACGTCATTATTCGCAATATGGGCAAAAATCAGACTAGTTCCTAGTCCTCTTTTCTCTCGAACTTATTTTGGTGACGTCACAAAATAGGGATCGAGCGAGAGGACTAGCGGAAAATGTTCATCTTTATCTATCATGAATCCTGCTGGAGCTCGGATTCTCAGTTAATCTTTATGAACGAGGAACGAGTAGGTTTCTTTGTTTTACATTACGTTAAAAGGTTGTTACATACGAGGCTTTATAAAGTAGTGTTCGGCGTAGGAAGTGATTGTGTTGAAACACATTTCTACAAATCGAAATATGCTATTCTAACGTTTCGGCAGTAGACGAACCTTGCTATATGATGTTATAAAGAATTGTGCAGACCGACGTGAGTGTTATCTGCCTTGGTTTTCCGCCAAACGGCCGTTTGGTGTCTGTATAATTTGGGGCCAGATTTTGGGCCACGCAAAGCATTTTATTCCAGGCCTCTCACAATTTCGGTCTGCCGCTCGACGTTAAAAAGAGAGGCCTGGGAACCAGGCTGGGCAAAAATAGTGATGGACTGGAAGCAATTTTGAAGTTTCGGTCGGAACCGGAAGTATGAAAATAGTTTTTTTGTGTATTCAAGTTAAAGTGGTTCTCTGATGAAAATATTGTTGGTAATGTTTCTTCATAATCCTAAAGATATTATGGTACTTGATAATTGTGCAAAGTTTCATTTCGGAATTCCCAAAAAAACAAAGTTGTATTTTAGGTGCGAAATTTGTATTTTGGAGTGCCGCCATTAAATTGGCCGTACCATATCTGAGAAGAATGAGTCGAGGAAGCTTATGACGTCATAGACTCAACGAAAACAAATTATCATTGTTGTTGTTGTGTGTAAGCTTCAATTTTTTTTTATTTTTGCATTTGCACTTTTCATTTTTATAAAAATATAGACCTTATTCAAAAATGGCCGCCGAATTAGAATTCTTTTATGTGCATATAAATTAGCCCTTATGACGTCGTTTTAAAGTAAAAATTCTTTGAATTTCCCACATGAAAACGAATTCATAAGGGGTAATTTATATGTATATCAAAGAATCGTAATTCGGCGGCCATTTTAGGCTCGGTTTCCAGCCTTATGTCGGGCTGCGAGATAAGGCTGGAAATCGAGCCTACGGCCATTTTTGAATAAGGTCTATAAAAAGTTAAAAATTAGCTACTTAATAACCTCGACCGTTCGGTCTTTACGGTAAAATATTAAACCGAGGTCTTGCTGTATTGATCGAGCGATAGCGAGGTTAATACGTTCAAGACCGAGGTTTAATTTTTTACCGTAAAGACCGAACGGTCGAGGTTATTAAGTAGTTTATTATATGGCACTTTTTATTTCAAAATCAATCTTGTATTTCTTGGTCTTCGCTTCCTTTAACTTCCTCAAAACACCGAACTAGCGTTATTTTCTTCTGTTTCTTTCTCCTCTGGATAATAGAATTTACTTTTGTGATGTTCATCGTCGTCTATTTTCGCCGTTTTTCGGCAATGAAAGTTTCTTATTACCGGAAGTAATCCGTGCCATATAATAAAAAAAGTTAAAACATAAAAAAGAAAAGTTGATGCGAGCCTCCTGGGCCTCCATGGATTGTAATTGTATCAGATCGTTTAGTTAGATACCAACACAAACACTTGGGGTTTAAAATGTGGTTTAATAGAAGTATATGTACAATATTAATAACAGAAAATGGGAAACTGACTTCTAGAAACCTGTTCTAAAAACTTTCATCAGGGTCACTGAGATATGATCTGGAAACTCGACAAACACATAAAAAGCGCCTATAGTGAGCTGTGATTTTATCTTGAGAGGGTCCTCACCGTGCACAAACTTTTGTTTTTCACTTTAATGTTTGAATAACACGGCTGAGCGATTGAACCTAAACACTGTTAATTGGATGATTGCTTCCATTATACCAAAAATACATTGTGCACAAGTTTGTATAAACGTGAACAAAAAGCGCTGTTACACGATGCAACGGTGTAACCATAGATAGTAAAAAGACTGGATAGGAAACTTGATGGCGTGAGCATAACAACCTGGTTGAAATTGACAAGCTTAAAAAACCCTTGCATGTATATTCAAAGTTTAGGATTAATACAACTTAAAATGAAAATCGAACTGCCTGTAAATACGACAAAGCCACAATACGATAAAATGCCCGAGTTTCCAGACCATTTCTCAATCGACTAACGATGGTTTCATGTTCTTCGTAGCACTTCTACGACGAAATAACTCAATCTTGTATGAAATAAGTATCTCGGCGAGTGAGTAGACTGTTTGTAACGTCCGTCTGACCATTTCCTTTATTTCTTGGCAAACGATATCTTCATTGCGTTCGTCGGAGTGATTTTGAAACCTTGTAGAGCGTCTTTGGCCGTTCCAGCTTGGATTTCGCTGTGGAATTCGACGAAAGCGATGTCGGACTTTCCCGGAACGAGACGAACCTCTTTGAAACCAGGAAATCTGTAAAGTTGAAACGAAGAGAGAAGAAAAACAACGGAAAAGCAACAAACACAGGTCATTTAAATCTTGGAAATTTTTAAAACATATGAATTATTATGGAACAGTGAACTCGGGTGGAGAATAATGATATTAGGTGTTATTCCGAGTGACGAACTATACCGGATGGGATTCGAAACCGCGACCTTCGATTTACTAGTCTAACCACTGATCTCTATTTTACTGGATTGCTCATCCGGCTCCAAAAATGAAGTCAGCGGAGATGACGAATCATGACGAATTTGGAGTGCCAAGATGGCCGCCACGGAAAATTGGATGTTTTCGTAGCACGAAAAGAGACGAAAAAAAGCCACATTAAAAATATTTCTGCCATTGGTATAAAAAAAAAGAACACTGAAATGTTTAGATGCTTAGGTTTTGCATTTGTTGGTGTTATTTAGCAGTAAAACGTGTTATTTCGTAGTTTCTTGCTCGTTTATCGATAAACTTGCCTATATCACAAAACTCGTAGAAAACCAACGAAATCAGTCAATAACTTCATTATAAAACTATCTATATACCTTTGGTATTAAAGCATAAGTCTTTACAAAGCCTTGAAGTATGTAGTTGACAATTTCGGAATGTATTAGCTTGTATTTCCTAATTCTGTTTTTCGGTAGTAACAGTAAATGGCCATCTGAGAATTGTTTTACAGCTTTTCCGACTCCCCCCGGTAAATTCTTATACTACTCTTAAGCCCGCAAGGCACACTGGACCTGGAGTACCAATATGGCCGTCAGTGGCTTCAAAATGTTTACTGCTGACCGTAAAGGATGAGCAATCCAGTTGTATAGAGATCAGTGAGGCTAATCCTCTACCGATTGAGCTACGTGGTCAAGTTGGGTCAGGTCGTGGAATGATGGTACAGTACTTAATATATTTGATATTTAGAAACTGAAATCTAGTTTGTTCAATATCGAGAGACTTAACTCTTCATCTTCTGTAAGTCCCTCGCGATATTGAAGAAATTAGATTTCAGTTTCGCAGACAAAAGCCTCGAGGTTAGATGGTACTGGTTGAACAACATGGCCAACATCATTTGTGTCGTTTCGGGTGGAAGTAGGGTTAAGAACAGGATCTTGTTGGGAAGGGCAGGAACATTAGACTGCTGCGCAGGGACCATACTAGGCACCAGGTCTAAAACAGAGAAACGAAGAAAGCATGTTCACTCTGGCGTATATTCATAATAATAATCTTTCAAAGTACCTATATGACACGAAAATTAAGCTTGTCTTATTTGAAAGTACTTTTACAATGACAAAGTAACATCTTTTGCAGTTTTTCGTTTCCTTGCTTCGTTTTTGGGATGTTTCAGTTTGTTTATTATGTAAATGTCACATGCATAATGACCTATCGGAGAAGGTGGTAGAGTGTAGACCCTTTTAATAAGCGCAGGGTACGTCATTTCCGCCACGGAATTCTATTGAAAATCAACCTCGTCCCCAGGGCCATTTGTGGAGGCTGTGCCAAGATGGCGGCCAAGAACAAATGGCTTTTTTCAAACAAGAATTCTCGACTAAACGAAGCCTAAATGTTTTTCAAAACGCTGAATTGAATCCACCGAAAACTCACGAAAACAAGGGCAGACAACGGCAATCCAGTTTCTTGCGAATTTGGTACAACGGTGAAGCAAATGATAAATAATAAGCATTTACAGATATTTGTTAAAAGTGTATTTATTTTAATAATTCGACAATGTATTTGGAAACGAATGTTTTGATTGTTTTCAGTTTGGGTCAGTCAAGCTGAACTAAATATTCAGAAAAAATTGAGCCTGACTAGGCGCGATAAACTTAGTGAAGACTGGGTCCGAGTAAAAAATGAGTCAAAATATGGATAATTTTTTGCAGCCTGTGCCAGGGCCATTTGTTCCCGCCATTTTGTTTTTGGCCGCCATTTTGTTTTTGGCCGCCATCTTGGCCCAGCCCCCACAAATGGCCCTTGGGGACGAGATTGATTGAAAATATACAATAAACGAAATTGAAAAGAATTCAAAAGAAAAATTGAAAAGAAATTGACGTCAAAGGGTGAAAATTACGTACAGTATGCTGTACTTATTAAAAGCGTCAATATATCTTTGCTATTATCAAACGAAATCACTTGAAATTCGACAGTACACGTTTGATGTTGTGGGAGGAACACATCCATACTACCATTTGCGTTCAAGCGTTTAGCGAATAACTAGTTGTTTTCGAGTTTTGAAACAGACGTTGTCCAATGACAATTATAACATAGCTTTGATATAGCAACGTTTTTGATTGGCTGTCATGCGTGCTCCATAACTCGATGGAGCACGGCAAAAAAGCGCGGGAAAAAGTTTCAAAACAAAACTGAGTTTTAAATTTTGAATCATTCCGATTCTCACAATTAAGCCAAAGACAAGTTATGCCAAGCAAACGCTGCTGTGTGAAAAGAACGATGATAAGGGTAGTTCACTTCGATATATATGTTTGCCGTGGCCCGTGAGAAAATATCGACGCAACGTTGAAACTTGAAACGGAAGCAATAACAACGGAAAGTTACACCCCCTATTCGTTATTGATTTGATCTGTCAAACGTATAGTTGTCTTTGGACAACGTTTGTTTCAAAACTCGAAAACAACTAGTTATTCGCTAAACGCTTGAACGCAAATGGTAGTTTGATAGTAGCGAAGATACAACCTTCTCTGATAACTCATTATACACGTTTATTATATGGATGGGCTTGTTTTCGGGTCATTACGCCAAACGGCGCACGCTGATTGGTTGCTGAGAGGTCCGGAAAAAGCCGTAATGCCCTCTCGGCACTGTGAGAGGGCATTGCGTCCTTTTTAATGACCTGCAAGTTTTGGCGGGAAAATTACTGAGTTGATTTGAATGAAAATAAAAGCGAATTAGATATATTCGTTGGAGAATTTTGAACAATAATACGTCCTGAAACATCAGCGTTTCTTTTTATAAAAACTTCTTATTTAAAAGCGCGAAAAATAAAAGCCTAACAGGTGTAAACATGAAACGAAACGAACAAGCTCAAAAGTAAGAACTAAGGTGAACAGCGACACCTGATCAAGACAAACGTAGAACTAAAAACAGATAAGAAAACAAACCAAAAGCCATATAATAAAAGGCTTATTAACCTCGTTTTCTCGGTCTGTACGGGAAAGTATTTGCCCTCGGTTTCTCTCGCACAAACCTCGCTCCTTCGTCGCTCGGTCTGTACGAAAACCTCAAGCAAATACTTTCCCATACAGACCTCGAACTCGGGTATATATTTTACATATCAAAGTGAAACAAACTGAAATATCTCCGAAACGAAACGAAAAACTGCAAAAGACGTTACTTTGTCATTCTAAGTGTTCTTTCAAATATTTCGCGTCATAAGGTTAGACAACTTACTTGGTACCATTCCTACTGGTGGCGCATTTCTGGCGGCGGGGGCCTGGGCTGGTGCAGGCTTTTTGGCAGGCGGCTTTCCTTTAAGTGTGTGAAATGGAAGAAAATTAACAAAATGTTTTTACTGTACTGGCTTGAACTGATGGGTTCAGATGAAGATAGAACGTCAATTTTATAGGGAAAATATATAGAGAAAGTCGATGTGACATACTTGGTTCTTCCGGTTTCTTTTCTCTTGGTCGTTTCTCTCTTGGTACATACGTTCCTTGAAGTTTTGAGATGGCATCTGATTTACCCTTTGCATACTGTATCCTCTGTGTAAGTAGAAATTACAACGAGTGTAAGATGTGATATATGTATTGTAGTGTCTGATGTTGTGAAGCGGAAACGCTTGAGATGACTGGGACTTGCGTTATGAAAAGATGAGATGACGACTAGGTGAAGAAAAGTACGTTGTATGAGGTGTGAGGGAGAGGAAGGTGTGAGGAAGAGGAAAGCGTGAGAGGAAGGTGTGAAAGGAAGAGGAAGGTGTAAAAGAGGAAGGTGTGAAAGAAAGGTGTGAGAGAAGGAGGAAGGTGAGTGAAAGAGGAAGGTGTGATAGAAAGAGGAAGGTGTAATAGAAAGAGGAAGGTGTGATAGAAAGAGGAAGCTGTGAGAGGAAGAGGAAGGTGTGAAAGAAAGAGGAAGGTGTGATAGAAAGAGGAAGTTGTGAAAGAAAGAGGAAGGTGTGAGAGAAAGAGGAAGGTGTGAAAGAAAGGTGTGAGAGGAAGGTGTGATGGAAAGCGGAAGGTGTGAAAGAAAGAGGAAGGTGTGAAAGAAAGGTGTGAGGGAAAGAGGAAGGTGTGATAGAAAGAGGAAGGTGTGAGAGAAAGAGGAAGGTGTGAGAGGAAGAGGAAGGTGTGATAGAAAGAGGAAGGTGTGAAAGAAAGAGGAAGGTGTGAGAGGAAGGTGTGATAGAAAGAGGAAGGTGTGAATGAAAGAGGAAGGTGTGAGAGAAAGAGGAAGGTGTGATGGAAAGCGGAAGGTGTGAAAGAAAGAGGAAGGTGTGAGAGGAAGAGGTGAGAGAAAGAGGAAGGTGTGAAAGAAAGAGGAAGGTGTGAGAGAAAGAGGAAGGTGTGAAAGAAAGCGTGAGAGGAAGAGGAAGGTGTGAAAGAAAGGTGTGATAGAAAGAGGAAGGTGTGAGAGAAAGAGGAAGGTGTGATAGAAAGAGGAAGGTGTGATAGAAAGAGGAAGGTGTGATAGAAAGAGGAAGGTGTGATAGAAAGAGGAAGGTGTGATAGAAAGAGGAAGGTGTGATAGAAAGAGGAAGGTGTGATAGAAAGAGGAAGGTGTGAGAGAAAGAGGAAGGTGCGAGAGAAAGAGGAAGGTGTGATAGAAAGAGGAAGGTGTGGGAGAAAGAGGAAGGTGTGAAAGAAAGAGGAAGGTGTGAGAGAAAGAGGAAGGTGTAAGAGGAAGGTGTGAAAGGAAGAGTAAGGTGTGAGAGAAAGAGGAAGGTGTGAGAGAAAGAAAGTGAAAGAAAGAGGAAGGTGTGAAAGAATGAAGAAGGTGTGAGAGGAAGAGGAAGGTGTGAGAGAAAGAGAAAGGTGGGAGAGGAAGAGGAAGGTGTGAGAAAAAGGTGTGAAAGGAAGAGGAAGGTGTGAGAGAAAGAGAAAGGTGTGAGAGGAAGAGGAAGGTGTGATGGAAAAAGGAAGGTGCGAGAGAAAGAGGAAAGTGTGAAAGGAAGAGGATGGTGAGAGGAAAAGAGGAAGGTGTGACAGTAAGGAAGGTGGTGGAGAGAGACAGGAGAGTGGTTTAAATGGAGGATGGACAAAGGAGAGAGCTTTTGAGGAAACTGCTATAGAGAACCACTGACAAATGCCAGTTGTATAAGCGAGGAAAATGGCCATTTAAATTAATATTGTTTTGTTTGCATTCTAATTCAATGAATTTATCTTGTTTAATATATAGCTCGACTCGTTACCATGGGTTTATCGTAAAATGGAAATCCTTGCATAGAACGGAGAGCGTTTGTGGCATTAGTAATATCTTGAAACACAACAAAGGCTTGGCCACGCATTTTCAAAGTCTTCATGGCAACAATGTCCAAGATGTTACCAAACTGTGAAAATATGGCATACAAAGATTTCTTTAACTCTAAACAGGATAAAAAAAGGTTGTTAGATAATTAAAGATAATAGCTGATCAGTCCCAAGCTGTAGGATTTCAGATCTCGGACTCGCACATGATCAAGTGATCATCAATAACTTTCTAATGATTTCACGCATGATCAATTTTCTATTTCCATCATCAATCATTTTCTGTTGCATCAATCTCACATAATCAATTGATCATCAATAGTTTTTCCCAATTGCATTGATCTCGCACATAATGAATTGATCAATAATTTCCATTTGCTTTGATCTCACACATGATCAACTGATCATCAATAATTTTATTGATCATCAATAGTTTTCCCCTATTGCATTTGAAATCACACATAATCAATTGATCATCAGTAATTTGCAATTGCATTGATCTCACACATGATCAATTGATCATCAATAATTTTCTATTGCATTGATATCACCCATAATCAATTGATCATCAGTAATTTTCAATTGCATTGATCTTGCACACACAACCAATTGATCATCAACAATTTTCTATTGCATTGATCTTGCACATTGTCAATTGATGATCAATAATTTTCCATGCAATGATCTCGCACACAATCAATTGATCATCAATAATTTCTGATCTCTCACACGATCAACTGATCATCAATAATTTTCCAATTTTAAGCCAATTTGGTCATTCCAAAAATAAAGACGATTTTGAATGTATTTCAAAATCAGATCGAAGAACAGCCTTGTAGCTTTTGTTACCTGAAAGGAAAAAAAAGATCATTATAATCAAAGACCATACTTACCATCCTTTTTAACTTTTTCATTTAGATTGTTGATGTATATCGTTTGGTTCGGTGGTGTATCCATCGTCTAATATCAACTCCAAAAAGCTTCAATTTCTCCGAAAAAATATGAGCGAATTCCACGTAAGAGAGTAGAAATAAGCAAACAGATAGTGTGTGATATAGTATTCCTCCTTGTAAATCGAATCAGAAGTCGAAAAACGTCTTTAAATAACGAGGATGGCGAGAGATTGATAAAAAAATACAACGTTCCACGAACGTAAACGTTTGGTAGACGATCGACAAACACGTGTGCGAGGGAACTGGGGAGAGGCGTTCCAAATCATTTCTTATTACATGAAGTTGTTGGATTTTCCCACAAGACAAGATGGCGGATTTGATTGAAAAGAAAGTCCTGAAAGTAGCTTTGGTTTCAAGGCTGTTTTCTCTGGTAGTGCAGGTAGTATAACTGTTACGAATAACCAAGTTATCTTTTTAGTTTATTAACTTATATTCCTGAGACTTTTATTTAAAATACTGAAGTAAATGAAGCTTTGATGTACTGTTTAATAAACGAGCAGGAGTTATCAGATATAAAGACACGAGGCGAAGCCGAGTGTTTTTATATCTGATAAAACACGAACTGCGAGTTTATTGAACGGCTTCAAAAACGAACCACTTGGTAAGTTCATTGACGTAGTAAGTTTGAAAAATAACCTTGTCTAAGCCGAGAAAATCAAAGCTAAAGTTTATGTAAATCAGGAGGTATCTTTATCACATATAAAGACACTGATTAAACTTGATAGTTAAAATATGAGCGGCCGATCTTTATGGGCATTTACAATGGCGAGCCGAAGGCGAGCCATTGTAGATGCCCATAAAGATCGGCCGCGGATATTTTCAGTAACTTACTTATCAAATTCTAAGTGTAAATGATGAACACTTTGTTTAAGAGTCGTAGGAAAGGTTAGATAAGATCATTTACAGTCAGAAAAAGCTCAATTTGAGGCACTAGTGCCTTTTAACTTTGATAAAACCTTGATGTTTTATTAATCAATGTTTTATCCGTAGTTAAAGATGCTGATTAAACATTCATTTCTTTTTAATTTTCTTCATGAATTATTAATGAATTTGATAATATGATATTAATAAAATGAATCGCCAACTTATTTAGTTATTTTACTTTAATTATTTGAAAGTTTTCATGGCGATAATGTAATATAGATGAGGACGTTTTGACTGGACAACTTAAAACCTATCTCTTTAACACTTTGAAGCCTGAAGACGAGTCTTTAGTATTTTATTCTGGCTTAACGCCAGACGATTTTATTCAGCACAGGGAGAGAGGTCCAGGCCTCAAAGTGTTAACTATCTTTTCAACTTCTTTGCAGAGCACTTTTAACAACCTGATAACCGACTACGATTCATCTGAAGAACACTGCTCACACGAAGAGGTGAATATTACTGGACAAAATAACCCCGAAAATTGGAAGTCTTTTGGCGACCAAGCAATTTCGAGCTTAGTTGGTGGAAATACCAAATGGGACGCTGTTTACTTCCTAGATATTGCCCAAAATGGCTACCAATACGAACAGAACATGGCGTTCTTTCCACTTCTACCTTTGCTTGTGTACAGCTTCGGAGTAACCCTAAAACCTTTGCAATCGCTCTTTAACTTGAATCAAAGGTCATTGCTAATGCTATCAGCAACCGTCGTGAATACATCTGCTTTCACGTTAGCTGCCTTGGGCTTGTTTCGCTTAAGCAAGACTATATTTAACAGCCACAAATTAGCCTACCGGGCTGCCCTATTTTTCTGTTTTAATCCAGCGAGTGTCTTTTTCTCAGCTGCTTATTCTGAAAGTCTATTTTCAATGACCCAGTTTTGGGGTATGTTCTTTTTGGAGAAAGCGCCAACTCATTTCTTTGCTGCAGCTTTTCTATTCTCGCTTGGAACAGGCTCAAGATCTAATGGTCTCATTTCTCTTGGATTCATTGCTTACAAACTTCTCCAAAGAGTTTTGAATACAGAATATAAAAATCCGACATTTGCGATCTGTCTGGGAGCAATACTTTTTCTTTTCATACAAGCTTTGCAAATGGTCTTATTGGCTTTAATACTGGTGCTACCATTTCTGGTATTTCAGTATTACGGCTTTACATTGTTTTGCCATTCTACGGAGAAGCCACCGTGGTGTAATCAATATTTTCCAGTACCGTACACTTACATACAGAACCGTTACTGGAATGTGGGGTTCCTGAAGTATTTTGAACTGAAGCAGTTGCCAAATTTCTTCCTCGCAATGCCAGTCGTCGTGATGGGTGTTTTGGGGATTTCAGAATACCTGAAGAGTCAAACTTGGATTGATATCCTATTTTTGGGGCTTCGTATGCCGAAGAGATCATGTTCTCGCAACCTTTTTGTTTATGTGGTACATTTGGGTTTTTTGTTGGTATTTGGAGTGACATCGATGCACGTTCAGGTAGGTGCTGACCAAAAAGAACATGGGAATGGCATAGTCAAATATAGAACTGATATCAGATCGGTTCAGGGAAAAGTGTAGTCATACAGCCTGTTGCTGCACACCAACGTAGCGTTATAATGTCTTACTACTGAAAGTAGCCTAACGTCTTATAACGTAGCGAAACGTTTTATAACGTATAGTGTGACGTTTTATATAACTTAATGTAACGTCTTTAAACGTATAGCTATTAATGTGTTATAACGTAGCGTAACGTCTTACAACATAGTGTAACAACTTATAACGTATACGTTATAAGTTGTTTATAGCAAAACGAATTACAATGTAGTGTGACGTTTTATAACGTAGCGTAACGACTTATGTAGTGCGACGTCTACAGTAATTGAGTTTTTAAGAATATGAAGAAAAAAATCTAGTGTCATATATCTGAATGTTTCTACAATGACGTTAGATTTTTGAAAAAATCTGTGTTTTCTTCAGTAACTTGGGTGTTGTCTCTTAGATAGAGCAAAGTGAAAAGGTGGTAAACTGCTGATATTTTTAGTAACGAAAAACTAACGTTTCGAGCGAGACTCTCATCAGAGAAAAATCTCTGCTCGAAACGTCAGTTTTTCGTTACTAAAAAATCTCGGTACTTTACCACCTTTTCACTTTGCTCTATTTAAAACACTGCCTACACAACACTCTAGTTTTTTACACTCTCTGCTTCTTATCTTGTAGGTTGTGACACGTTTTGTTGCATCATCTTCCCCAATGATTTACTGGTTTGCTGCTACATGGACTACACCGCAGAAGCTTGACAAAAATAGCACCAAAATGTATCCAAACCTGAAAGCCAACATAGTATATATTTACTTTCTTCTATATTACTGGTTAGGCTTTATACTCCATTGCAATTTTTTTCCATGGACGTAGATGTGAATATTAACACAAAAGCGAAAGCTTTAAAGCATACTGTATAATATGCTAAGATACGATAATCTATTTGATTTTGCTCACATTCTTACAATGATAACTGTAATATCACAATTTACAAAATGACTCTATTTAGATACATAATTAAATCAAAGTTATTTGAGCCGGAGGGTCAAATTAACCGTTTGGTTTTCTGATTAGCCCCCAGCCAAGCTATGTTCCATATTTACAACAGGTAGAGGAAACCGTTTTGTAATTAGCTGTATTGTTTAGAGAAATAGAATAAATAAATATATATAGTATATTGTATGTGCGTGCAGCATTTAGCTGTAGTAATTATAAGTTTTGTTCTGACAGGAAATAACGTCTTAGATCTTTTGAGAAAGCGAATACATTTAAATCTTTCAATATTGTTGGAATATTTTTCAAAGTTCAATCGACATGAAAAAGATCGTTTGTTTGCACTTTGTTATTTTAACGTACCCACTGCTGCCTAGGATGTCTGAGGGTTCTCTCTTTGACGAGTAACATTATCTTCATGGCATTAGACTGAGTAAGATGGGTTAATCTGTCCAACACCAGACGATTTTATATACATGTCGAGCGAGAGCCTCTAGAAGAGAAAGGATTAACTGGGCATATCTGCTCATCTCTCTACCTTAACCTTTTCCATTGTAGACTGCATGGCCAAATCTGCCCCTTTGTTAATAATCTGTCTAAACCAAATAATTTGATATATCTCAATATTCACAATACGAGGGAAAGGGTTAAATACCCGTACTTTGCAGGAATGCTATTTGACTGAAAAGTAGTAGTCATAAATTGGCAGAATATCCCAACCCTGATTCGTCCCCAGTCATCTTTTGTTTGGAGAAGGAATAGCACACAAGGACACATGGAATAGCACCAGAGATTCCCTTCTTCTGTTTCTATGATCACAAAATATGACTGAGGTAGAATCAGTTGAATGATCTGATTTAATTTATTAACATAAAAATTTTCATTAAAAACACACCACATTGCTTAAAGTTACATGTTGTACTGTATATTCAATATGCCTTGAAATAAAACTTATTGTATCTTATTTGCACCAAATTGTATATACATTTTTACCACTACAATTGTTCTGTTACTGAATCACCCTATTCTACCGGGATCTAGGAAATTAGTCAATATTACACTTTATTTACATTATTCTTGTTGGAAATCTCAAGAAATTTGGAAGATGTGTAGGATTTCAATTTGCAAATGAAATCTGTAGTAGAAATGCCAGAAATGGTCATTCAACCGAATGTTTCTTGAGAGGCATACACCATGTACAGGAAACCATCTTCGTGCTTTTCATCTCGGTACAATTCACCAACAGTTAAACTGTTGCTCACCATGTTGCGTTCGTTGACCATAAGATAGAAAGCTTGCGTAGGGCTTAGCTGGAGTCGCTTCCTGTTAAAGAGCAAACAAATGTGTTTTAAAACTACACAAGTGATGAACAACCTGCAGCCCATGCTGATATTTAATGGTACAGTAATGCTCAAAATATTACAGTACTACAGTAAACACCCGCTTGTAAGAACCTAGATTTTTTCAAGTCTGGCAAAATAGGTTCTTATATTTTGGGGTAATTACTGACAATTTAGGCAAAATAGGTTCTTAATAAGTTCTTAAAATTTCTTTAAGGGAAATGCTATTGTTATACAGTATTGTTGTATTATACTGTATGTATGTAATTTCTGTAATGATATTTTTATGGAAGGGCCAAATATATAGCAAATTTATATTTTATAGTCCCACATTTTGGCTACAGCACTGTTTCATTATTCAGAGTGACTCTTCATATAAGAACCTTGTCGCTTTGGTTGGCTAAACAGGTTCTTATATTTTGGGGTATTAAAATCCAAAATTTCTGCCTACAGGTTCTTAAATCACTAGGTTCTTACACGCGGGTGTTTACTGTATCTCACACTCATTCACACAAGTGTCATTTTATCTTTTCTCAAATGCTGTTAATAATAACAGTACTTTACCGTATTATTCCTGCCAAACTACTCATAGATAAGTCAGCTGGGACTAAGTATTTGATTTTGTCCAGTATTGGTAGACTTTTCTCCGATGAATACCGCTCAACAATTACCTAATAAAATTTTAGTAAGATACAACATATTTTCACAATAAATGAAATGTATATATTTAATTATTTATCTACAATACTTAACCCATTCCTGCCTGAGCTGTCCAAAATACTGCCACGTTGTTATTTTACTTTGTTTAACACCAGATGATTTTTATACTCATGGGGCAAAAAATAGCCATTACAGTCAAAATGGAAATACCTTCCCACTTCCACTTCTGTAGTTTGTTGTGTACAGTATTACTGTTCTGTACTGTAGTCACCACTAAGCGTAAGGAAAATTTTTTGTTGAAAAATGTGAATAAAAAGTATAATTTAGCTTTCATGGAATTTAATCATAAATATATGAATGTTTCTCCCAAATATAAATCAAGAATAAGTGACTTTTATCACTAGATTTTTCTCACGTTTCTGTAGCAGCTACAGAAATACACAACAAACTGCAGAAGTGCCAGTGGGGAGGTACACGTATTTCCATTTTGACTAATATATTCAAAAGTTGTAAAAACTGTTTTGTTGATGAATATCGAGTATGCCAAGTGAAAATACCAAAAAATATAAGAATGTTAAACTTGTTATTTCATTTATGAGGTATATAAAACAATTATTCACCTCAGGCAAGGTGAATATCCATTCCAGCACTATTCACCTCCACTTTGGTGAATAATTGTTAAATATCATTAATCTATTTAGGGACAGACCATTTTATTTTTGAGGCGGGGGTTGGGAAGTTTTTCTGTGCAATAATTTTATTTTGCAGCAGAAACTTCTGCAAGAATTATTTTTACAATTTATGACATGTTTACAATCTATCGTTTGACTGTGCATGATTTTTTTTCTCTTCCAAGCCTGTGCTCAAATTTCTTTTTGGTATTTGCCCAACCTCCCCCTCAAAAATAGAATGGTCCATCCCTTAGAGTGTCTTGTGCTATGTCCATTGTGATTTAACATTTTTTCATCTTACATTTTGAAATTTGAAGGGAATTTGACTTCATTGGATACAGTACACGTTAAATTGTCCTGAGATGTAAAATAGAGATGCAATCACGCAATGCAAAATCTGCTTATAATGCAAAAACAGGGGTCAGCCCCCTAAGCCCCCCTCCGTGCTCTTTTGATAGCAAAAATAAAAGAAAAATTTTATTTAAGCGATTCTGATCAGGATTGATCATGAAAAGTCATATACAACATCTATCAATTATTCATCCCAAATATTGCCACATTTTTGCTACATTATTGCTACATTTATATTGCTACATTTTTGCTAAAATGGAAAAGATGCCATCGACGCATGCATACATTATTGCTTCGAAAGTAAACAAAAAAAAAGCTTATTTGTAAATACATGTAGTTTACCGTAAAATCTATATGTAAAGGGGAAAATAGGACATTGAACAATCAGTTAAACCATTTAACCTTCGACGGATCGGAAGGCCCTTCTGGCACAGTTCTTTGCAAATGTTGAACGAAAATGAATTTATAAGTCTAACTTTATATTAAAAATACTCACGTCTAAACTCTAACCGCTATTCGTCTGACATCATTTATACTAGTGTTTAGTCTTTAGATTAGATAATATTTGTTTTGTTTTTCGTTTTGGATATGGTGAGTGCCTACTTGACAACGTTTTAGACTAAAACTCGGAGAGCATCGATAGCTTTCATCTTACCGGGATTTTATCGGGATACTGTTTGGTGATTCCTTCTGAATCTCTTTTCCTTGCCGCTAAAAACGAGCAGAGTTTAGTAACATTGATCGTTTGATTAATACGACTAAATTCTTTGGACAATACGTATTCGTTTATATAAAAATATGATATTTCGACTAACAAAGCCAAAATGACAAAGGTGACAATTTTATGATATCAAACGAAAAAGACCAAGATCTGTGTTTTAAAACAATACCTACCAAAGGCCTTTCTTTCTCTGAAAGATTTGTAGCCTTGATTCATTACGTTAACGGTGGAAACTGCGGAAATAGTCAGTATTTCAGAAGACGTCAAAGCCTGAATTTCGAAGAACAACAAAAAGATGACTCGGCGCGTCTTTTCTCGCAATGTAATGGAAACGGCGTTTTCCGAGCACGCAACGAACACTAGTTTCGTTTTTTTGAAAAATACGTGCGTGCCAATGCGTGAGCATCAATCTCGTTGCCACTCTGGGAACGAGATTGCGCGAGCATTAGATTGTTGTGGACCCCAGTCTTTTTGTCGTTTCTTTCTTAGCTCGTCCAATATGGCCGCCAGTGGAGGAGGAGATCAAGGAGTTTATTGATTTCTGAGGCGAAAATGTCTGGTCTTGGCGAGAAAGAGAGGGATGTAAGGAATTTTCGTTCGTGGTATTACGATAATTTAGGACTCCGAGGAGTAGAGCAACGCAAAGCGTTGGATTTACTGCTAAAAGATGACGAAATTGGTATGTTAAGAATATTTGTTTTAATATTCACTAGATTTTATTTTTTCGTCCGTTTGTGCGGTATAAATAGAGGCACAGATGACGTCATAGGGTGTAAAATATTGTTTTATTATGTCATGAATGATCTACATAAATTAAGCCATCTGATTGGCTAATAATGTAAGACGGCTGTTCTGATTGGTTTTTGCGACTTTGTGACGTCATTTTTGCATTTATAGTGGAGTGATATATAAGGCTTTATAGCCAGTCAGTAAGCTTGTTTTACATACTGTTTCCTTTTTTTAAGCCCCTTCTATTATTGCCCTACTTCCTACCCCCCCCCCCCCCCCCACCCTTATGCAAAAAAAATATTTAAAAAATCTTTGAATTTTGTAGATTTGGAAAAGCTTTCAATTTTCTGTCTTCAGTTTTGCTTGCCAGCATTTAGAAGGCCAATGGTATGGAAGCTTTTGCTTGGTAAGTAGAATTATAGCTTTTAAGACATTGACAAAGGAATGAGCTTTTGGAAAGAAGGAGTGTTTACCATGGAATGACACATTTTTCTTGTTGTTTCTTGTATTGATGTGTGGGCTTGTAAACACTTTTTCTTTCCAAAGCTCCTTCTTTTCTCTGCGTCACTTCGAGTATGGTAAGTGTAATGGATTGGTGTAATGGATTAAGTGTAATGGATCTAGTTATAATTTATGCTTAACTTGCTTAAATATGTAGAGAGTAACTTCTGGTATTGAAATGTATATAAGAGGCTGTAAATAATAAAGTTCACACATAACTTCCACCTGTATATGAGATAGGCATTTAAGTCATTCTGTCTATTTTGTTGGTAGGAGTCTTGCCAGTTCACCAACAGATTCATGAGTTTGTAATAAAGCAGCACGCAGAACAAGTGGAGGACTTGGTGCGTACTCTGAAGACAATACGAAAACTGAGTGAGAAGAACGATAGTATTCCATCACAGATTATCAAGATGTACCTTCTCAATGAAGGAGAAATGGGCTTTATGCAACCTTGCACGGTAACATGTTCTTAGACTAGTATTTAATAATTTAATTTAGTTAATAATTTAATAATAGTTTAGTTTAGTATTTTAGTTTAGTTATTAGTTTAGTTTATAGTTTAGTTTAGTATTTTAGTTTAGTTATTAGTTTAATTTAGTTTATAGTTTAGTTTAGCTTAGTTTATAGTTTAGTTTATTGTTAATAGTTTATAGTTTAGTTTATTTTAGTTATAATACTTTAGTTTAGTTATTACTTTAGTTTAGTGTGTAGTTTAGTTTAATTTGTAATTTAGTTTATAATTTAGTTTAGTTTATAGTTTAGTTTATAGTTTAGTTTATAGTTTAGTTTTTAGTTTAGTTTAGTTTATAGTTTTGTTTGGTTTATAGTTTAGTTTATAGTTTAGTTTATTGTTTAGTTTACACTTTAGTTTATAGTTCAGTTTATAGTTTAGTTTATAGTTTAGTTAATTATAGTTTTATATAGTTTAGTTTATAGTTTAGTTTATACTTTACAATAGTTTAATGTTTAGTTTAGTTTATAGTTTAGTTTATAGTTTAGTTAATTATAGTTTAGTTTATAGTTTAGTTTATAGTTTAGTTTATAGTTTAGTTTATATAGTTTAGTTTATACTTTACAATAGTTTAATGTTTTGTTTAGTTTATAGTTTAGTTTATAGTTTAGTTAATTATAGTTTAGTTTATAGTTTAGTTTATAGTTTAGTTAATTATAGTTTAGTTTATAGTTTAGTTTATAGTTTAGTTTATAGTTTAGTTTATAGTTTAGTTTATAGTTTAGTTAATTATATTTTAGTTTATAGTTTAGTTTATAGTTTAGTTTATAGTTTAGTTTATAGTTTAGTTTATAGTTTAGTTAATTATATTTTAGTTTATAGTTTAGTTTATAGTTTAATTTATAGTTTAGTTTATAGTTTAGTTTATAGTTTAGTTTATAGTTTAGTTTATAGTTTAATTTATAGTTTAGTTTATAGTTTAGTTTATAGTTTAGTTTATAGTTTAATTTATAGTTTAGTTTATAGTTTAGTTTATAGTTTAGTTTATATAGTTTAGTTTATACTTTACAATAGTTTAATGTTTTGTTTAGTTTATAGTTTAGTTTATAGTTTAGTTAATTATAGTTTAGTTTATAGTTTAGTTTATAGTTTAGTTAATTATAGTTTAGTTTATAGTTTAGTTTATACTTTACAATAGTTTAATGTTTAGTTTAGTTTATAGTTTAGTTTATAGTTTAGTTAATTATAGTTTAGTTTATAGTTTAGTTTATAGTTTAGTTTATAGTTTAGTTTATATAGTTTAGTTTATACTTTACAATAGTTTAATGTTTTGTTTAGTTTATAGTTTAGTTTATAGTTTAGTTAATTATAGTTTAGTTTATAGTTTAGTTTATAGTTTAGTTAATTATAGTTTAGTTTATAGTTTAGTTTATAGTTTAGTTTATAGTTTAGTTTATAGTTTAGTTTATAGTTTAGTTAATTATATTTTAGTTTATAGTTTAGTTTATAGTTTAGTTTATAGTTTAGTTTATAGTTTAGTTTATAGTTTAGTTAATTATATTTTAGTTTATAGTTTAGTTTATAGTTTAATTTATAGTTTAGTTTATAGTTTAGTTTATAGTTTAGTTTATAGTTTAGTTTATAGTTTAATTTATAGTTTAGTTTATAGTTTAGTTTATAGTTTAGTTTATAGTTTAATTTATAGTTTAGTTTATAGTTTAGTTTATAGTTTAGTTTATAGTTTAGTTTATAGTTTAGTTTATAGTTTAGTTTATAGTTTAGTTTATAGTTTAGTTTATAGTTTAGTTTATAGTTTAGTTTATAGTTTAGTTAATTATATTTTAGTTTATAGTTTAGTTTATAGTTTAGTTTATAGTTTAGTTTATAGTTTAGTTTATAGTTTAGTTAATTATATTTTAGTTTATAGTTTAGTTTATAGTTTAATTTATAGTTTAGTTTATAGTTTAGTTTATAGTTTAGTTTATAGTTTAGTTTATAGTTTAGTTTATAGTTTAGTTTATAGTTTAGTTTATAGTTTAGTTTATAGTTTAGTTTATAGTTTAGTTTATAGTTTAGTTTATAGTTTAGTTTATAGTTTAGTTTATAGTTTAGTTTAGTTTAGTTTATAGTTTAGTTTATAGTTTAGTTTATAGTTTAGTTTATAGTTTAGTTTATAGTTTAGTTTATAGTTTAGTTTATAGTTTAGTTTATAGTTTAGTTTATAGTTTAGTTTATAGTTTAGTTAATTATATTTTAGTTTATAGTTTAGTTTATAGTTTAATTTATAGTTTAGTTTATAGTTTAGTTTATAGTTTAGTTTATAGTTTAGTTTATAGTTTAGTTTATAGTTTAGTTTACACTTTAGTTTATAGTTCAGTTTATAGTTTAGTTTATAATTTAGTTTATAGTTTAGTTAATTATAGTTTAGTTTATAGTTTAGTTTATAGTTTAGTTTATACTTTACAATAGTTTAATGTTTAGTTTAGTTTAGTTTAGTTTATAGTTTCGTTCGTAGTTTAGTTACTTTATAGTTTAGTTTATTGTTTAGTTTATATAGTTTAGCCCGAATTTCTTCAAAAATAAACTAGCCATGTCCCATGGCAGACTTTCAGGTTTCATAGCTTGAGAACTATATGCCAGATTCTTTTGAACTTTTCCGTGAATGCCCCTGCTATGCTTTTCTGTTTATTAAAACAAAAAAGTACAAATGAATGAGTTTTCCACTTCATGGACACTTCAAACTTAACAAATAACGCATAATACTCTGTGAAACACAACAAAGTATGCGGTTCTTGTGTATCAGAATGTCAACCCCCTACCCCCTTCAGAAATTCCTCTAAACTGCTATGTTATCTTTTCCAGAAATTGGAAAGAAAGCTGAAAGTGTTGATGTCTATTGCCAAGCTCATGTGTGAGATATTTGAAAATCTTGTCGACTGCTTTTGGGTTACGTCGAAGTTCTTTAAACTTCAAGAAACGTATGCAGCACAGCTGAAAACTTTGGTAAGAAGTCATTTATATATTTCGTTTTTGGTGAACACTGCTGAAGTGTTGAGTGATATTAATTTTTAGCCCGAACTTGTTGAGCAATGGATCATGGTTGAAGATAATGAACTGTGGAGACACCTTGGTAACCTTGGAGTAATTCAACTACTACCATGTCAAAGATGGTTTGAAAGTTTCTTTGCTGAAGATCTCAATGACCCGTCTTTAGAAAGGTAGATATTAAAGAAGTTGATATAAATTATTTTACCATTAAAGTGTTTATGAAGTGAGAAATTTGTTGGCATGTTTGTTGGTATATAGTATGATAGGGGTACTCTCGGAAAATTTTTAAGTTCCTATATCATGGTTGGGGAGTTTACATATTTGGGATATTTGGAACCTTCTGAGAAGATTTGTAAAATATCTTCCTTTTCTAAAATTTCATCTTCATGGACTTTTTCTCTGTTAAAGTTGACGGAAGTGTCGTCTACGCAGGAATCTGCAAAGTGGGTTTTCATAGAGACAAATTCCTGGGTAGACGTTACTTCCGTCAACAGTGAAAAAGTCCATGAAGATGAAATTTTAGAAAAGGAAGATATATTACAAATCTTCTCAGAAGGTTCCAAGTATCCTAAATATGTGAAAGTAGACACTTTAAGATAATCTGATGTATAGCGATATTCACGCTATTAACTATCAAATTTTTCCATGGCTAGTTCGTTTTTGGAGAAATTTGGGCATTCAGTAACAATGCTTTATGACGTACGCAAATGGACAACTATATGCATAAGAACAATGGATTTCAAATTTCTCTAATTACGAACTAGCCGTGGCAAACTTTGAGAGTTTATAACTCGAGAACTGTACACTAGATTCTCTTGAAATTTTCAGTGAGTGCTCCTGTCATGCTCTACTGTTCATTATTTCGTTAAAACATTCACCAAAGATTTACCAGGCGGGAATCGTAATCTTAGAAGTATAGGATAAATACCGAGAACGGAGGCTTTAAGCCAGATTATCTGGCTTAAAGCCGACGTTCGAGGTATTTATCCGACTTAAAACACGATTGAAGAATGTTTTCTAAAAGATAGCATTTACCGAGTGTCGAAGGACATTGTTATGTCAAATGTTAACAGGATTTTATGAAATAATAAGACTCCAAAGCAACCTTTGAATAATAGTTTATTAAACAACTTGATAAGTACGTAAAGGTTAATTGAACACATACACAGACTTCTACAAGCTTGTTTGAATAATTAGTATGAATAATTAGTGCCAGATCTATCATTACAGCATTGGGCATGCGTATTGATGCAGTATCAATCCCACATTTTATGCTCAACGTTCAGTGTAATAAATTGCTGACTCAACCAACAGATTTTGATGATTTTCATTGGTTTGCCTTCCTCTCGTAAACTACGTGGAGCGAAAAGCAAACCCTTGCTCTCCTTCCCGTATGTGGGCGCTACCGGCGTTACCATACGAGATAGTTGTAGCAGGCACCCTATGAATTTATAATGCGGGATTTATGGGATATAAATCCCGAAAAAACCCAAAGAAAACCGACTTGATTGTGTTTTAATGAATATTAGAGCCCAGCTCAAAATTCGGATATGTATAGCCATGAAGGAATAAATCAATGCAAATAATGCGCATGCTAAGCATTTATAAAAGCTTTACTGCTTTGTAAAAGCTTTACTTTACTATTTTAAATTAACCTGTCTTTTCGTCATGGGCTAATTATGTTTCCACACCTTGTAAATAGTAACCTAATTCATGTAATATCACTTTGAAAATGTTGCGCGTTGGCAACGAAACGTCAGTATAAAGCTTTTATAAAATAACATGCGTTTTATTTGTATTGATTTATTCCTTCATGGCATTTTGAGCTGGGCTCTAATATTCATTCTGCTCTAATATTCATTCTAATTTTTATTTCGTTATAGATACTTGTTGTTACGTATATATAAAACTATTCGACGAATTTTGTTGTTTTCTAGAGTGTGGGACAAAATCATTGCTGGTTCATGTACGATACTAGTCTTTGTTGCTGTGGCTATTTTATTAGTTTTCCGTCAAGTTCTGATCTCAAAGAAACAGCCCGATCTTCTTCTTCGTTACCTTGCTCAGGTACTGTGAAAAAATCTTTCTTAAAGTAACAAATATGAATAATAATGAATAATGATTTGTTTAACGTCGTAAGCACAGGATGTGGTCGCCCAATCATCCGAGCCAGGGTCTCATGTTAAAAGTGCACGACATAAGCTAAGACCTAATTAATGTTGATTTTACTGAGGGAGGAAAACCGCAGAACCCTGCGAAAAACCCTCGAAGCACAGGAGAGACCAACTAAACTAAACTCACATGAAGTTCAAGTTCGAGAACGGGGTCATTCCCAAACGGTCACCCATCCAAGTAATAACCCCGTCCAACTGGGCTTAACTACAGAGGTGAGAGGCAACGCCCTAACAGCACACGCCAACCGTGCTCCCCTTATACATGTATAAGCATTTCATGGTTCAGTATACGCTCTGTAAATTTAAAATTAATTTAACGTATAAGGATTGACCGTGTCCGGTATTCGGTGAAAAAATGGCTGAAATACGGATATTTACCATATAATGCTAGCCCCTGTTGGAAACTTGAAATTTGGTGAAAGAAAAACGCTTTTTGTGCTCTCTGGTCATAATTTGCGGTGGCAAACACAGAACAAAAAGACAACTCAGACAAGTTGTAAATACCAGACCTCACAACGTACATGTATCGTAAGGTCTCCCAACATAATGTAAGGTCAAGCAAGGTAATGTAAAGTCTCACAATGTTACGTAAGGTCTCACAATGTAACGTAGGGTCTCACAATGTAACGTAGAATCTCACAACGTAACGTTAGATCTCAGAATGTGTATTAAGGTCTCACAACGTAAATCAAGGTATCACAATGCAGCGTATACGGTCTCACAACATATCGTAAGGTCCCACAAGGTAACGTAAGGTCTCACAAAGTATCGTAAAGACTCAGAATGTAGTTTGAGGTCTCACAACGTAACGTAACGTAAGGTCTCACAATACAGCGTAAGGTCTCGCAAAGTAACATAATATCTTAGATTATTATATTGCATGCTATCAGATATGAGCTTTTGCGTAATCTGATTGGTTCCCTATTACCAGGCTATCAGCTCATATCCTGCTTGTAGAGGAAAAACAAGATGGCGGCATGTTTTTTTTTAAACTGCCGAAAAGAGTTGAAATTGACGGATTTTTATACAGAAAAACATCAACACCCTCAAACCAATGTATAAAAAAACAACATTGTGTAAAAATACATTAACAAATACACAATTTAGCATGTTAAATGGTAAAATTCACCTAAAAATTACGTCTTTTTTCTTCAAAACCCCGACTAAATTAACGGGTTGATATTAATGTGTTGCCAAACAAAGAAACTCACGGTTAAAATCAAGCTTACAACACACATTTCGTAGGAGATCACCAGTAAAGAGACATTTTTTATTTAGATAAGCATTTAGAGTTAAATATCATGTCACAAGGTCCCACAAAGTATTGTAAGGTATCAGAATTTGTCATATGTGATCTCACACCTGAAGGTAACGTCTGCTCTCGCAATTAAACACTTCGACAGCCCAGAAAAGCCAATTGACTACGGCTAGTTATCACTGTTAGGGCGCTGCCTCTCACCGCTGTAGTTAAGCCCAGTTGGACGGGGTTAGTACTTGGATGGGTGACCGTCTGGGAATAACCCTGTTCTCGAACTTGAATTTCATGTGAGTAGAGTTTAGTTGGTCTCTCCTGTGCTTCGAGGGTTTTTCGCAGGGTTCTGCAGGTTTCCTCCCTCCGTAAAATCAACACTTAGGTCTTAGCTTATGTCGTGCACTTTAACATGAGCCTCTGGCTCGGATGATTGGGCGACCACATCCTGTGCTTACGACGTTAAATAAATCATTACTCATTACTCATTACAGTGTTGTCGCGGTCAATATATACTTCTGAAATTATATTTTACGGCGTAACTATAGTCATTGCCGCGAGTGGCTTTGACTGCAGCTTTTTTATCAATCAATGTAGATTCCTCAAGATAGCTGCGAGACAATTGTCACCAAGGCTATGGACCTACACATGAAGTATGGCACAAACATTACTCCTCCGCCTGCTCTCACCAAGAACCTTGCGCCAGGGACAGGGGGGACTGGGAGAGAGTTTGGTAATGCACGAATCGGTGCTGGTCCAAGTGGATAGAGGTGATTACTATTAGCGAAGATGATTACTATTAGCGAATACCGTATTTGTATATATAATTGTATATATATATATATATATATATATATATATATATATATATATATATATATATATATATATATATATATATATATATATATATATATATATAAGTGAGTTATGGTTCACGAAATGTTAGAGAGTGCTCAATACCATATAGATAGAGCAAAATACAAAGTATAAAGTATAGTTTTATATATATATAGTTCAATCTACAGACACGGTGTTTCGCTGTACAACAGCTCATCAGTGTAGCTTGGAACAATCTGAATGAATTTCATCAATTACTTATACACATGCGATCGTCGGTGACAACCGCATATGGGACAGCATCGGTGAAGTACATTCAGATAGCGTGAAGTGCGCATGGGCCCAGAGTGCTCAAACTTCCACAAGGGTAGTGAGCGTTGCATTATCGCTAATAGGTACCCACGGCAACTTCACAGAGTGCTCAACAACACCGAAGTGAAGGAGCTTACATAGTTCAATCTACAGACACGGTGTTTCGCTGTACAACAGCTCATCAGTGTAGCTTGGAACAATCTGAATGAATTTCATCAATTACTTATACACATGCGATCGTCGGTGACAACCGCATATGGGACAGCATCGGTGAAGTACATTCAGATAGCGTGAAGTGCGCATGGGCCCAGAGTGCTCAAACTTCCACAAGGGTAGTGAGCGTTGCATTATCGCTAATAGGTACCCACGGCAACTTCACAGAGTGCTCAACAACACCGAAGTGAAGGAGCTTACATAGTTCAATCTACAGACACGGTGTTTCGCTGTACAACAGCTCATCAGTGTAGCTTGGAACAATCTGAATGAATTTCATCAATTACTTATACACATGCGATCGTCGGTGACAACCGCATATGGGACAGCATCGGTGAAGTACATTCAGATAGCGTGAAGTGCGCATGGGCCCAGAGTGCTCAAACTTCCACAAGGGTAGTGAGCGTTGCATTATCGCTAATAGGTACCCACGGCAACTTCACAGAGTGCTCAACAACACCGAAGTGAAGGAGCTTACATAGTTCAATCTATATATATATATATATATATACAAACGAGCACGTGTGATTTTGTTCACGGAATGTCGGAAAGTGCTCAATACCATAAAGGTAGAGCGAATGTAGTATAGTTTAAGTGGGCTTACCTCAAAATGTTGAGTGTCGCAACTGTCAGTTTCACGCGGGGCGATGGTGAAACTGACAGTTGCGACACTCAACATATTGAGGTAAGCCCACTTAAACTATACTATATATATATATATATATATATATAGTTCAATCTACAGACACGGTGTTTCGCTGTACAACAGCTCATCAGTGTAGCTTGGAACAATCTGAATGAATTTCATCAATTACTTATACACATGCGATTGTCGGTGTCAACCGCATGTGGGACAGCATTGGTGAAGTACATTCAGATAGCGTGAAGTGCGCATGGGCCCAGAGTGCTCAAACTTCCACAAGGGTAGTGAGCGTTGCAATATATATATATATATATACAACCTTCCGAATGCCAGCCGGACGCTTTTGCCATTGAGCCACTTGAACTGAAATGGTTGACCGAGGTTGTTTTCGATATTTATTCCCAGGCGATATTTATTCCCATGAGATGTACAAGTCGCCATCTTTTTCGCTACGTTCAATTGAGAACGATTTAATGAAACAAAGTACAGTCGTATTACAGTGCAACATTACGTGGAGCCTAAAGACAATTGAAACATTTCTAGTGCCTATACTCTTATTGTTATTACTACGTTAATTTAGGATACAATCTGTGAACGCCACGCGCATTCCCTTTAAGTTTGTGCGCTTAATATCAATTCTTGTTATGAAACGTTTACTCGAGTTTCTATATGAGGAGAAGACGTAAAAAGGAGAGTTTTTCTTTTTTTCTAATGTCCGCAACTTTTTTATTCGTTGTTTACTTTTTGATGCAATAAACTTCACTGGCCAACTTCAATCAGGCTGGCAGGCATGTGATTTTCCATTTTCGGCGAATGTCATTGGCGCTGAAACACTGTCCACCATGTTGAAGGGCAAACATGCTGTACCCTTGCCTTCTTGCAGCCACGGCACACTTTGTAATGGCGTTTTCATGTGATTGATACGTACCGTCCAAGATGGGATCCCAGTGCGCGTCTTTATAACATCCAACAGAAAAGTAATCTAAACAGAAATGATTAGACAGTATATAGTTCCTTCAAAAATTAGTTTAATTACGTTGCGTATTGTGTGTGTCGGTGTGTGGGTAAATTGAGAAAAATTATTGTGATGTGATGCCGTGATGCGATGCGATGCGCTGTGATGTGATGTGATGCGATGTGATGTGATGTAATGTAATGTGATGTGATGTAATCATGACATGGCATGGCATGCGATGTAATTTAATGTAATGCCAGTGTTTGTGTCAGTGTCCGTTTCCCTGTTAGTACCCATCTCGTTGCCGGTGTTAGTGTCAGTGTCAGTGTTAGTGTTAGTGTTAGTGTTAGTGTTAGTGTTAGTGTTAGTGTTAGTGTTAGTGTTAGTGTTAGTGTTAGTGTTAGTGTTAGTGTCAGTGTCAGTGTCAGTGTCAGTGTCAGTGTCAGTGTCAGTGTCAGTGTCAGTGTCAGTGTTAGGGTGTTGGTGTTGGTGTTAGTGTCATTGTAAGTATCAGTGTCAGTATGTCAGTTTTGGTGTCAGTATCTGTCTCATAGCTTTGCCTTATTTTTATAGTATTACTCTATATTATACTATGGTTACTGTTTATTGCTATTTAAAATATAAACAATCATTGTCTATATATACCTTTAATATAGTAGACCTGATTGGCCAATACACCACCTTCACCGCCAGGCTGGCAATAAGTCGACACGCCATGTTTGTCGAACGTGATTAGAGCTTTAGCACTGCTTGCACACCATCCTCCATCTTGAACAGCAAACATCTGAAATCCCCGCTTCTTAGCTGCTTGATAGCATTTTTCAAGCGCATTTTGTCTTGCACTGTATCCGCCGTCTAGAACGGGATCTGTTCTTTCCAGTGGCGCTATGGCACGATCACCTTTATCTTTGAAGCACCCGATTGTCTCGTAAGGAAGAGTAGAATCTGGTCAATAAAATTCAGAAATATGAGTACATGGGCAACCTAGTAGAGAGACAGACAGACAGACAGACAGACAGACAGACAGACAGACAGACAGACAGACAGACAGACAGACAGACAGACAGACAGACGGACGGACGGACGGACGGACGGACGGACGGACGGACGGACGGACGGACGGACGGACAGACAGACAGACAGTCAGTCAGACAGACAGATAATTTATTTAAACTCGGGATTTCTTCAGTGCAACGCACTGCTTTACAAGAAAGCCGAAGTATTTAAAAAAAAAGGTATTTAATAAAAAGTAGTTCAAAGAACTACACGAGCTGAGGAAGCAATGATTGCAAGTAACTTTTAAAAGTGTTCAAATTGTCGATGCACCTAATACTTTCCGGTAATTCATTCCAAATTTTTGCTCCAGAAAACGCAAAGCTTCTTAAAAACTCAGTTCTAGGCTTAGGTAGAACACAGACATGCAGACAGACAGACAGACAGACAGACAGACAGACAGACAGACAGACAGACAGACAGACAGACAGACAGACAGACAGACAGACAGACAGACAGACAGACAGACAGAGAAATATACATTTAGGCTCGGAATTTCTTCACTTAAAAAAACTGCTTTACAAGGAAGCCAATTAATTCAGACTATTCGTACAAAATATACAGTAACATTGCACAGTTTAAAGTGTTTATGAAACGAAAATTAAGTTTGTCTTATTTGAAAGAACTTTTGAAATGACAAAGTAAGATCTTTTGCTGTTTTTTGTTTCCTTGCTTCGTTTATGAGATATTTCAGTTTGTTTTATATGTGAAACTAACCAGTGACATCACAAGGTGCATAATGACTTACTGGGAAAGGTTATATATCTTTTCTGTTATCAAACGGAATCACTTCAAAGCAATTATGTGTGCGTTTTTCCCTTACAACAACAGAAATATACATTTTCAACTGATTCCGTTTAGTAATAGCAAAGATATATAACCTTTCCCAGTAAGTCATTATGCACGTTGTGATGTCACTGGTTAGTTTCACATATAAAACAAACTGGAATATCTCATAAACGAAGCAAGGAAACAAAAAACAGCAAAAGATCTTACTTTGTCATTTCAAAAGTTCTTTCAAATAAGACAAACTTAATTTTCGTTTCATAAACACTTTAACACCCCTCTTGTAACTCGTCTCACATGTGCTATACATCTACCTCGTCGCAAATATGAGTAAATCCATTTTTTCGTGCAGCAATTTGCGCGATTAGCCGATATAAACACGCTTAGTAAACCGTGCCAGTTGTCTTCGGCCACTTTTGCGAGACAAATTGCAAGAAATATTTTATAGTGTAAGACCCCTGCTTGGCTGCTTGTGCAACTGCAAGGCAAGAGATTAAGGCCTGTGCTAAACGGCGTATTTTTCATGCGCCGTATAAAATACCTATTAGGGTCGATCCAAATTATGAAATTGTTCCGGTTGAGTTATACGGCGAATTTTTGGCGTATTTAATAAGTCGAACGTTTTGCAAGTTCTCGAGTCGTAGGCCTGGAAACGATGTTATCAACATGAATTGTGGTAGGAAAATGTATTATCATATTTTAAATAATTATGCATTTTATTCGGCGCATGTAAAGTACGCCGTTGCATCAACGGACGTCGCACAATAGACCAAATCGTAGTTTCATTTAAACCTGGTTTCCATATAGCCGTAAGAGCCGGCGGCATGGCTGCGGCAAGGGGCGATGGCCCAATCATAGACAGTGTTGAATTAGCCAGCAATAAAAAGCTGTATGCGATTGGACCATTGCCCCTTGCCGCAGACATGCCGACTCTTACGGCTATATGGAAACCAGGCTTTAGGCCCACATGCAAATTAGTTTCCTATTCAATTTGGGCCCCTATGCAAATTACATCGTGTCTATTAATAAAGCATAACGGGAAGATAACATAGGCTGGGACTGTTTTTTCATGTCTATTGTGTGACGTTTAGCGCAAGGCCTGAGTCGTATTAGCCTTAGGTTAAATGGCGTATTTTTCATGCGTATAAAATACCCGTTAGTATTTAATAAGTCAAACTTTTTACAAGTTCTCGAGTCGTAGGCCTGGAAACGATGTTATCAACATGAATTATGGGTAGGAAATGTATTATAATTAATGTTTGTATTTTATTCGGCGCATGAAAAGTGCGCCGTCTGCATCAACGCCGTAGCTGAATCGCCGTATTATACGATTAATGCAAGTGCTGTATTTAAAAAGAGAGCATAGCCAGTAATGATGATTTTAAAAAAAATACTGTGCCACCAACACCAAACTTTGTTTGGGGGGTAGACAGTTCTTTACCTTTGTCGTTCCACGGCCCTGTGTAACAGTTACAGTCGAATGACTAGAGGAAAAAGAAACGAGACGATTGTTTTTAGCCGTGAAGGACGAAAGAGCAACTGTATGTTATGAACACACGACACACGCACGCGCGCGTATCACCGCTGCTAAACGTTGGACGCATGCGTGGCTTCAGTTCTCGTAACTCATAAAAAAGGCGGGAAAGTGTATAACGTTTTGTAGAGGTCGACGTTTTTCTGAAATTGAAGAGTACAACTGGATAGGATTAAGGTAAGCAACATCTTTGAATGGCTTTGACGTTAATATTGTAAAATGTTTTATGTTACCCTAGCTCTCCGTCATACTGTTATATTTTCTTCAGTTTAAAATATAGAGAGAAATATTCGAGCCTTGAAGTGATTAGTGTGGGACAGCGAACTCCGGCGGAGAGTGATGATAGTACTTCGAGTGACCAACCATACGGGTAAGTAGAGAAAACTAATTCATATAAGGCTACGTTTACACAGTACCGATCTCGAATTCGGCCTATTTCGCCGTGTAAACAGGCGGAACCGTACTAATTCGAGACCGGTTCCGAATTCGTCCGGTAGCGTGTAAATGGGGCCTAATTAAGCCCTGTTTACACGGCCAAAATTTAAGCGGGATCTGAGCCACATCTGACTTTAAGCGGGCTTAAAATGTCCGTGTAAACAGATCGGCGTAAATTAATCGCGATTAGTTTTCACCACCTCAAGGAGGTGGATTAAACTGAGCACGATCATGCAGTTAATCGCGCTTAACTTGGCCGTGTAAACGCAACGGGATTGAAAAACGCTTGCTATTAATACGGTGTTATTAATACGATAAAATGCATTTTTTTGCCCTGCTGTAGAAGCTTCCATCTCGCTATTCTTTGTTCCTTTGTTTCTTTCTTTCTTTTAGCTATTACTCTTTCTCGTGTACCGATGTCTTCCGTTGTTCTTTGACGCATGCTACCCATACGAAGCTTCCAAAACCAAAAATATAGCTCGTCCGCCATGTTGAATAATGGTGTATGTATTTTAGTAAGGGATTATTAAATGACCGTGTAAACGCACCAAGGTGGCGCATTTTAAGCACGCTTAACTTAAGCGTGCTTAAATTTTGGCCGTGTAAACAGAACGTAAGCTGCCAACTCCGCAGGCCCTTATAATTTTTAGGAAAATAATTCGCGTTTGCCGAAGCCAGGGAACTAGCGTATACGCCCATATACGCCCCCCCCCCCCCCCCCCCCTTCCCTCAATGATCGACGAGATCTCAATCTGAAGCGACTGGGGACGAGGCAGGAACTTAAGTAACTCTACTCGAGCGCGACTGGCATTCGAACCCGCGACCTTCGGTTTACTGGAGCAAAGTGGAAAAGTTGTGAACCACCAAGATTGGTTTTGATAACGAAATACTGACGTTTCGAGCGGAGCCCAGAGTAAAAGGCTCGAAACTTCAGTATTTCGTTCATATGAAAACAAATCTCAGCAGTTTACCACCTTTTCACTTTGCTTTATCTCAACACTCTACTTTTTTACACTTTCGATTTACTAGTCAAGAGCAGAATAATGATATCTACTCCGCGAGTGACGAACCATACATACCGGGTGGGTAGAAAAAAGCAGTTTACACTCGAACGATATCGATAACAGGCCAACGTCGTCACAACTTTGTGGAGCGTGTTAACGTGGGTGCTATTTATTAAAGTATGTATGCCAAACCTCCAGACGTTATAACGTCTTGACTGTACCGCAGATGAGCGGGGAATAATTTTTTCATCAAAAATTGTTTGCATGCATTACATGCATGAAGAGAGTTAAGAGACGTATAAGCAAGCTCATGAAGGAATTACTTCGAAACAATTCTGGATTGTAGTCATGAGTTCGCTTGAATATCTAAGGAAACAGCAAGTTTCAAACTTGGAACGGCTGGATTGTGCGGTTAAAGCTTCGTCGAAAATAGGGAAAATAGAGTAGCGATACGATCCCGCGCTTAACACCCCGTTTTGCTTTCCATGTAAACAGTTAGGCTAAAAATAACATGACATAGTCTTTCTTAACTGATGGTACGTGTTTACTCCGTATTTACCTTTTCTGGTTGAAGCACTATGTAATAATCGTAATCCTGGTTTTCTTGTAAATCCACTGCAGGTTGCTCCGATGCCACGCCGTGAAGTAACTCACAATTTTCTTTCCCATCAAGGGAGTTACTTTTTCTGTAATTTACCGATTTGCAACAACGCTCGTTGACACAGTGGACAACACAATCCAGTTTTGATAAGGCATAGCGGTTTGTATAGACTCTGCCGTTTAAACGATGGCCTATACAGAACAGAATTTCTTTGTTAACTCTTTGGCTATACCAAACGTGTCGTATAGGCGCTATAAGGGTTAAAGTTGTAAAACCTATATTTCTCGAATTCAGGCAGGTATTTCTTGAGTTGAAAACTTTTAAAAGAAATTAAAGGGTAAATGAAATGAAAATTGAGCTTGTCCTATTTGAAAGAATTCTTAAATTGATAAAGTAACTTCTTTTGCTGTTTATCCGTATCTCACTTCGAGAAAATAAGCGAATTTCTTTGATATGCAAATAACTCACTGCATTTACGTCACATTGCACGAGTTTATTGTAAAATTACCAGGGTGCCGTATATATGCAATAAAAGTAGCGTGCTGCGTAGGCAGTGTAGAAACAACAATCGAAATATAGTAAGGTTATAGATATACTGCCGAAACAGAGAACGTAGGAGTCTAACGTTTCGAGCGAAGGCCCTTTGTCAGAGAGAGACGTCTCTCTCTGATGAAGGGCCTTCGCTCGAAACGTTAGACCGTCCTACGCGTCTCTCTCTGATGAAGGGCCTTCGCTCGAAACGTTAGACTCCTACGTTCTCTGTTTCGGCAGTATATCTGACGTATAGAGCGTTTTCATCTGACGTCACGGCGGCCATATTGGTGTACCAAAACAATGAAATGGCGGCCATATTGGTGTACGGTATGGGAATTAGCTCTTTCTTATTCAAATATTTCGTATTGTTTCACCACCCCAATGGGGCCACCGATCACGTGAGTGAAAACGCTCTATATGCAGTGGGTTATTTGCATATATCAAACAAATCGTATTTTCTCAAGAACGGAGTGAGATATGGAAAAACATTATGAGGTGTTATACTCAGTTATGATTTTAATAGTCCCTGCAAATAAGACGAACTAAATTTTCATTTTATATACCCTAAAGTGAAGTTTTTTCGTTTGTTTTTGCTGTACAGCTCCAGACGGGACTCGAACCCCAACCATTGAGCCACTGGAAGTCGACAGATGGTACAGCAAAAACATACGAAACTTCACCAACTTCACGCTGAATATACTATAACGTAGAATAACATTATAGCTACAAGTGCTTGTGAAACGAAAATCAAGTCTGTTTTATTTGAAAGAACACTTAAAATGAGAAAGTAGCATCTTTTGCATTTTTTCGTTTCCTTGCTATATATGCATTGTTTAGTATGAAAAATTATATCTTTTAATATACGGCTTTGTAATGATTCCGAGTTCTCCGCACTGCTCAACGAAGGTCCGGATCACGCGGTCCATCTTTAGCTTGTCTGGAAGTTTGGTCGAACTATAATAAACTATTTATTAAAGTAGCGTGCTGCGTAGGCAGTGTTGAAACAACAATCGAAATATATAGTAAGGTTATATAGATATACTGCCGAAACAGAGAACGTATAAGTAACCTAACGTTTCGAGCAAAGGCCCTTCGTCACGTTTCTCTCTGACGAAGGGCCTTCGCTCGAAACGTTAGACTACTATAAGATGATAGAACTATAAGATGATAGTTCAAATGAGGCCAGAAGCTACTGTTTAAAATATAAGAGCTTTATTAAAACATTAAAAACTAATATGAAAATACTGTAAAATAAAACTTTCGTCGTCTACGACATCATCAGAGACAAAGAGTTCGTTTGCAAAGGGCAAGCTATAAATATTATGTTCATAAATTAGAATTGCAAAAAAGTGTATATAAAATGAATTACAATGATTAAAATTCCGTACCCCCCCCCCCCCCCCCCCCCCCCCCATGCACTCCCGGGAGGAATACAGCGAACTATATCAGATCTTCTATTTTAATCATTGTAATTTATTTTATATACACTTTTTTGCAATTCTAATTTATGAACATAATATTTATAGCTTGCCCTTTGCAAACGAACTCTTTGTCTCTGATGATGTCGTATAGCGTAGACGACGAAAGCTAAGACAACTTCCTACGTTTATAACACTACCAACTATATATTTCAAACTGTTTATTAACCCTGTCATGCATTCCCCTTATTGTGGGACAAGTTTATCTTTTTATACGCTGTCTAACACGAGACTATTTTACTCTTTCTATAACGCTACGAAAGTTTCCTGCGGCTTGGTCTAGCAGCTGTCAAGGCCCAAGGGCAAAGTGAAAAGGTAGTAAACGGAAATTTACTCCGCTGATGAAAGGTTCTGCTCGCGTAACGTCAGTATTTCGTTATCAAAACTATATATTCTCGCTATAGTTTACCTTTTTATACATAGGGCCTACAGTAAAAACCCGCTAACAAGAACCTAAGAATTTATTTATATAAAAACATATAAGAATATAAGAACCTACCCCATGCAGGCTGATTTGGTAAAATGTAGGTTCTACAAATGTAGGTTAATAATTTTTTAATACACGTAACACACCTTTATTCTTTCCGTCGTAGCAAAATTTGGGTATTGCAAAACTGTGACCATCTTGCGAACGAACTTTATGAAAAGTCAACGAGCAAAGAAGCAAAAAAACTCTGAAACGAACAGCTTGGGCTACACCAAAAGTCCCGATAGCATAAGAGACGTTGTCTTTGTGCATCTTCAAACTGGAAGTCTTTAGCTAACAAAGCGATGGCTGAGGAACTGCGCGGTATATTGAAAAGCTGGTAAAAATGCTTTTACAAAAAACACAACTCTTTTTCCAGAGAAAGCTGGCCCTTAAATGAGCTTCGATCTGTTTTTCTGACAGCGTTAATTAAAATAAAGCTTGTTAATTATCCGTTGCACAACTGGTGTTCGTTACGTAAACATGCATTTACAAAATTATATATAGAGCTTATTGAAGTCACTTAGCGCGCTTTGAAGTCACAAGACATGCACAAGCTTTATGTATATATAGTGAGCCACGATCTATATATAAGTCTTAACAATTTCCGCCTTTGAAGCGTTTATGACACGAAAATTAAGTTTGTCTTATTTGAAAGAACGCTTAAAATGACAAAGTGACGGCATCTTTTGCAGTTTCCTTGCTTTGTTTTTGGGCCGTCTCAGTTTGCCGTTTGATATGTAAATGTGACTGTTGCGACGTACGTGCGTATGTATAATGAGTTATCGGAGAAGGTTATGCTTTTTTATCTATTATCAAATAAAATCGCTTGAAATTTCGCATGTTTGGTGTTGTGGGATCAGGAGCACACGCACATGCTTGTTTCAAAATAGGTTTGGTTTGATAATAGCAAAGATATATATATATATATAAGGCGCTGTAAACATGTTTACATGAAGCAGATTGACAGTCCAATCGGATCGAAAAACGCGTTAAGTCAATCCAGGCACATGTTTACATGGAGAATCCGATCTGGTTTTTAAGCACGGTTTTTCAACACTATTTTCTGGGCTTTCCTGGATGTCCGCCATGTTTACAACACGCGCCAATTTCACGCGTGCGTATATCAAGTCATTTTCAAGTCAAACCGTGTTTAGATGAATGAGATTGGAGACATTCAAGCTGATCCTTGCTTGAATCTCAAGTCAGTCCACTTCACTGCGTAGATTGGCTTCAGCCATTCGTTTCGATCAGATCGGAAACTAATTTCAATCTTCTTCATGTAAATACAACAAGGAGAAACAACATGGAAGATTTGACTTGAACACTCAATCTGCTTCAGGGCCTAACTTTCTCTAATAAGTCATTATGCGCGTGCGCGATGTCAAGATCTTATCAACATTTGTACCTAGCGGTACAGGAGAAGTAACAATAGGACTCTAGGTCCCTTACAAGGTTATCCTCCTAAGGTCTAGGTGTTGGTTTTACGGCCGGAGGAAAACCGGAGTACCCGGTGAAAAACCTTCGAAGCACAGGAGAGACCAACTAAACTCTACTCACATGAGTTCCAAGCTCGACGAAAACGGGGTCATTCCCAAGCGGTCACCCATCCAAGTACTAACCCCGTCCAACCGGGCTTAACTATTGGTGAGAGGCAGCGCGATGTTAACGACGATTTAAAGATGTTAACGTTACATGTTAAACAAACTAAATTAAATATCTCAACAACGAAACGAAAAAATCGTGAATCTAGTATTGATACCAGTAAACTATAATTTCCAAATGAGGAATACCGGCGTTTTCAGTTTCTCAAAATATTGTCTCGTTCTCGAGATATTTAAGTTTCTGAAACATGTAAATTAGGTGCCTCGTGACGTCATTTACTCACACCGGCAAAAACAAGATTTACAAAATGAGTAATATATCTGAAACTATGAAGTGGAAATAACCCAAACTTCAGTTATCACAAAAGTACACTCCACTGTGCGCATCATGTTGTCGCTACGGAAACCGTTTAGAACCAGTTGACAACAGCGTGAACACAGAGACAGTTACGAGCATTTTTACTAACTAAAATATAAATTTTACGTTTCTTTTCAAAAGAATATGATGATTGAAACATTCAAAATACAATATCTGTGTGTCTACAAATATTCATGTCAATGTATTGCAGTAAAAGTTGTTTTATGGAGAAAAAATAAATATTTTTGTTTTACAAATGGAACTAGGCACCTGTTTGCAAACGGTATCCATGGAAACAACATAATGTGAACGTTGGAGTGTATTTTCTCCATAACTATTCGTGTGCATAGTTTGAATTATTTTTACCTCTTAGTTTCAGAGATATTAGTCATTTTGTTAATCATATTTTTGCCTTTGTGAGTAAATGACGTCACGAGGCACCTAATTTACAAGTTTCAGAAACTTAAATATCTCGAGAACGAGATAATATTTTGAGAAACTGAAAACGCCGGTATTCCTCATTTGGAAATTATAGTTTACTGGTATCAATACTAGATTCACGATTTTTTCGTCGTAGTGCCATTTGGCGCATAATAATAAGTATAGGTTAGTGACCGAAACCGAGGTCACTACACTGTCTCGTTCTCGAGATATTTAAGTAAAAATAATTTAGATAAAAATAATTCAAACTATGCACACGAATAGTTATGGAGAAAATACACTCCAACGTTCACATTATGTTGTTTCCATGGATACCGTTTGCAAACAGGTGCCTAGTTCCATTTGTAAAACAAAAATATTTATTTTTTCTCCATAAAACAACTTTTACTGCAATACATTGACATGAATATTTGTAGACACACAGATATTGTATTTTGAATGTTTCAATCATCATATTCTTTTGAAAAGAAACGTAAAATTTATATTTTAGTTAGTAAAAATGCTCGTAACTGTCTCTGTGTTCACGCTGTTGTCAACTGGTTCTCGGTTTCCGTAGCGACAACATGATGCGCACAGTGGAGTGTACTTTTGTGATAACTGAAGTTTGGGTTATTTCCACTTCATAGTTTCAGATATATTACTCATTTTGTAAATCTTGTTTTTGCCGGTGTGAGTAAATGACGTCACGAGACACCTAATTTACATGTTTCAGAAACTTAAATATCTCGAGAACGAGACAATATTTTGAGAAACTGAAAACGCCGGTATTCCTCATTTGGAAATTATAGTTTACTGGTATCAATACTAGATTCACGATTTTTTCGTCTTATTAGTGACACTTTAATTTTCAATTTTCTATTTTCTAACAGAAACGCTACCAGTTTTGACATAGATAATGATCTATGTCATTATTTACGTAGCTTTGTGTTAATTTTGTTGTACCTTGACAGCTGTGAGTAAACTAATATATAAAGAGGAATTCTGCGACGCCAAGTTTTTATATTAAGATTTCTGTGTTTAAAGATGTCCAAAGACGGAGTATTTCTCGCGAGGGGTTCTTGGATTTGCCGAACAGTTTTGTACACCTGTTCTCAGTTGCTGATTCTTTGGTTGCTGAATGTGGTGCAGTCTGGAGATGGTCACAGCTCGGAGATGCCGAGGTTTTGTTTTAATGGAACGAACAAAGGTGTGTGCTTTTAATAGGACTCCGCTATATGATTGCTATTGACATGATAAAACGTTTAACCCTTTGAAGCTGAAGACGAGTCTTTAGTATTTTATTCTGCAGCTATCGCCAGACGATTTTATTCAGCACATGCAGGGAGGGGTCCAGGCCTCAATAGGTTAAAACATATCTCTTTAACCTTTGAAGCTGAAGATGAGTCTTTAGTATTTTATATCTGGCTAACACCAGACCATTTTATACAGCACTATCTCTTTCAGTTAACACTTTGAAGCATGAAGACGAGTTAACGAGCTAACGCCAGACGATTTTATTGCGTGCGTTGTGTTGCGTTGCGTTATGTTACAATATATTACTACACAAACTATTTTCTGATCAAGTGGGATCTTAACTGCCAAAATTTAAGCACGCTTAAGTTAAGTGTGCTTAAAAGCACCACCTTGGTGCGTTTACACGGTCATTTAATAATCCCTTACTAAAACACATACAGCATTATTCAACATGGCGGACGAGCTATATTTTTGGTTTTGGAAGCTTCGTATGGGTAGCGCGCGTCAAAGAACAACGGAAGACATCGGTACACGAGAAAGAGTAATGGCTAAAAGAAAGAAACAAACAAAGGGACAAAGAATAGCGAGATGGAAGCTTCTACAGCAGGGCAAAAAAGTGCATTTTATCGTATTAATAACACCGTATTAATCAGCGGCGTAGCTAGGAATTTCCTCAGGGGGGGCGAGCATTGAAAATTTCCGACAAAAGGGCGTGGTCAAATGGGCGTGGCTATAATAGTACCGCATAATTAAAGACTGGCTTATATTCGATATCTAAATCGAGTGTCGACGGATAGAAAGTAGCCTGCGTAGCAAAGGAATAGGCAGAATTTCAAACTTTTAGTACATCTCCCAGTGCAAAATAATCTATTTTTTAATGACATAAGAATCGAGTTGGACAAAAATATTTACAAATCGTGCACACAAACATCGTTAAATTAAATCGTCATTGAAAAATCCTTCTTGTTTTTTCACTTAGAAATGGTTTTTGAAGTTCTCTAATGGAAATATCGGAAACACTTTCGCGATTAATAGAAATGCACGCCAGATTAGAGAGACGATTTTCAGTCATTGTGCTGCGCAAATAAGTCTTCACCCGCTTCAAACAGCTGAATGCTCTCTCGTCATGTGCTGATGAAACGGATAATGTAAGCGCAAGTTTCAGCAACGTCACAATATTTTCAAATTGAGCTGAGAGGTTGTGTTTTTCCAAGAAAACCAAAAGGTCCTCTGCATCCCGCGGAACAGCTTCGCCATCTATAAAGTCCCAAGCATTCAGTAAAGCGTGTATGTTTTTGTATTCCATCAATACTGTCGCCTCGGTGGAAAGGTCTTTCGAATAGAAGTTACACAAAGTTTGTACTTGCTGTAAACTCGATTCGGCAGGAACGTCTCCATGTTTCTCCATGAAGGTTGTAGGAGAGATACAATCAAAGGCCTTAAGAACGTCAACTGTAGTATCGTTGAAGCGTGTCTTAAGGTCCGCGATGATTGTATCTAGAACGACATTGTACACTTCAATTCTGAACTTCTCTTGAGCATCGATAGTCTGCTCTTCGTCTTGTGTCTCGTCGAAAAATCCTCTTCTTCTTCGTCGTCTTCTCGTTTCAAACTCTGCCTGTGAAAATGATCTGTTCGGCGTGTTCGCATTTTGCAATAGCATGTAACCGGACGTCGTGACCCGGCAATTTGTCAGCAGTTTATAATAACTCAATAAGTATAAAGTGTTTGTTGACACTTCTCGTGCGTTTCCCTTGACTTTTCGCAACAAATACTATTTAGTTTATTGAAAAAAACGAAAGTAAAAAGTTATTATTTGTAAAATACAATGACACGATTGTGCCAGTCGTTCTTCGACCATCCGATTTTCCGACAAGCATCAAAATTTTCCGACAAACAACACTCAGAAGTCCTGTGGGGGGGCGGTCGCCCCCCCTGCCCCCCCTCTAGCTACGCCACTGGTATTAATAGCAAGCGTTTTTCAATCCCGTTGCGTTTACTTGGCCAAGTTAAGCGCGATTAACTGATCTGTTTACACGGACATTTTAAACCCGCTTAAAGTCAGATGTGGCTCAGATCCCGCTTAAATTTTAGCCGTGTAAACAGGGCTTTTGTCTAATACCTTTAAGTTTAAATTTTTAAGCCACAGCTTTATTAGTGAATTTTTGCTGTTTCTGTTCTTTAGGTCATCGTTTAAACGCTACAGTATATAAAAACAGCCATGCTTTGTCAAAAATAGATTGTGTTGTCCAATGTGTTTATGACGATTGTTGCAGATCAGTAAACTACAGAAAAAGTCATTCTTGTAACGGCAATAAAAATTGCGAGTTACTTCACGCCGTCTTATCAGAAGAACCTGAGAATTTAAATGAAGATAAAGACTACGATTATAGCATAGTGCTTCAACCCAAAAAGGTAAGTGCGAAGTGAATGTGTGCAGTAGTGGTGCATTAAGTAGAATGAGATGAAGTGGGGTGGAGTGGAATTAATGGAGTAGAGTGGAGTGGAGTTAGAGTGGAGTAAGTGGAGTGGGGTGGAGTGGAATAGAGTGGAGTAGATTTGAGCAGAGTGGAGTGGAGTAGAGTAGATTTGAGTGGAGTGGAGTAGAGTAGATTTGAGCGGAGTGGAGTAGAGTGGAGTGGAGTAGAGCGAGTAAAGTGGGGTGGGGTGGAACAGAGTGAGGTGACGTGCAGTGCAGTGCAGTGCAGTATAGTGCGGTGAAGTGAAGTGAAGTGAAGTGAAGTGAAGTGAAGTGAAGTGAAGAGAAGCTAAGTGGAGTGGAGTTGATCGAAGTGGAGTGGAGGAAAGTGGAGTGAAGTTAAGTGAAGGGGAGTGAAGTGAAGTGAAATGAAGTGAAATGAAGTGAAATGAAGTAAAATGAAATGAAATGAAATGAAGCAAAGGAAAAGAAATAATGTGATGTAAAGTGATTAAGAGAGGGAAGTGGAGGGTAATGGGCGCAATGGAAGGGGTGAATGAAAAGAAGGGAAGGAAAAGTAATGGAAGGGGAAAAAAGGAACGGAAGTGAAATGAAGGAAAGTAGAGTAAAGAGAAACGGCTGGAGTGCAGTGAAGTGCAGTGCAGTGAAGTGAAGTGAAGTGCAGTGAAGTGCAGTGCAGTGCATTGCAGTGCAGTGCAGTGCAGTGCAGTGCAGTGCAGTGCAGTGCAGTGCAGTGCAGTGAAGTGCAGTGAAGTGCAGTGAAGTGCAGTGCAGTGCAGTGCAGTGCAGTGAAGTGATGTGATGTGATGTGATGTGATGTGATGTGAATACGTTTACATATTTTCAATGAATACACGGAGCGCTATACCGTTCTTTCCAATACGTCCCCCAAAGTTCTACAGTCACCTTAATAACTCATTTCTATTTTTTCTAGTCATTTAACTGTCACTGTTTTACTAAAAGCTGTATTGGAACGGAGCGATGCAAAGCAGGTAATAAATATATCGTCAGCTTGAAGTTTGTAAAGTTTTTTTTATTTTTTGTTGTACAAGCTGTCATTTCCGTCCAGTGTTAATACTTAAAAAGTTCTAAACTCTAGGCAAGACTCTAGTAAGCTTAATTCGAGAGAAGCCAGAAGCTCTAATCATTGGGCCACTTTACTGTTAGTAACTCTTTCGGTCCGCTATCAGACTTTTGCCGCCTCAATGGCAGGGCAAATTTCTAATTTCAGTTTTCCTCATTAGCATGCATGACCAAACATCCAAACAGTGCTCTTTTGACGTTGTTTCTCAAATGTAAATTAAACAACTTGACGTCACATGTGCATAATGAGTTATCGGAGAAGGTTATATATCTTTGCTATTATCAAAACAAAACTTAATCAGTCGAAGGAAGTATGTGCGTGCGTTTCTCTCACAACGCCAAACATGTAGAATTTTCAAGTGCTTATGTTTGATAATTACAAAGATATATAACCTTCTCTGATAACTCATTGTGCACTGTTGTGTACACGTGACGTCAAGTTGTTTAATTTACATTTCAAACAAACTGAAATATCTCAACAACGAAGCAAGGAAACGAAAAACTGCAAAAGATGTAACCTGCGTAGCTGGCGGTTCCAACCCCTTAAAACCACCAGCTACGCAGGCTACAAAAGATCGTACTCTATCATCTTAAGGTGGCTCCCTACGGTAATTTCAATAGGGGACTGGTGACTAGAAATAGTATCGCTACGCATGCGTAAATAGCGATCTTGTCGATTCGAAATTCTATGACCGCGTCGACTTGTAGACGTTTTCTTCGGTGAATGTTGCTAAAATTTTGTAAATAAGTAGTTTATAAAAAGTTCTAATATATATATAATTTTTAAAAAATTTCATAAGACAGAACTTTTTTAAATCGATACTTTTTATAGCGAAAAATCTGTCCATACAACCCTCTCTGATTTTGTGCATGGATATTCTCCACAACAGTATCTATCATCTCAGCAATTTTTAAAAAATTTCACCGAAGCAAACTGAAGACATGCCGCTTCAATTATGCAATATTTGAAAATATACCAAAGTTCCAACGTCATTATTACCATGGTAACAGCAAATAATTGAAATTTTTTATAGATATTTTATATCTGCGATAGTTCTATTATAGTAAGGTCTACTTAGTATTTATCTAACAAATTTTTAAACTTGTGAATAACATTAGATAATGAGCGTATGAAATAGCGCGTATTTATTGAAACTATAGGGAGCCACCTTGAGTGTTCTTTCAAATAAGACAAACTTAATTTTCGTTTCATGTGCACTTTAAGTCTGTCAATGTAAGGACCACCCACCCCCTCTATGTAGCAGGCCACTGACCCCACAATTTGTGAGTACGACTGACCTAGCAATGTTCTATGGGTATCGATCAGCCTATTATAATCTGAAGTCAAAACTATTGTGTAGTGGGGGTGCCACGTGGTTGACGTTCTCTCGCTTCTCCGTCACGTATTTTCGGTTAAAAGCGCTCAAAACCCTAGAACGTTTTGGCGTACCACTCACAATCTTCTTATTTTAGCATTATTATGTAGCCTATAGAATCAACAAACTTTTTATAAGCATTTGGAGGTTGAGAAACATATCAAACGATAAAAAAAAATCATAATTATGATGGTAGGTATGCTACAAAAATGCTGAATCCGCCATATTTATACAGTAATCAATGCGAAATTTGATTTTGTTCAACCACATTTTCTTTTTGGCGTATCCCTCACAATCTCTTTATTTTAGCATTATTGTGCAGCTCATATAGTCAACAAACATTTTAAGTAAATATGGGGGTTGAGAAACATATCAAAAGATAAAAGAGTCCACCAAGGGTCATGCTCCACTAAAGGTCGGGGTCTACCAAACGTCGGGGTCCACTAAAGGTCGGGGTCTACCAAAGATCGGGGTCCACTAAAGGTCGGGTCTACCAAAGGTTGGGGTCCACCAAAGGTCGAGGTTCGCCAAAGGTCGGGGTTCACCAAAGGTTGGGATCTACCAAAGATCGGGGTCCACTAAAGGTCGGGGTCCACCAAAGGTCGGGGTCTACCAAAGGTCGGGGTTCACTAAAGGTCGGGGTTCACCAAAGGTCGGGGTCCACCAAAGGTCGGGGTCCACCAAAGATCGGGGTCCACCAAAGGTCGGGGTCCACCAAAGGTCGGGATCTACCAAAGGTCGGGGTCCACCAAAGGTCGGGGTCCACCAAAGGTCGGGATCTACCAAAGGTCGGGATCTACCAAAGGTCGGGGTCCACCAAAGGTCGGGGTCCACCAAAGGTCGGGGTTCACTAAAGGTCGGGGTTCACCAAAGGTTGGGGTCTACCAAAGGTCGGGGTCCACTAAAGGTCGGGGCCTATCAAAGGTCGGGGTTTTCCAAACGTCGGGGTCCACTAAAGGTCGGGTCTACCAAAGGTTGGGGTTCACCAAAGTGGGGTCCACTAAAGGTCGGGGTTCACCAAAGGTGGGGTCCACTAAAGGTCGGGGTCTATCAAAGGTCGGGGTTTTCCAAACGTCGGGGTCCACTAAAGGTCGGGTATACCAAAGGTTGGGGTTCACCAAAGTGGGGTCCACTAAAGGTCGGGGTTCACCAAAGGTCGGGGTCCACTAAAGGTCGGGGTCTATCAAAGGTCGGGGTTTTCCAAACGTCGGGGTCCACCAAAGGTCGGGGTCCACCAAAGGTCGGGGTCTACCAAAGGTGGGGTCCACCAAAGGTCGGGGTCTACCAAAGGTGGGGTCCACTAAAGTTCGGGGTCTACCAAAGGTTGGGATCCACCAAAGGTCGGGGTCTACCAAAGTCGGGTCTACCAAAGGTTGGGGTTCACTAAAGGTCGGGTCTACCAAAGGTTGGGGCCCACTAAAGGTTGGGGTTCACTAAAGGTCGGGGTCCACCAAAGGTTGGGGTCCACTAAACGACGGCGTCTGCCAAAGCGCGGCGTCTACCAAAGATCGGGACCATCGGGTCCTACCAAAGATCGGAGTCTACCAAAGGTCGAGGTCCACCAAAGGTCGGGGTCCCTCAGAGGTCGGAGTTCACCAAAGCGAAGACCTACCGGGGACGTGCTCTTTTTGGCTATAGGGTTAACCGGGCGCTATCTGTGCCTACTGCCTTTAGCTAGTCTCTGTAGCCGAAATAATTAGTGGGGTAAAACTATGGTCTTTATTACCCCTTTTAGATTACATTTCTGTTGGGTGTTTTAAAGATACTTCTGATCGAGCAATCCCAACATTGGAAGGAATGGATGGCACTTTGGACGGTTGGTATAGCTCACGTGAGAACGCCATTGCAAAGTGTGCTGCGGCAGCAAGAAGGAAAGGGTACACCATGTTTGCAGTTCAACATGGCGGACAGTGCCTCGCCAGTGCTTCAGCGCCAATGACATTTAACAAATATGGAAAATCAGATGCTTGTCAGCCTGATGGCAAAGGTGCTGGATGGGCCAATGAAGTTTATTGTATCAAAGAGTAGATCAAGATTAATCGCATGACTCAATATTACAAAATAGAAAACGTTTTACGCTCTTTTTACTGAAGACACATAAAAGAGATGTGAGAGTTTGCTAGAACGAGAATTAGTGTCTGTGAAAATTCTCAAGCTAAGAATTATTGTATTATTGCATGTAGGATTACTTTGGGTGTTGGTGACATACTAGTTAGCGCATGTGCCTTTCAATTCTCGTTCCCAGACTCTACATTCGACACTTTTTCTGTCGCGCATGTCATATCATAAGTGACGATTTGAAGTGGAATTGTCATGTCGAAAGCGTAGTTAAAAAAGTATCCAAACGCATGTATTTTTTGCGCCAACTAAAGCGTGCTAAGATATCCTGTAATGACTTAGTGCAGTTTTATTGTACGTGCATTAGAAGTGTTATTGAATACGCATCACCAGTATTCCATTGTGCCTTGCCTGTATATCTGAGCGATGATTTAGAGCGCTTACAAAGGCGGGCCTTAGCTATCATCTTAGGCGCCGGTGTGTCGTACGGCGAAGCCCTGTCATTTGCCGGCCTGCCAACCTTAAAACACTAGCCGTAGACATTCACTGAGACATGAAAGGGTTTTCCATATTCCTCGATGTAAGACTAATAGGTATTCTAAATCCTTTGTTATTGCCTCAGCCAGTATAGTTTTAAATTGTAGTCGGCTCATATTTTATACATATATATAAATATATACATATATACATTTAATTTCCTTGAATAATATTGTAATTACACATTTGTAACATTTTAACCCAATGTAATTCAGCTTTTGGCTGCAAAATTGTTTTTTTAATAAACTATTATTATTATTATGTGCCAAGTTACCTTGACAACGAAGTTCAGCGGAAAGACGAGATATGCGTGAACAACACGAGGCGATGGCGCCCAGTGTTTCACCAGCTCTGTGAGTCGTTTTCCAGCACCATAATAAACTTTATACCACCGACTCTGTGAGAAAGTATTCTTATTTCTTTACGGAAATAATATTTTAACTCTAGCGCCACCAAGTAAACAACTCGTTAGTCTTTGGGTGAGCACACTTAGACCCCGTTTGCACGATGCCGGTACAATTTGAAAACGGAACAAAATCATGCCGTTTAGGCCTTGCGTTTACACGATACCGGCACAAAAATGACATGAAAACGGCACAAAATGAAGACGGGTTCCTTGACGGCATGAAATGAAAACGGAACACTAACCGGTTTCGTGTAAACGCCCGTGCCGTAACAGTTTGATGACGGTAATCACGATATATACGCCACAGTATTCACAAAGCCTTCTCAATTCTCATTGGAAGAGAATAGTCACATGCTAATCCGTCATTATATTATACCGGCACCGTGTAAACGCAAGACTTTTTGGCCTGTATTTACACACCGGCATGATTTTGTTCCGTTTTCAAATTGTACTGGCATCGTGTAAAAGGCCAAAAAGGGGTTTTAATTAGTGGCCAACTTGAGAACATGTGTTGTACCAAACATGTTTTCGAAACTGGTTTGACACGTTAAAATGACACGTTATTGCATAAAATATGGTAATGAGCGCGATGAAAGTGCTTATGATAATATCGAAAATTGATAATATATGAGAATTAAGCGAATATTAGGGCGCTTTCCAATTGACAATGTTAGACCGGTCAGTCCGGCCAGAATGGACTTGCTTTTGATTAGGACCAAATTTTCCAGTCTGACCGTCCTAAGTCTCAAACGAATCGTGTTCCATTTAACCGGACTGACCGGTCTAACCGTGTGAATGGAAACCCCCGCTAAGTTTCGAACCAAAGATCATGAATAACTAAATGAGTTACTGTTCAGAAGACTGAGTAAACTAGTCATGTGTGAAGTCTGGTTATAGATGAAGGTAAGACTATTGTATTGATGAAACAGTATAAATTGAGAAGATAATTTCCCAGAATTCTAACATTTAGTAGATCCTGAGCATTTTTATAGTATTTTTATACGCAAACATATCCGAAGATCTAAGACCAGCTGTTTTATCCTGTTCGTGATAAGCAGTTTCTTTATTTTTCCAATATAGCCTAGCTCATTATTTAATGTTAATAGTTTGATTTAAAAGCGTTTTCTATTCTATTTTGTAGTCATCAGCCATGAAAACGAAGAAGTCCGTGAAGGGACCTCTTAGTAACGCCGTCTTGTCGAAGTCGCATCAAGCTGTTTTGTCAAAACCTTTCCTGTTTAAAATATTGTTCTTACTGGTGTGCTTACTCGGTTTTTTGAACACTTACGCCGAGGCGTCTTTTACAAGTGGACTATTTATTGTTTCAGCCGAAGGTATATGTATTATAGATAAACGATAAAGAGACTTTTTAAAGTATTGAGGTTAACATAGGACAGTTATTAGGACAGAATTGAAATACCGATAACTCAATGGCCCTCACCCTTGAAACTATCATGAAAACCTTCATGAAACTAGGTAGTTCGTAGTTAACTGTGGAAAACATGTGGAACCCGGTGAAAAACCCTCGAAGCACAGGAGAAACCCAACAACTGTACTCACATGAAGCTAAGTTGGTCACACCCATCCGAGTACTAATTACTCAAAGGGCTGTTTACTGATATCCGCGGGCTTTTTTGTAGCCAAAGAAAGATTTTCGTGACATAAAATTAGCCCTAAGAACCCATATGAACAGCCCTAAGACTACATTTACACGGTACCGGACGAATTCGAGACCGGTCTCGAATTAATTCGTCCTATTTCGCCGTGTAAACAGGCGGAAACGTACTAATTCTAGACCGGTTCGCGTCATGTTTTATTTCTCATTTTTCATAATAAAAAAACCCAAAAATAATAAATTAATAAAGTTAAAATATTGTTAAGACACATCAGAATATTGTAATTTGAGGGAATAGGGTAACTAATACGAATGGTCTACTTGTTGCTAGTGTGTGGATACTGATGGCTACAATACATATAGCTATAGGCTACGCATGACTACATGCATGATCACTTGCCTACATGGCCACCGGCTAGCTACTTGCTATATGGCTATTAATTGGCTATTATAGTTTAAAGTGTCTATGAAACGAAAATTAAGTTTGTCTTATTTGAAAGAACACTTAAAATGGTTGGTAGAGTAACATCTTTTGTAGTTTTTCGTTTCGTTGCTTCGTTTATATAAGTTGTTGAGATATTTCAGTTTGTTTGATATGTAAATTTAACTTTGCATAATGACTTATCGCAAAAAGCTTAAAATTTACAGACTCTGCTCTACAGTGTGTATCAAAAAAATTCGAACCCTTAGAAAATGAATTAGCATTCTTTTCAAACAACCTATTGTAGTAGTTTGAAAGCCCTAAGCACTTCGCTGAACCCACAGATGCGTAAAACACACGGTCTTATACACCTGGGAAATTAAGATAACTTGAAGTGTATGCATGGTGAAAGTATTTAAAAGCTTTTTCGCTTCGTTTAACGTATGTGCTGATTAATTTATAACGCAGCGCTTTTAGGGCTTTCAAACTACTACAATAGGTTGTTTGAAACGAATGCTAATTCATTTTCTAAGGGTTCGAATTTTTTTGATACACACTGTAGAAGAAACACTCGCACATGATTCTTAATTCGCCAAGTGCTTTTGTTCGATAATAACAAAGATATATAGAACACTTTGCGATATAAGTCATTATGCAAACTGTCAAATTTACATATCAAACAAACTGAAATATCTCAAAAACAAAGCAAGGAAACGAAAAACTGCAAAATATGTTACTTTATCATTTTAAGTGTTCTTTCAAATATAAGACAAACTTAATTTTCGTGTCATAGTGTCATAGACACTTTAACCCAGCCTGGTTCCCAGGCCTCTCTTTTTAACGTCGAGCGGCAGACCGAATTGTGAGAGGCCTGGAATAAAATGTTTTGCCTGGCCCCAAATCTGGCCCCAAAACTGGCCCCAAATTATACAGGCACCAAACGGCCGTTTGGCGGAAAACCAAGGCAGATAACACTCACGTCGGTCTGCGCAAGAATCTTGACTTTACATGATGTCCCTTAAGTCAGCCGCAACATTAAAATGGAACCTTATTTCGACGGACTGACACCTTGACGTAGAACTCCGTCTTGGCGCCATTACAACATCTCTCGCTTATTAATAAGGCGCTTCCAGTCCCTTCCTTTCTTGTTCTACTAGTAAATGCCATTTCAATCCATTTCACCGATGCTGTAAGACTTGCCGAAGGAACGTCAACATAACATTTTATCTTAACTTTAAAGCAATTTTTCTCAAATCGTAAAATTCATCAAAAAGTGTATATTTCAGACAGCATATCTCCATCACTTTTGAACCAGTTGTTATGAACTTTTTAATATTGGAAGATACAACCGGTATCTAGGAACTAAACCTATAAAACTGAGAAGTATTGTAAAGCTCTTTCCTTTATAGTACACTGTACGCTCGCTTAATTTTTAAAAATTGCTATTTTTTTTAAAAATCTCAAATTTTTGAAAACACTAATAATTGTTCCATTTTTTTAGGTTTAGCTCCTAGAATATGTATTTATTGATAAAATAAACAATTAAAAACATTTCCCAGAGCACTCCTTCATGTGTTATCAGGTCTGAGCTTAAGGGCTCTTTTTCACCATAGGGGGCAATTATCTTGGTTACCATGGCAACACAAGAGTAGAATATAATGTTTTCAGGGTTACCCTATAAAATGCTACAATAATATGAACTTTATTTTGGGAGCGGTCCTCTCTCCCTTGCTGTTTTGTATATATATGGACGATTTGCCATGAATTGCTCCGACTTGTCAACTGGAATCTTATGTTGACGATTCGAAATTATTTCTTTCCTTCTTAATTGAGAATGCAAATAGAGTTCTCGGAATCATGAAACAAAACCTCCTTGAAGTTGCGAGATGGTTTTGTGAACATAAACGTTTAATAAATCCATCTAAAACCAAATTCTTAATAATCGGAACAAGACAATTACGACGAACTGCAGCAATCGAGACAAGCATCTCCCTCCTCGGTAAAGACCTTAATGCCTTAGCTTCTGCCAGTGACTTAGGCGTAGTCGTCGATTCTACATTATCCTACGACGAACATACAACTAAGCTAGTATCATCGTGCATGTCAAAGTTATGTCAAATTCATCGAGTAAAGGACTGTTTTAACAAGGACACCTTAAAATTAATTATAGAGTCATTGGTTTTAAGCAAATTATTTTACTGCTCATCAGTACGGGCTAACACATCTGATTCAAACATCAAGAAATTACAACTGGTTCAAAACTTTGCTGTTAGAATCATTACAGGAGCCCGAAAGTTTGATCACATCACTCCTCATGCATTTACAAGAATTGGAATGGCTAACTGTAAAAGACCAATTGGCGATATAGAGACTTATTAATGATGTTTAAATGCCTCAACGACATGGCTCCAGGCTATCTCAGTACTAAATTTTTTACCCGCTCTAGTATCCACGACCGTGAAACGCGAAACAGGAATGATTTAGACATACCTATTTTCAAGACAAGTTCTGGACAGAGAACTTTTAAATTCCGCGCAACAAAATTATGGAATGACCTAGATATTAATTTTAAAAATATTAGTAGTTTTAATATTTTTAAGAAACAATTCAAACTGTATATGCTTTCAAACATTATATCTTAGTTATCCTTAATTAATATATTCTTAATCATGTAAATAGGGTTTAATCTGTATTTTTAGTAATTATGTAAATGGTCTGAAAAGCCCTGTATGGGAGATTTAATTAAATTTAATAATAATTAATAATAATTATACTTAAATGTAGAGAAAAATATTTTCTGGTTGTAAGACCACCTTAACCACTAACACCTTAAAGGGAATCTTTAATACATAACATTATGGTGCTACTTAGACGTTTAAGGGAATTTGTTGACAGATCAAGAAGGTGATGATGGACGACGATCAAGAAGGCGATGAACAGGACGTTGACGTTCTTTTTTGAATTTATTGGGCTATTGAGTATTGGGTTTTTCTATGAAAAAACGTTCTTTTTAAATTTATTGGGTTTTTCTATGTAATAGATACAATCTATGTAATAGATACAATCTATGTAATACATACAATCTATGTAATAGATACAATAGATACTAAATCAGATACAGCTCGGCTGCGAATGCTGTATCTTTCTTAAAATACAAATGCATCTAAGTAATCAAGTTCACCAACTATTTTAGCGGTATACTCTATTTTAGCCGAGAAAATCGAAGCTAAAGTTTATGTAAATCAGGACGATTCTGTATCCGATTTACAACCTCTGCTACGGTATTGATTTCTTTTGTGTTTTCCTCATGAATTATTAATGAGTTTTTTAAGAATAATTAAAGTTGTGTTATGAGAGGGTCTGAATGGGGGGTTCTGCATGTCAGTTGTCAGTTAAAATTTTGGTCATTTGTCAGTTGTCAGTTAGAATTTTGGCCTGTCAGTTAAACAACAGTTAATAATTAACCGCGGCCATATTTTAGTTGGTATATATATATAGTTGGGCATTTTTTATTCAGTATACCGCAACATGCAATAGGTTATAATAATGTAATGTTGCCAAACGTTACAACCACAAGATATCGTAGGAAACGCAACCAAACAATCGATATTACTCAAAACAGTCACTTTATTACGGTTCTACAGTGTATATGTCTTACTCTAACAGTGTCTCTCCTTCGACGGACAACAGGAGATCTCATTACACACAGACTATGGGAGGTCTGAGCCTGCACTACGTTACAATAACAACACAATAGATATAATAACGTACATATATAAATATACGTTTTCATACTGCCTCAAAATTTCCTAACCCATGGCAAACAGATATTCATTTTTATCGACAATATTAACTTATTAACCGCTTGCATTACTGTGACAGTTGTAAAGTCTCTTCAAGATTTATATCTCGAAATACAATTGAATGAATCAAAGCAAAACAGTCAATAACGGAACGTTTTTAAGCTATTCAAAACACCATAGGCGGCGGAAGATAGGTTTGGTACGGGGGGCTGAAGTTCGAGCACCGAAGGCGCGAGTAACGTCTAGCATTATCGACTTGGACAACGCTTTTTTTAGAAAAATTACTACGCCAATCAACTTACCAAATAGATCGTTTTAGAAGTAATTTACGCAGAATTCGTGTCCGTTCACTGTAAATATATATATATATATATATTTATATACAATACCCTAGTTGCTATGCGTGTTTTCATTGGTTGTCGCCAATGATCTATTAGATCACGTCAGCTGACTTGCCTTTATCCTTCTTCATGCCCCAAAATCCGGCACGAGTTTCGACAAAGACCTTTTAAATTTTTATTGTATATAAAACAAATAGATTCCATTTTTTTGTTGTCTGTTCAGTTATAGATGCACAGAGGACGTCACAACGTGGTAAGACTCGACTGCGTCTCGTGGGCCACTTTTTTGTTCTTACCACGTTGTGACGTCATCTGTGCATCTATAACTGAACAGACAACGGCAAAATGGAATCTATTTGTTAATTATATATATATATATATATATATATATATATATATATATATATATATATATATATATATATATATATATATAACACTAGTACTGACGTTTTCTTTTTCATGCCATTAGAACATCGTCTCAGCAATTCCCTAATATTTGAAAGGGAAGTGTCTTGTTCAATGGAGTGCGCCCAGCTGTGTTTAACAGAATGTTTGCGATGTCGATCTATCAATTGCGAAAAAGAGCAAAAGCAAACTAAGAAACAGAGAAGGTATAAATGTCAATTGAACAACGCAACCAAAACATCTAAACCTGAAGAACTTGTGCTGGATACTGCTTTCAACTACTTGGAACCATTGCAGGTTGGTAGGAAAGAAACATCTTAACACAGAATCTAATGCATAAGTATTCTCTTCTATTCTCTTCTCTTTTCTTCTTTTTTTCTTTCTTTTTTCTTCTGTTTCCTTCTTTAACTTTTTTTCTTTTCTTTTCTTTCTTTCTTTTCCTTGCTTTTTATCTTTCCTTCTTTTCCCTTCCCTTTTTTTCATTTTTCCTTCTTTGCTTTACTTTACTTTACGTTAGCTTATCCTACATCAACTCACCTCACTACATCTCACCTCATCTTAACATAGCTCACTTCACCTAACTTCACTTTACCTAGCCTTACCTTACCTTACCTTACCTCACTTCACCTCACCTTACTTCACTTCACCTCACCTCACTTCACCTCACCTCACTTCACTTCACCTCACCTCACGTCACCTCACCTCACCTCACCTCACCTCACCTCACCTCACCTCACCTTACCTCACCTCACCTCACCTCACCTCACCTCACCTCACCTCACCTCACCTTACCTCACCTCACCTCACCTTACCTCACCTCACCTCACCTCACCTCACCTCACCTCACCTCACCTCACCTCACCTCACCTTACCTTACCTTACCTTACTTTAACAACAACAACAACAACAACAACAACAACAACAACAACAACAACAACAACAACAACAACAACAACAACTTTTATTTGCACCATTGGTGTCAATTGGTGTCTATAAAATAAATACATCGAGAACGATAGAACTATAATTAGGTGACTGGTACCCAAAATAACTATATTGAACTAATCTGATTGGGTACCCAACTAGATTAGCACAATATGTACCTTACTTGACCTCACTTCACTTTACTTTACCTCACCTCAACTCCTCTCAATCTTACTTCTCCTAGGCAGTTTTTTACATTAATAGATTCTTAGAAATAAGAATAAATTCACAATTAATTTTTCTTTTTCTATAGCCATTCGATTGTCGTTGTTTTACTGAAAGTTGTATTGAAGGGCAGAAGAAAACAAGTAAGCTGTTTGTTTATTTATTTGTTTGTTTGTTTGTTTGTTTGTTTGTTTGTTTGTTTGTTTGTTTGTTTGTTTGTTTGTTTGTTTGTGTGTTTGTTTGTTTGTTCGTTCGTTCGTTCGTTCGTTCGTTCGTTCGTTCGTTAAGAATTTTTTTTTCTTACTATCGTAATTGCTCGATTTTCTTTTCATAATTTTCAGGCCCGCAATAATTGGTTTATGCAGTTGCGGCCACCCAGCCATGCATACTATATATATATATGTTTCTCTCTGATGAAGGGCCTTCGCTCGAAACGTTAGATTCCTACGTTCTCTGTTTCGGCAGCATATCTAACCTTACTATATTTCGATTGTTGTTTCTACACTGCCTACGCAGCACGCTACTTTTATTTCATATATACATTTGTTATGTTTATTATTTATTTATTTGGTGTTCTTTTCCTTCGTTTTCTTATTGTTGCAATATGGCGAACGCGAAGCTATTAAATAAATGCAAATGCATTTTTATTCGACAGGTTCTGTTCTTCCTTACGAGACAATCGGGTGCTTCAGAGATATAACAGCTGCTCGTGCCATAGCAACACTGGAAGGAAAAGATCCCATTCTAGACGGCATATACCAGGCCAGACAAAACCCGCTTGAAAAATGCTATCAAGCGGCTAAGAAGCGGGGATTTCAGATGTTTTCTGTTCAAGGTGGAGGATGGTGTGCAAGCAGTGCTACAGCTGTAATGACGTTCGCCAAATATGGCGTTTCGACTGATTGCCAGCCTGGCGGTGAAGGTGGTGTATTGGCCAATCAGGTCTACTATATTAAAGGTATGTATGTAACGATTCACAATGGGGTGTTGATATATAGAAGAAAGTTGCCCCTTGTAGAAGAGTCACCCTCGAGGGGCGAATCACTCCCGAAAATCTCGTACACCTTTGAAAATCACAAACTGATCCACAAAAATCTCAATAAATCCGCAAAAATCTAAAAAAAATCTAAATAAATCCGCAAAAATCCCAAAATAATCCACAAAAATCTAACGAACTCCACAAAGATCTAAAAAAAATCAACAAAAATCAACAAAAATCAGCAAAAATCTCAAGAAAATCTCAAAAAATCTTCAAAAAATCCAAAAAATTTGACTGATTGCCTGCCTGACGGAGAAGGTGGTGGATGGGCCAATCAAAGGTATATAGATAATAATTCGTAGTATATTCAGTGCTGTAACTGTAAGATCGCTACTTTTTTAAGTAACTTTGCAAGTAACTTTTTTCAAATAAGAAATAACTGTGACGTGTTACCTGTAACTGTCAAACTGTGGAACTGCGAAACTGTGGAACTGTGAAACTGTGAAACTGTGAAACTGTGAAACTGTGAAACTGTGAAACTGTGGAACTGTGGAACTGTGGAACTGTGGAACTGTGGAACTGTGGAACTGTGGAACTGTGGAACTGTGGAACTGTGGAACTGTGGAACTGTGGAACTGTGAAACTGTGGAACTGTGGAACTGTGGAACTGTGGAACTGTGAAACTGTGGAACTGTGGAACTGTGGAACTGTGGAACTGTGAAACTGTGGAACTGTGGAACTGTGGAACTGTGGAACTGTGGAACTGTGGAACTGTGAAACTGTGGAACTGTGAACTGTGGAACTGTGGAACTGTGGAACTGTGGAACTGTGGAACTGTGGAACTGTGGAACTGTGGAACTGTGGAACTGTGGAACTGTGAAACTGTGAAACTGTGGAACTGTGAAACTGTGAAACTGTGAAACTGTGGAACTGTGGAACTGTGTTTTTCGCGGGTTTTCCGGTTTTCCTCCCTCCGTAAAATCAAGACCTATACATCTAGCTTAGCTGTGATTCGGGGTCTCAACTGTGTCGTATTGTGGCTGCCTGGAGCGTCTTTGATATGCCTCGACACGGCCATGCACGTTGATCTGCGTCTTTCGTATAATTCAACAGCTGGATGCGAGTAAAGATGATTAACACCCAGTCCTTATATTCTATTTAGATTACGTTTCTGTTGGGTGTTTTAAAGATACTTCTGATCGAGCAATCCCAACATTGGAAGGAATGGATGGCACTTTGGACGGTTGGTATAGGTCACGTGAGAACGCCATTGCAAAGTGTGCTGCGGCAGCAAGAAGGAAAGGGTACACCATGTTTGCAGTTCAATATGGCGGAGAGTGTTTTGCCAGTGCTTCAGCGCCAATGACATTTAACAAATATGGAAAATCAGATGCTTGTCAGTCTGATGGCAAAGGTGCTGGATGGGCCAGTGAAGTTTATTGTATCAAAGAGTAGATCAAGGTTAATCGCATGACTCAATCTTTACAAAATAGAAAACGTTTTACGCTCTTTTTACTGAAGACACATAAAAGAGATGTGAAAGTTTGCTAGAACGAGAATTAGTGTCTGTGAAAATTCTCAAGCTAAGAATTATTGTATTATTGCGTGTAGGATTAGTTTGGGTGTCAGTGACATACTAGTTAGCGCATGGGCCTTTCAATTCTCGTTCCCAGACTCTACATTCGACACTTTTTCTGTCGCGCATGTCATATCATAAGTGACGATTTGAAGTGGAATTGTCATGTCGAAAGCGTAGTTAAAAAAGTATCCAAACGCATGTATATTTTGCGCCAACTAAAGCGTGCTAAGGTATCCTGTAATGACTTAGTGCAGTTTTATTGTACATGCATTAGAAGTGTTATTGAATATTTGAAATATTTTAACTCTAGCGCCACCAAGTAAACAACTCGTTAGTCTTTGGGTGAGCACGCTTAGACCCCGTTTACACGATGCCGGTACAATTTGAAAACGGAACAAAATCACGCCGTTTAGGCCTTGCGTTTACACGATACCGGTACAAAAATGACATGAAAACGGCGCAAAATGAAGACGGGTTCCTTGACGGCATGAAATGAAAACGGAACACTAACCGGTATCGTGTAAACGCGCGTGCCGTAACAGTTTGATGACGGTAATCACGATATATACGACCACAGTATTCGGGTCAGCAGTATTCACAAAGTCTTCTCAATTCTCATTGGAAGAGAATAGTCACATGCTAATCCGTCATTATATTATACCGGCACCGTGTAAACGCAAGACTTTTTGGCCTGTATTTACACACCGGCATGATTTTGTTCCGTTTTTAAATTGTACTGGCATCGTGTAAAAGGGGTTTTAATTAGTGGCCAACTTGAGAACATGTGTTGTACCAAACATGTCTTCGAAGCTGGTTTGACACGTTAAAATGACACGTTACTGCATAAAATATGGTAATGGGCGCAATTAAAGTGCTTATGATAATATCGAAAATTGATAATATATATGAGAATTAAGCGAATAAGTTTCGAACCTAAATCATGAATAACTAAATGAGTTACTGTTCAGAAGAGTAAAGTAGTCATCTGTGAAGTCTGGTTATAGATGAAGGTAAGACTATTGTATTGATGAAACAGTATAAATTGAGAAGATAATTTCCCAGAATTCTAACATTTAGTAGATCCTGAGCATTTTTATAGTATTTTTATACGCAAACATATCGATTTGACAAGTAAGATCTAAGACCAGCTGTTTTGTCCTGTTCGTGATAAGCAGTTTCTTTATTTTTCCAATATAGCCTAGCTCATTATTTAATGTTAATAGTTTGATTTAAAAGCGTTTTCTATTCTATTTTGTAGTCATCAGCCATGAAAACGAAGAAGTCCGTGAAGGGACCTCTTAGTAACGCCGTCTTATCGAAGTCACATCAAGCTGTTTTGTCAAAACCTTTCCTGTTTAAAATATTGTTCTTACTGGTGTGCTTACTCGGTTTTTTGAACACTTACGCCGAGGCGTCTTTTACAAGTGGACTATTTATTGTTTCAGCCGAAGGTATATGTATTATAGATAAACGATAAAGAGACTTTTTAAAGTATTGAGGTTAACATAGGACAGTTATTAGGACAGAATTGAAATACCGATAACTCAATGGCCCTCACCCTTGAAACTATCATGAAAACCTTCATGAAACTAGGTAGTTCGTAGTTAACTGTGGAAAACATGTGGAACCCGGTGAAAAACCCTCGAAGCACAGGAGAAACCCAACAACTGTGCTCACATGAAGCTAAGTTGGTCACACCCATCTGGGTACTAATTACTCAAGGGGCTGTTTACTGATATCCGCGGGCTTTTTTGTAGCCAAAGAAAGATTTTCGTGACATAAAATTAGCCCGTTAAACTGGGCCAGACTGCCTCATAATATGAACAGCCCTAAGACTACATTTACATGGTACCGGACGAATTCGAGACCGGTCTCGAATTAGTTCGTCCTATTTCGCCGTGTAAACAGGCGGAAACGTACTAATTCTAGACCGGTTCGCGTCATGTTTTATTTCTCATTTTTCATAATAAAAAAACCCAAAAATAATAAATTAATGAAGTTAAAATATTGTTAAGACACATCAGAATATTGTAATTTGAGGGAATAGGGTAACTAATACGAATGGTCTACTTGTTGCTAGTGTGTGGATACTGATGGCTACAATACATATAGCTATAGGCTACGCATGACTACATGCATGATCACTTGCCTACATGGCCACCGGCTAGCTACTTGCTATATGGCTATTAATTGGCTATTATAGTTTAAAGTGTCTATGAAACGAAAATTAAGTTTGTCTTATTTGAAAGAACACTTAAAATGGTTGGTAGAGTAACATCTTTTGTAGTTTTTCGTTTCGTTGCTTCGTTTATATAAGTTGTTGAGATATTTCAGTTTGTTTGATATGTAAATTTAACTTTGCATAATGACTTATCGCAAAAAGCTTAAAATTTACAGACTCTGCTCTACAGTGTGTATCAAAAAAATTTGAACCCTTAGAAAATGAATTAGCATTCTTTTCAAACAACCTATTATAGTAGTTTGAAAGCCCTAAGCACTTCGCTGAACCCACAGATGCGTAAAACACACGGTCTTATACACCTGGGAAATTAAGATAACTTGAAGTGTATGCATGGTGAAAGTATTTAAAAGCTTTTTCGCTTCGTTTAACTTATGTGCTGATTAATTTATAACGCAGCGCTTTTAGGGCTTTCAAACTACTACAATAGGTTGTTTGAAACGAATGCTAATTCATTTTCTAAGGGTTCGAATTTTTTTGATACACACTGTAGAAGAAACACTCGCACATGATTCTTAATTCGCCAAGTGCTTTTGTTCGATAATAACAAAGATATATAGAACACTTTGCGATATAAGTCATTATGCAAACTGTCAAATTTACATATCAAACAAACTGAAATATCTCAAAAACAAAGCAAGGAAACGAAAAACTGCAAAATATGTTACTTTATCATTTTAAGTGTTCTTTCAAATATAAGACAAACTTAATTTTAGTGTCATAGTGTCATAGACACTTTAACCCAGCCTGGTTCCCAGGCCTCTCTTTTTAACGTCGAGCGGCAGACCGAATTGTGAGAGGCCTGGAATAAAATGTTTTGCCTGGCCCCAAATCTGGCCCCAAAACTGGCCCCAAATTATACAGGCACCAAACGGCCGTTTGGCGGAAAACCAAGGCAGATAACACTCACGTCGGTCTGCGCAAGAATCTTGACTTTACATGATGTCCCTTAAGTCAGCCGCAACATTAAAATGGAACCTTATTTCGACGGACTGACACCTTGACGTAGAACTCCGTCTTGGCGCCATTACAACATTACATTACAACATTAATAAGGCGCTTCCAGTCCCTTCCTTTCTTGTTCTACTACTAGTAAATGCCATTTCAATCCATTTCACCGATGCTGTAAGACTGGCCGAAGGAACGTCAACATAACATTTTATCTTAACTTTAAAGCAATTTTTCTCAAATCGTAAAATTCATCAAAAAGTGTATATTTCAGACAGCATATCTCCATCACTTTTGAACCAGTTGTTATGAACTTTTTAATATTGGAAGATACAACCGGTATCTAGGAACTAAACCTATAAAACTGAGAAGTATTGTAAAGCTCTTTCCTTTATAGTACACTGTACGCTCGCTTAATTTTTAAAAATTGCTATTTTTTTTAAAAATCTCAAATTTTTGAAAACACTAATAATTGTTCCATTTTTTTAGGTTCAGCTCCTAGAATATGTATTTATTGATAAAATAAACCATTAAAAACATTTCCCAGAGCACTCCTTCATGTGTTATCAGGTCTGAGCTTAAGGGCTCTTTTTCACCATAGGGGGCAATTATCTTGGTTACCATGGCAACACAAGAGTAGAATAGAGTGTTTTCAGGGTTACCCTATAAAATGCTACAATAATATGAACTTTATTTTGGGAGCGGTCCTCTCTCCCTTGCTGTTTTGTATATATATGGACGATTTGCCATGAATTGCTCCGACTTGTCAACTGGAATCTTATGTTGACGATTCGAAATTACTTCTTTCCTTCTTAATTGAGAATGCAAATAGAGTTCTCGGAATCATGAAACAAAACCTCCTTGAAGTTGCGAGATGGTTTTGTGAACATAAACTTTTAATAAATCCATCTAAAACCAAATTCTTAATAATCGGAACAAGACAATTACGACGAACTGCAGCAATCGAGACAAGCATCTCCCTCCTCGGTAAAGACCTTAATGCCTTAGCTTCTGCCAGTGACTTAGGCGTAGTCGTCGATTCTACATTATAGTACGACGAACATACAACTAAGCTAGTATCATCGTGCATGTCAAAGTTATGTCAAATTCATCGAGTAAAGGACTGTTTTAATAAGGACACCTTAAAATTCCTGCTCATCAGTACGGGCTAACACATCTGATTCAAACATCAAGAAATTACAACTGGTTCAAAACTTTGCTGTTAGAATCATTACAGGAGCCCGAAAGTTTGATCACATCACTCCTCATGCATTTACAAGAATTGGAATGGCTAACTGTAAAAGACCAATTGGCGATATAGAGACTTATTAATGATGTTTAAATGCCTCAACGACATGGCTCCAGGCTATCTCAGTACTAAATTTTTTACCCGCTCTAGTATCCACGACCGTGAAACGCGAATCAGGAATGATTTAGACATACCTATTTTCAAGACAAGTTCTGGACAGAGAACTTTTAAATTCCGCGCAACAAAATTATGGAATGACCTAGATATTAATTTTAAAAATATTAGTAGTTTTAATATTTTTAAGAAATAATTCAAACTGTATATGCTTTCAAACATTATATCTTAGTTATCCTTAATTAATATATTCTTAATCATGTAAACAGGGTTTAATCTGTATTTTTAGTAATTTTGTAAATGGATCTGAAAAGCCCTGTATGGGAGATTTAATTAAAATTAATAATAATTAACAATAATTATACTTAAATGTAGAGAAAAATATTTTCTGGTTGTAAGACCACCTTAAGCGCCACGCCTTCGCATCCTCGGTGCGGCGCTTATTCGAAAAAGGCGAATCAGCAAAAAAAAAACACAAACCGATACGCTAACACACCTTAAAGGGAATCTTTAATACATAACATTATGGTGCTACTTAGACGTTTAAGGGAATTTGTTGACAGATCAAGATTCAAGAAGGTGATGATAGACGACGATCAAGAAGGCGATGACCAGGACGTTGACGTTCTTTTTTGAATTTATTGGGCTATTGAGTATTGGGTTTTTCTATGAAAAAACGTTCTTTTTAAATTGATTGGGTTTTTCTATGTAATAGATACAGCATGAGCAGCCGATCTGTATCTGATTTACAAGGCGAGCCGAAGGCGAGCCGTAGTAAATCAGATACAGCTCGGCTGCGAATGCTGTATCTTTCTTAAAATACAAATGCATCTAAGTAATCAAGTTCACCAACTATTTTAGCGGTATACTCTATTTTAGCCGAGAAAATCGAAGCTAAAGTTTATGTAAATCAGGACGATTCTGTATCCGATTTACAACCTCTGCTACGGTATTGATTTCTTTTGTGTTTTCCTCATGAATTATTAATGAGTTTTTTAAGAATAATTAAAGTTGTGTTATGAGAGGGTCTGAAAGGGGGGTTCCGCATGTCAGTTGTCAGTTAAAATTTTGGTCATTTGTCAGTTGTCAGTTAAAATTTTGGCCTGTCAGTTAAACATCAGTTAATAATTAACCGCGGCCATATTTTAGTTGGTATATATATATATAGTTGGGCATTTTTTATTCAGTATACCGCAACATGCAATAGGTTATAATAATGTAATGTTGCCAAACGTTACAACCACAAGATATCGTAGGAAACGCAACCAAACAATCGATATTACTCAAAACAGTCACTTTATTACGGTTCTACAGTGTATATGTCTTACTCTAACAGTGTCTCTCCTTCGACGAACAACAGGAGATCTCATTACACACAGACTATGGGAGGTCTGAGCCTGCACTACGTTACAATAACAACACAATAGATATAATAACGTACATATATAAATATACGTTTTCATACTGCCTCAAAATTTCCTAACCCATGGCAAACAGATATTCATTTTTATCGACAATATTAACTTATTAACCGCTTGCATTACTGTGGCAGTTGTGAAGTCTCTTCAAGATTTATATCTCCAAATACAATTGAATGAATCAAAGCAAAACAGTCAATAACGGAACGTTTTTAAGCTATTCAAAACACCATAGGCGGCGGAAGATAGGTTTGGTACGGCTGAAGTTCGAGCACCGAAGACGCGAGTAACGTCTAGCATTATCGACTTGGACAACGCTTTTTTTAGAAAAATTACTACGCCAATCAACTTACCAAATAGATCGTTTTAGAAGTAATTTACGCAGAATTCGTGTCCGTTCACTGTAAATATATATATATATATATATATATATATATATTTATATATATATTATATATATATATATATATATATATATATATTTATATACAATACCCTAGTTGCTATGCGTGTTTTCATTGGTTGTCGCCAATGATCTATTAGAGGACAGACACATGGTCACGTCAGATCACGTCAGCTGACTTGCCTTTATCCTTCTTCATGCCCCAAAATCCGGCACGAGTTTCGACAAAGACCTTTTAAATTTTTATTGTATATAAAACAAATAGATTCCATTTTTTTGTTGTCTGTTCAGTTATAGATGCACAGAGGACGTCACAACGTGGTAAGACTCGACTGCGTCTCGTGGGCCACTTTTTTGTTCTTACCACGTTGTGACGTCATCTGTGCATCTATAACTGAACAGACAACGGCAAAATGGAATCTATTTGTTAATTATATATATATATATATATATATATATATATATATATATATATATATATATATATAATACTAGTACTGACGTTTTCTTTTTCATGCCATTAGAACATCGTCTCAGCAATTCCCTAATATTTGAAAGGGAAGTGTCTTGTTCAATGGAGTGCGCCCAGCTGTGTTTAACAGAATGTTTGCGATGTCGATCTATTAATTGCGAAAAAGAGCAAAAGCAAACTAAGAAACAGAGAAAGTATAAATGTCAATTGAACAACGCAACCAAAACATCTAAACCTGAAGAACTTGTGCTGGATACTGCTTTCAACTACTTGGAACCATTGCAGGTTGGTAGGAAAGAAACATCTTAACACCAGAATCTAATGCATAAGTATTCTCTTCTATTCTATTCTCTTTTATTCTTTTTTTCTTTCTTTTTTCTTCTGTTTCCTTCTTTAACTTTTTTTCTTTTCTTTTCTTTCTTTCTTTTCCTTGCTTTTTATCTTTCCTTCTTTTCCCTTCCCTTTTTTTCATTTTTCCTTCTTTGCTTTACTTTACTTTACTTTACTTTACGTTAGCTTATCCTACATCAACTCACCTCACTACATCTCACCTCATCTTAACATAGCTCACTTCACCTAACTTCACTTTACCTAGCCTTACCTTACCTTACCTCACCTTACCTTACCTTACCTTACCTTACCTTACCTTACCTTACCTTACCTTACCTTACCTTACCTTACCTTACCTTACCTTACCTTACCTTACCTTACCTTACCTTACCTTACCTTACCTTACCTTACCTTACCTTACCTTACCTTACCTTACCTTACCTTACCTTACCTTACCTCACCTTACCTCACCTCACCTCACCTCACCTCACCTCACCTCACCTCACCTCACCTCACCTCACCTCACCTCACCTCACCTCACCTCACCTCACCTCACCTCACCTCACCTCACCTCACCTCACCTCACCTCACCTCACCTCACCTCACCTCACCTCACCTCACCTCACCTCACCTCACCTCACCTCACCTCACCTCACCTCACCTCACCTCACCTCACCTCACCTCACCTCACCTCACGTCACTTCACTTCACTTTGCCTCACCTCACCTCACCTCACCTCACCTCACCTCACCTCACCTCACCTCACCTCACCTCACCTCACCTCACCTCACCTCACCTCACCTCACCTCACCTCACCTCACCTCACCTCACCTCACCTCACCTCACCTCACCTCACCTTACCTTACCTTACCTTACCTTACCTTACCTTACCTCACCTCACCTCACCTCACCTCACCTCACCTCACCTCACCTCACCTCACCTCACTTCACCTCACCTCACCTCACCTCACCTCACCTCACCTCACCTTACCTCACTTCACCTCACCTCACCTCACTTCACCTCACCTCACGTCACTTCACTTCACTTCACTTCACTTTGCCTCACCTCACCTCACCTCACCTCACCTCACCTCACCTCACCTTACCTCACCTCACCTCATCTCACCTCACGTCCTCACCTCACCTTACCTTACCTTACCTTACCTCACCTCACCTCACCTCACCTCACCTCACCTTACCTAACCTCACCTCATCTCACCTTACCTTACCTCACCTCACCTCACCTCACCTTACCTCACCTCACCTCATCTCACCTCACGTCCTCACCTCACCTCACCTCACCTTACCTTACCTCACCTCACCTCACCTCACCTAACTTCACTTCACTTCACTAATTGCCTCACCTAACCTCACCTCACCTCACCTTACCTTACCTTACCTTACCTCACCTCACCACACCTCACCTAACTTCACGTCACCTCACCTCACCTCACTTCACTTCACCTCACTTTGCCTCACCTCACCTCACCTCATCTCACCTTACCTGTCTCTTTAAATTGTAAGCTTTAGCAATACCAAATGTACTATATAGGTCATGCTAATAAAGCTATTATTTACCTTACCTGATCACCTCACCTCACCTCATCTCACCTCACCTCACCTCACCTCACCTCACCTCACCTCACCTCACCTCACCTCACCTCACCTTACGTACCTTACCTTACCTTACCTTACCTTACTTTAACAACAACAACAACAACAACAACAACAACAACAACAACAACAACAACAACTTTTATTTGCACCATTGGTGTCAATTGGTGTCTATAAAATAAATACATCGAGAACGATAGAACTATAATTAGGTGACTGGTACCCAAAATAACTATATTGAACTAATCTGATTGGGTACCCAACTAGATTAGCACAATATGTACCTTACTTGACCTCACTTCACTTTACTTTACCTCACCTCAACTCCTCTCAATCTTACTTCTCCTTGGCAGTTTTCTACATTAATAGATTCTTAGAAATAAGAATAAATTCACAATTAAATTTTCTTTTTCTATAGCCATTCGATTGTCGTTGTTTTACTGAAAGTTGTATTGAAGAGCAGAAGAAAACAAGTAGGCTGTTTGTTTGTTTGTTTGTTTGTTTGTTTGTTTGTTTGTTTGTTTGTTTGTTTGTTTGTTTGTTTGTTTGTTTGTTTGTTCGTTCGTTCGTTCGTTCGTTCGTTCGTTCGTTCGTTCGTTCGTTCGTTCGTTCGTTCGGTCGTTCGGTCGTTCGTTCGTTCGTTCGTTCGTTCGTTAAGAAGGTTTTTTTCTTACTATCGTAATTGCTCGATTTTCTTTTCATAATTTTCAGGCCCGCAATAATTGGTTTATGCAGTTGCGGTCACCCAGCCATGCATACTATATATATATATATGTTTCTCTCTGACGAAGGGCCTTCGCTCGAAACGTTAGATTCCTACGTTCTCTGTTTCGGCAGCATATCTAACCTTACTATATTTCGATTGTTGTTTCTACACTGCCTACGCAGCACGCTACTTTTATTTCATATATACATTTGTTATGTTTATTTTTTATTTGGTGTTCTTTTCCTTCGTTTTCTTATTGTTGCAATATGGCGAACGCGAAGCTATTAAATAAATGCAAATGCATTTTTATTCGACAGGTTCTGTTCCTCCTTACGAGACAATCGGGTGCTTCAGAGATATAACAGCTGCTCGTGCCATAGCAACACTGGAAGGAAAAGATCCCATTCTAGACGGCATATACCAGGCCAGACAAAATGCGCTTGAAAAATGCTATCAAGCGGCTAAGAAGCGGGGATTTCAGATGTTTTCTGTTCAAGATGGAGGATGGTGTGCAAGCAGTGCTACAGCTGTAATGACGTTCGCCAAATATGGCGTTTCGACTGATTGCCAGCCTGGCGGTGAAGGTGGTCTATTGGCCAATCAGGTCTACTATATTAAAGGTATGTATGTAACGATTCACAATGGGGTGTTGATATATAGAAGAAAGTTACCCCTTGTAGAAGAGTCACCCTCGAGGGGCGAATCACTCCCGAAAATCTCGTACACCTTTGAAAATCACAAACTGATCCACAAAAATCTCAATAAATCCGCAAAAATCTAAAAAAAATCTAAAAAAATCCGCAAAAATCCCAAAATAATCCACAAAAATCTAACGAACTCCACAAAGATCTAAAAAAAATCAACAAAAATCTTAAAAAATCAGCAAAAATCTCAAGAAAATCTCAAAAAATCTTCAAAAAATCCGAAAAATTTGACTGATTGCCTGCCTGACGGAGAAGGTGGTGGATGGGCCAATCAAAGGTGTATAGATAATAATTCGTAGTATATTCAGTGCTGTAACTGTAAGATCGCTACTTTTTTAAGTAACTTTGCAAGTAACTTTTTTCAAATAAGAAATAACTGTGACATGTTACCTGTAACTGTCAAACTGTGGAACTGCGAAACTGTGGAACTGTGAAACTGTGAAACTGTGAAACTGTGAAACTGTGGAACTGTGGAACTGTGGAACTGTGAAACTGTGGAACTGTGAAACTGTGAGACTGTGAAACTGTGGAACTGTGAAACTGTGGAACTGTGGAACTGTGAAACTGTGGAACTGTGGAACTGTGGAACTGTGGAACTGTGGAACTGTGGAACTGTGGAACTGTGGAACTGTGGAACTGTGAAACTGTAGAACTGTGAAACTGTGAAACTGTGGAACTGTGGAACTGTGGAACTGTAGAACTGTGAAACTGTGAAACTGTGGAACTGTGGAACTGTGGAACTGTGGAACTGTGAAACTGTGAAACTGTGGAACTATGAAACTGTGGAACTGTGAAACTGTGAAACTGTGGAACTGTGGAACTGTGGAACTGTGTTTTTCGCGGGTTTTCCGGTTTTCCTCCCTCCGTAAAATCAAGACCTATGCATCTAGCTTAGCTGTGATTCGGGGTCTCAACTGTGTCGTATTGTGGCTGCCTGGAGCGTCTTTGATATGCCTCGACACGGCCACGTTGATCTGCGTCTTTCGTATAATTCAACAGCTGGCTGCGAGTAAAGATGATTAACACCCAGTCCTTATATTCTATTTAGATTACGTTTCTGTTGGGTGTTTTAAAGATACTTCTGATCGAGCAATCCCAACATTGGAAGGAATGGATGGCACTTTGGACGGTTGGTATAGGTCACGTGAGAACGCCATTGCAAAGTGTGCTGCGGCAGCAAGAAGGAAAGGGTACACCATGTTTGCAGTTCAATATGGCGGACAGTGTTTTGCCAGTGCTTCAGCGCCAATGACATTTAACAAATATGGAAAATCAGATGCTTGTCAGTCTGATGGCAAAGGTGCTGGATGGGCCAGTGAAGTTTATTGTATCAAAGAGTAGATCAAGGTTAATCGCATGACTCAATCTTTACAAAATAGAAAACGTTTTACGCTCTTTTTACTGAAGACACATAAAAGAGATGTGAAAGTTTGCTAGAACGAGAATTAGTGTCTGTGAAAATTCTCAAGCTAAGAATTATTGTATTATTGCGTGTAGGATTAGTTTGGGTGTTAGTGACATACTAGTTAGCGCATGTGCCTTTCAATTCTCGTTCCCAGACTCTACATTCGACACTTTTTCTGTCGCGCATGTCATATCATAAGTGACGATTTGAAGTGGAATTGTCATGTCGAAAGCGTAGTTAAAAAAGTATCCAAACGCATGTATTTTTTGCGCCAACTAAAGCGTGCTAAGGTATCCTGTAATGACTTAGTGCAGTTTTATTGTACATGCATTAGAAGTGTTATTGAATATTTGAAATATTTTAACTCTAGCGCCACCAAGTAAACAACTCGTTAGTCTTTGGGTGAGCACGCTTAGACCCCGTTTACACGATGCCGGTACAATTTGAAAACGGAACAAAGTCACGCCGTTTAGGCCTTGCGTTTACACGATACCGGCACAAAAATGACATGAAAACGGCGCAAAATGAAGACGTGTTCCTTGACGGCATGAAATGAAAACGGAACACTAACCGGTATCGTGTAAACGCGCGTGCCGTAACAGTTTGATGACGATAATCACGATATATACGATCAGCAGTATTCACAAAGCCTTCTCAATTCTCATTGGAAGAGAATAGTCACATGCTAATCCGTCATTATATTATACCGGCACCGTGTAAACGCAAGACTTTTTGGCCTGTATTTACACACCGGCATGATTTTGTTCCGTTTTCAAATTGTACTGGCATCGTGTAAAAGGGGTTTTAATTGGTGGCCAACTTGAGAACATGTGTTGTATCAAATATGTTTTCGAAACTGGTTTGACACGTTAAAATGACACGTTATTGCATAAAATATGGTAATGAGCGCGATTAAAGTGCTTATGATAATATCGAAAATTGATAATATATATGAGAATTAAGCGAATAAGTTTCGAACCTAAATCATGAATAACTAAATGAGTTACTGTTCAGAAGAGTAAAGTGGTCATCTGTGAAGTCTGGTTATAGATGAAGGTAAGACTATTGTGTTGATGAAACAGTATAAATTGAGAAGATAATTTCCCAGAATTCTAACATTTAGTAGATCCTGAGCATTTTTATAGTATTTTTATACGCAAACATATCGATTTGACAGGTAAGATCTAAGACCAGCTGTTTTATCCTGTTCGTGATAAGTAGTTTCTTTATTTTTCCAATATAGCTTAGCTCATTATTTAATGTTAATAGTTTGATTTAAAAGCGTTTTCTATTCTATTTTGTAGTCATCAGCCATGAAAACGAAGAAGTCCGTGAAGGGACCTCTTAGTAACGCCGTCTTGTCGAAGTCGCATCAAGCTGTTTTGTCAAAACCTTTCCTGTTTAAAATATTGTTCTTACTGGTGTGCTTACTCAGTTTTTTGAACACTTACGCGCAGGCGTCTTTTACAAGTGGACTATTTATTGTTTCAGCCGAAGGTATATGTACTATAAGATAAACGATAAAGAGACTTTTTAAAGTATTGAGGTTAACATAGGACAGTTATTAGGACAGAATTGAAATACCGATAACTCAATGGCCCTCACCCTTTGATGAAACTATATAGGTACTGAGGAAAACATGGGGAACCCGGTGAAAAACCCTCGAAACACAGGAGAAACCCAACAACTCCACTCGGTATAATATTTTCCTGAAAAAGCAAGGGCGTGGATCTTGTCGATTATACTTTTTTTTAATCTCTTTCTTTCTGTCTCTATATTTTTAGGCAGTAACGTTTTCAGTATATATGTCGTTTGTGTTTATAGTATAATTTTATGACACGAAAATTAAGTTTGTCTTATTGGAAAGAACACTTAAAACGACAAACCACATGCAAGTTATTACATTATTTAAATTACTCTTTACAATACACACCGACAGCTGGAAATTTCTACAAATTTCGTGTCACGAAATCCTTTCGTCGGTCGCAAGATTAGGATTAGTTTAAATCTAAACTAAACCAATTATTTGTAAGTTTATTTTATACGAGTTTTAAAACTACAGTGAGATCCTATATAATCAATAGCACGCATGTCGGGTATTAGAATTCTTTTCTTGGCATCTGTTCCAAAGTTTTGCATCCATCTCTGAAATCTATGCACAGGTTTCTTAGACGATCACTCACTTCTTAGAAACGCAAACAACACCAACGCAATTCCCATTGGGGTCACTTGCTTATGAGCGTGACCCACAATGCTCATGTGGGTCATTTGCCAACTGTTTGAGACGATGACTCATTTGTTGAGAACGCAACATCAAATCAGATGTTCGTAAATAGTGTCGCAACACTTCACTGAAAATAATTTGTAAAAGGAGAATGCGGTTTTTTTTGTCTGAATTTAGTAATTTGGGGGTTTTGTCGGTGGGGTTTTTGTCGGCGGGGTTTTTGTCATGTGGGTTTTTTGTCGGTATCCCATTCGAGACCGGTCTCGAATTCGATAGGTGTCCCGTGTAAACGGGGGTCTAAGTTACGTTCGCGTTATGTTTTATTTAGCCACCAGCTAAAATTATTTCTCATTTTCTAATAATATAAAAATCAAACGAACTAGTTTGTAATAAACTAATAAAGTTAAAATATTGTTAAGACACATCTGAATATTGTAATTTGAGGCAAGAGAGTAACTATTTAACAAATATATAGATTCCATTTTGCCGTTGTCTGTTCAGTTATAGATGCACAGATGACGTCACAACGTGGTAAGAACAAAAAAGTGGCCCACGAGACGCAGTCGAGTGGGTCACTGATGTTCTTACCACGTTGTGACGTCCTCTGTGCATCTATAACTGAACAGACAACAAAAAAATGGAATCTATTTGTTTTATACAATAAAAATGTAAAAGGTCTTTGTCGAAACTCGTGCCGGATTTTGGGGCATGAAGAAGGAAAAAGGCAAGTCAGCTGACGTGATCTGACGTGACCATATGTCTGTCCTCTAATAGATCATGGGCGACAACCAATGAAAACACGCATAGCAACTAGGGTATTGTATAAATACGAATGGTCTACATGTTGCTAGTGTGTGGATACTGATGAGCTATGTACTCTTACTTGACTGAAATAAATTAAAGTAGCGTGCTGCGTATAGGCAGTGTTGAAACAACAATCGACGTTTCTCTCTGACGAAGGGCCTTCGCTCGAAACGTAAGATTCCTACGTTCTCTGTTTCGGCAGTATATCTAACCTAACTATATTTCGATTGTTGTTTCTACACTGCCTACGCAGCACACTACTTTTATTTCACTATATAGTAATTAAGGTTAGATATACTACCGAAACAGAGAACGTAGGAGTCTAACGTTTCGAGCGAAGGCCCTTCGTCAGTTAGACTCCTACGTTCTCTGTTTCGGCAGTATATCTAAACTAGCTAGCTACTTGCTATATGGCGCTATTAATTAATTCGCTATTAGTTTAACATGCAGTGGCGCTGCTAGGATATTTTTTGGGAGGGCTGAAAATAGGGTATATACGTCGTTAAAAAGTGACACACTTTCAGTAATGGGGGGGGGGGTTTTTGTCATTATATTTCGTTGATGTTAACGTTTTTGTCTCGTTGATTCCAAATATATTTCGATAGTTCCGTAGAGTTAATTTTGTTTCGGTGTCGGAATGAGTTTCTATACATGTAAAGACAATCTTAATTAAAAGTATATTTTCGGTTAGTCCGATGTAGTTTGTACCATTGTTCTCTGTGTTGGTGTTGGTGTTGTTGGTAACGTGTGTTCGATACACGGCCAGGCTTTCGGCGAGGCATACACCTTGAAGTGGGCATGGTACAATGGCCCTGCATATCGACTTGGACAACGCTTTATTTAGAAAAATTACTACGCCAATGAATTTACCAAATACATCGTTTTAGAAGTAATTTACGCAGAATTCGTGTCCGTTCACTAACGGCCACTCATTCTGTAAATAGTATATATTATGTAATATTTCATAAACGAGTGTTTTACCAGGGGTTACAAACACGAGAGGATAATGAAAATTACGAGACCCTTAACCGAGTAATTTTTATTGTTCTCGAATGTTTGTAAAACATGAGAGAATAATGAAAATCACGAGGCTGAAAGTCGGGTGATTTTTATTGTTTTCGAATGTTTTACAAACACGAGAGAACATTGAAAATTACGAGGTAATAGGCCGAGTGATTTTTTGTTGTTCTCGAGTGTTTGTAACCCCTGGTAAAACACGATACACGAGTTTATATAAAATAGCTTCTCAATCGTCTATTTATATATAGTAGAATTCGCAAGAGGACTTGGTGATATTGGTGCACAGTATATAATAGATTAGACAATGGTGTATATTAGTATCCAATGGTCTCATGTTGAATTTATAATTAAGAAATGTGGTAATAAACGGTCTTTTGTTTGTGCCGTTTATTATCTTATTTCTTAATTATAAATTCACTTAGCGCGACCTTTACCGGGTTTCAAAACTCACAAATGTTTTCTTTCATTGGCTAATTAGCTCATGAATTACTATAGTAATGAATTTGAGAAATACGTATACAGTAAACAGTGTGTATCAAAAAAACCTGAACCCTTAGAAAATAACCTATTGTAGTAGTTTGAAAGCCCTAAGCACTTCGCTGAACCCACAGATGCGTAAAACACACGGTCTTACACACCTGGAAAATTAAGATAACTTGAAGTGTATGCATCGGTGAAAGTATTTAAAAGCTTTTTCGCTTCGTTTAACTTATTGTGTTGATTAATTTATAACGCAGCGCTTTTAGGGCTTTCAAACTACTACAATAGGTTGTTTTCTAAGGGTTCAGTTGTTTTTGATACACACTGTAGTCCTGTTTATGATCGTTTTCACTCAACGTGATCGGTGGCCCCGTTGGGGGTAGTGAAACAATACGAAATGTTTGAATAAGAATAGAGTTAAATTCCCAAAGGGTAAAGTTGTGCACCAGTATGGCTCCTATTTCATTGTTTCTTTGGCCGCCGTGGCGTAAGATTAAAATCAAGAATTCTTTACACATTTGTAATTAGCTTCACTCATTTGAACACGTTGTTTAATAAAGCATGTACGAAACGTTGGAAATAAACGTTTTAAAATGAACTTATGGTCAATCGAACATTCTATTTCAAAGCTGCAAAAGGTTGGTGTATCTTATATATATGTTGTATTTTTCACGTGTATGCAAGTCGAGTGCATGGCTAAATCCATTAAGGTTGCCTGGCCAAAGCCAAAAGGTCAAAGCCAAGCGCGAAAAGTACGATGTGAATTACTATTTAAATAGCGAAGCACACATTTACTATATTTATAGGCCAAAATCATACAAATAAACCAAATAAACCCTCTCTGGGGATTATTAACGAGCATTTTCGCGCTTGGCTTTGACCTTTTGGCTTTGGCCAGGACAACCTTCATTGATTTAGCTGTATACAAATGACTGAAGTCATGCTTCGTCGGAGGGTAAAATAGAGTATAATTATTTATTGGTGAACTGCATTGCATGTCTAGTTGGAGTTTCACAAGAGGCCAAGGCCGAATAATGATGGTGACATGAAGAGGTTAGGGGTATTTACATGGATGAAAGTTGTCTCTGTCAAGGGGGTCACCCTGACCCAGAGCTACAGTTTACAGAGTGTTTATACATAGTCAATCGAGATATGATCTGGAAACTCGGCAAACTTCAAAGCGGCTATAATGAGATGGGATGTTATGTTGAACCGTACCTTACACCGTGCAGATTCTTTGTTTTAGGTTTATTAATAGCGAGTTTACGAACTACGACGACGGCAGTGCATGGACAACGCGATATAAATTTTGGTATTTAAAAGAATACACGGTTGAATAACTTCCCTGTTTACACTCAAAGCTTATTTTATGACTTTTAAAACGTTCGACAACTCGTAAAATGATTGCATTGAAAGTGTTGAAGGCATTCATAAGCAACAGCCTTCATCGATCCATGACTTAACGTCGTCATAAAGACGTGAAAATACACTCAATGGCGTTGTATACACAACGAGGACGACTTAAAGATTTCTCTTGGGACTGCAAATTATTCATTTTCTTTCTTTTAAAGGAAGAATTATTTTGTTTGAATGGCCGCGTCATCGAGGTTGCGTTGTAGATCGTAAACTCCCTAATATTTAAATAGCACGTTTGAGCTATTGGATAATTCGTTCATTATATTACTAAAATATACAATGGGTTCAGTGACCGCGCACCGTGCACAAAATTGCATAAAGGCAAATAAAAAGATAGAACGAAGACTAATAGCTGAGTTTCCAGACCATATTTTGAATGACTATGCTTTATATGAGGAAAAGTTGTCCCTGCTAGCAGGGTGACCTTCGATTGTCCCAAAGGGCAAACCAACTTTTAACCAATCCCGTTGAAGCGTTCCTTTGGAGTTGTCCCGGGTAGCTGGGAAAGTTGCCTCGCCCCCTAGGGTTACCCTACCTCGAAAAGAGGGTGACCCTATCCCCAGGGTACTACCCGAGACGAGTGTAAAATTCCCCTTGCATGTAAACGACTAAATAAAATGAATGCAAAGTTGTCTCTCCCAGGGTGGCTAGCGGGGTCTGTTTACAAGGAGGTAAGGTTACCCTAGCACCTGGCTCAAAGTTAGCCCGGGTTTACAAGCAAAATTTCACAGGCAGGATCACCCTGCTGCCCGGGACAACTTTATTAGACGTGGTTATCAAGGACTATAATAACAAGAAACCTGGAACTAGTAAAAAGTTGTCAAGGGTACACGCGTAAAAATCTCGCCAGTTGTTACAGCATTGTTGCCTGAACAATGCTGTAACAACTTGTCTTGTTGACATATGTGAACAACATTGACAAAATGAACAATATTGATCATCATTGTTTCAACAAGTTGTTACAGCTTGAATTGATGAAACAACAACCGTTGTTCACGCATGTTGTAACAACCGAAGAACGTGTTGATACATCAACCATGTTCACCATTGTTGTAACATTGTTGTTCATCGTTGTTATTTCGTCATGCTGTTACAACATGTTGTATATCATGTGCGAACAACGTTGTTGGCTATAAAAATGTGCTGTTGGAACAACTTGTTCATGACTGTTGATTTATCCGTGAACAAGTTGTTCGAACCATAAGTGAACAACTTGTTGACAACTTGTTCACGGCGAGCAGCACAACATTGTTCGCGGCGAGCAGCACACATTGTTCACGCCTGTTGACAACCGTGAACATGTTGTGCGTTTTTACGCGTGTAGGCGAGTTATCCCTATATACCAAACGCGTTTACAAGGACAAAACATAACCTGGCTACTAGGGCAACCCTAGTGGCGTGATAGGATTACCCTAGCACCCGGGTTACCCTAGAGCGTTCTTGTAAATACGAGAAACAAGAAATGTGATGTTTTATCAGATTTAAAACACGAGGCTGAATATAGCTTTAAAAACGACCATTTGGTAAGTTCATTAAGCTAGAGTAACCCGCGGGTGCATGCTAGGCAGTGCTGTGAGTAACTTCGTTACAAGTAACTAGTTACAGTAGCTATACTGAAACTAGTTACTTTTTCTGAAGAAGTAACTGTAACTATAACTAGGTATAATTATAACTAGTTACTTTTTTAAAGAACTGTAACTAGTTACAATATTTGGTTTAAAAATGTGACTATAGTTTCTGATTTTCAGTTGAGGATGTCATTCTTTCTTGATAAAAATGGTTTTGATATAATAATAAAGATACATTATATACAATTTGACTATTTCTGCTTAGTGACAACTATATTTAGCTGTAAATACATAATTATGGTACTGGCATCTAAAAACCAGTAATTTCTTTGTTGATTCTAGTAACATGAACAAAGGAATGTAACTTTGTAACTAGTTACAAAATATTTGGAGTTACTTTGTAACTGTAACTAGTTACTTTCTTTTCATTGTAACTTTTATCGGTAACTAGTTACTTTTCTAACGATGTAACTGTAACTGCAACTAGTTACAAAAATTATGTAACTTTTACAGCATTGCATGTCATTGGTGTTATAGGGTAACCCTACCTCCTTGTAAACAGGCTCTTTACCTTCATTTAAAGGAATCCTCGCATGTTTGAACGAATACGCCTCGTGGACGCCGCCATCTTGAATTTGATGACGCAAAGTGGTTACACTTGTTATTCCAGGACAATTGTTTTGTTGAAAATGTAAAAAAGGTCAGTAAATAAAATCACACTATTTACAAAATGCCAATAGAATTTTACGTTGTGAAGACTTGAAGTCCTATACTTCTGATTCTACTTCAACAAGAGTCCGTATGTAGAATTATCTATTTTAACATGAGCGTAACACTGTGATTTTCCCCCCAAATTTTATATTACTAACGGCCAGAACTGACATCGACAACCGTCTGTAAATTTTGCTTCACTGGGCTTGCTATCACAAACGCATCGCGTGTCGCCCTTTCCGCATAGGAAAGGCAACGAGCGCACGGCCTTGCACAGGGAACTGGTCCTGCTTTGCGGCACGTCGATAATACGCGCGCCTTCCACGTGATTGGCTGGCTTGCACTGACGAATGCTGCACATGCGCTGACCGATGGGCAGAAGTGGACCCGTGTTACAGTTAATACGACAGTGGGCTATCAAAGGGTTGATAAAATCGCCTTTTCGACACGTTTTAAGGTTGTTTGGATCACACGTTGTCCCGTCGTCGATGTCACAGCTTTTCAGTTGATTCATGGTTCTGATAGCTGCGCGTACTATCTCTATATAAACACTGGTCTTCTGATAGCGAACCAGGCACTTTCGAAATAGTGTGCTACAGTAACACTGACGGTAACTCAGTATGTCTCCAGTGATTTTCTTATCTTTGCTACCGCAAGTAAGCAGCCTGTGGCAACACGCGTCGATGTGGTTAAGCGGTTTTTTGTCTACAGGCAATTTTTCGGCGGACACACTGCAGTACAACGCGTTTCGTTTAAGTAGTTTGATGTCGTCTCGGTTGACGCATGCGTATCCCTCGTCTCTGTTTTCCCCGCCAATATTCCAAGATGAGAGTTCGTCGTATAATTCGATGCATTCAGAGTTCAGGTCGCCGCAGAGCGATGAATCTATAGAACATTGGTTAATACCAAGGGTACAGGTTCTGGACGACGATGGACATGCGCACACCACTTTGTTACTGCTTGTTGCGCACGAAGCTTTTGAATCTCTGCACACTTTTGAAACTGAGCAGAAGTCGATGAAGTATTGACATCTAAGAACAATTTAAAAAAAGACGTTTAGACGTTCAGCACTTAATGTACGTGTTGTGAATTAATGGTCTAAGAATCAGCTGAGTACAAAAACACGATGGCCATGTTGGTTGGTTGTTAGCTCTCGACATTCAGGTCACTTGACTTACGACTCGAGTTTTTGATAAATTGATTAAGATTATTAATTATTAGTGATTGACTCAACACTCAAGTGACTCGACTCCTGACTCGACACTCAAGTGACTCGACACTCCAGTGACTCAACACTCAAGTGACTCGACACTCCAGTGACTCGACACTCCAGTGACTCGACACTCCAGTGACTCGACACACAAGTGACTCGACACTCCAGTGACTCGACTCGTGACTCGACACTCAAGTGACTCGACACACAAGTGACTCGACCCGTAACTCGACACTCAAGTGACTTGACTCGTGACTCGACACTCAAATGACTCGACACACAAGTGACTCCACTCGTGACTCGACACTCAAATGACTCGACACACAAGTGACTCCACTCGTGACTCGACACTCAAGTGACTCGACACACAAGTGACTCGACCCGTAACTCGACACTCAAGTGACTTGACTCGTGACTCGACACTCAAATGACTCGACACACAAGTGACTCCACTCGTGACTCGACACTCAAATGACTCGACACACAAGTGACTCCACTCGTGACTCGACACTCAAGTGACTCGACACACAAGTGACTCGACCCGTAACTCGACACTCAAGTGACTTGACTCGTGACTCGACACTCAAACGACTCGACACACAAGTGACTCCACTCGTGACTCGACACTCAAATGACTCGACACCCAAGTGACTCGACCCATAACTCGACACTCAAGTGACACTCAAATGACTCGACACACAAGTGACTCCACACAAGTGACTCGACACACAAGTGACGCGACTCGTCACTCGACTCGTAACTCGACACTCAAGTGACTCGACTCGTGACTCGACACTCGAGTAACTCGACTTACGACTCCACTCGGTCGAGTAACTGTACTTTAATTTGACTCATTACAACACTGCGTAGAGTGTAAAAATATATATTTACAAAATTTCAATTTATTTTTTTAAAGGAGCGAGCACCACAGGTCTGGGTTAATTTGATTGTTCAAGTTTGAAAGTTTTGGCTAACTTTCTTCAGAGCAGTGGGATTTTTGATTCAAACTTGAGCATTTTGCATCGCATGCCAAGGTTAGTGTATTCTTCATTCCATTCTATAAGGCTACGATTACACACGGTACCGGACGAATTCGAGACCGGTCTCGAATTCGTCCTATCTCGCCGTGTAAACAGGCGGAACCGTATACTAATTCGAGAACGGTCCCGAATTTGTCTTCCGTGTAAACAGGCGATTTGTCTTCCGTGTAAATAGGCGATTTGTCTTCCGTGTAAACAGGCGATTTGTCTTGCGGAACCGTACTAATTCGAGACCGGTCTCGAATTCGTCCAGTACCATGTAAACGGGATCTTTAACTCATTATGCACATGTGACGTCAAAATGTTTAATTTGCATATCAAACAAACTGAAATATCTCAAGAACAAAGCAAGGAAAGAAAAAACTGCACATGCAAAAAATGTTACTTTCTCATTTTAAAGGGTAAGAGCAATAAAAAGTACAAGTACACATTTTTTAAATTTCTGATTAACAAACTGTCTTGCGATGGTAATCCAAGTAAACAAAACAACTCTTGTGCCAAACAACATCACTCCTAATTTCGACAAAAGACAATCTTGCCGTTCGCCATCTTGTTGTAAGACCTTGCCTAATTAACTGACGTCACAAGCTGGGTAAACATGATGAAACTTATTCTTCTGGCAGCTGAATTTCTGTGGTATGTTTTTAAAGTGTTGTGGTTTAATCAAGTATGAAAATCATCTACAAAGAATGAGTTTCAGACTTATATATGTGAATTATATTATATTATATATAACTAAACTTTTCGCTTTCCCCAGCTTGTAACGCCATCACATGCATAGCAAAAATGTATCGAAGATGGCAGATACTGATTCAGATTAGCAACTTTAAAAGTGCAATTAAGTTGTTTTATTATATGGCACGGATTACTTCCGGTAAAATCACGCGCTGTGATTGGTTGCTGACGGGGCGAGATTTCTCCGTAATGGCCACGGGCATTATGAAAATTGTTAATGCCCTACGATTGGAAACAAACAAAAAATCCTAATAAGAAATTTTTATTGCCGAAAAACGGCGAAAATAGATGAAATAGACGACGATGAACATTATAAAAGTAAATTCTATTATACAGACGAGAAAGAAACAGAAGAAAATAACGCTAGTTCGGTGTTTTGACGAAGTTAAAGGAAGCGAAGACCATAGAAATACAAAATTGATTTTGAAATAAAAAGTGCCATAGTGAGCGTATTAACCTCGCTATCGCTCGGTCAATACAGCAAGACCTCGGTTTAATATTTTACCGTAAAGACCGAACGGTCGAGGTTATTAAGTAGTTTATTATATGGCACTTTTTATTTCAAAATCAATCTTGTATTTCTATGGTCTTCGCTTCATTTAACTTCGTCTAAATAACACACTAGATTGTATCTTCATGTCATTGGTTTATTTTGGAATTTTTTTGTTGTTGCCTATACCCTTTAGTAAAAGTGTTCTTTCAAAGAAGACAGACTTCATAAATACTTTAACAAAAAGTTTTTTCGTGCTAAAGTTTTTTTCTCTCTGATAAAATAACCTTCTTCTTACCTGCATACGGTGTCTTTTATGTATTTGATACCTTTGGGAGCATCGCAAACACATCGCGTCCCTCTTTCGCCGCAAGTAAACTTTCCCCTACCACTTTTCTCCACACCAGTACACCGCGGTTCTCCGGCGTCCACGGCCAGCACGCGTTTATCGAGATGTTCCAGGGAATCCATGCGCGGCATACAGCGATACAAATGCCCTAGCTTGTATCCGACATCCAACGAGTGTTGCTCGTTACCCGAATACCTCAGTCTGCAGGATGCGACCCTGTTGTCAACTAGGTCTCCCATGCGACATTTTCTTTTCAGCGGGTTGCACGCGGAGTTTCGGGGTAGTAGAAAACGATTGTTGAATGCAAAACATTGCATTTGAGAAGGATTGTCTTTGCATGACGTTGAAGATGCGACGAGAAAACGGAAAACCCAAAACACGATGAATTCTTTAATCTTCATTTCACATTAATGAGGACCTTGGTGGGGTGGCGCACGTGTTTTGCATACCATGGTACCTTGCGCTCTTTAGATTGTTACGTATTTAATTATACCACGTGCTAGTATATAACTAGCAGACTAGCAGACTTAGATTTTTCTAAGTTCCAGTTTCAGCTGGAACTTGGGGGGAAATGTTTGGCTGGAACTAGATCATTTGGCTAGTTGGACTAGTTAGTAATTAAATTATACTGGGTTTGAGTTTGATTTTGGATTAGATTGGACTTGACTTTGGACTCGACATTGAACTGGGCTTTAGACATTCTCGTTAAGAAAAGTAGGGGATCTGGGAACGAGAATGGACTTTAGACTGAGCTTTGAACTGGATTTTAGACTTGGCTTTCAACTGGACTTTAGATTGAACTTCCAACTAGATTTTAAACTGGACGTTAAACTGGACTTTATTAGACATACATGACCTTCCCTTATGTCAGGGCTAAGTAAGCCAGAAAATCCAACTTTGATATAATTGAAATCTTTATGTCCTTTATAATTCTTGAGTTAAAGGGGTATTGGTATAAAAAATGGTATAAGAAGACCCTTTACAATTTTTCCGTATCTGTTTGGTTTTGGAAATATTTCGACCAAAGACAGCGTGCTGTCCGCCATCTTGGAATTATTTTCGATATGCATGTGACGACATACACTGTAAGCAGGGTAAAGTGAAATTTTTATCTTGCCAACCTTATGACATTATGAGCTAGAAACTCGATTTTGTTGCGCTATTTCCATTTTAAATTGAGCCACAACATTTAAAAAGCCTTCCGTGGAAATTTGGTCACCCACGTCAGGTTTACCCTGCTTATGACGTCACCAATTTAGTTAATTAGACCCAATATTACAACAAGATGGCGGACAGCACGCTGTCTTTGGTCGAAATATTTCAAAACACAAGAAAGATACAGAAAAATCACAAAAGGTCTTCTTATACCATTTGACGAGTTCTTTCAAATGGGACAAATTTAATTTTTATTGCCAATACCCTTTAAAACCAACTCCAAAACTTGTCTGTCTACATGTAAACAGTAAAGCATTTTTTTTTCAAAAAACACAAGTTTTCCCCCCCAAAACACATTTATTTCGTTGCCTATTTACAAAGTAGACATAAATATGTATGTCTTATTTATCTGTGTTACATATTTTTGCTCTGAAAACTCGAATGACTTTTGGCAAGTTACTATATGTTAGAACTGGGGACTTTATATATCTGTGACATTTTCAAACAAAACAAAAAACACACACAAAAACACGATTGATACTATATGTCAGAACTGGGGACTTTATATATCTGTGACATTTTCAAACAAAACAAACACACACACACACACACACACACACACACACAAATACGATTGAATGTAAAGTCTCTAGTTCTCCGGTTGGTCTGTGTATATTGATATAGTGTAAGTCTTTAAGAATTAACGTCCATCTTTGTTGCCAGTTCGATATCTCTAGACGACGAATGAAGAAGCTCACGGCGAATTTCTGGTGTAATCTGAAATTCAGAAACAAAAGAATTAGAAGTTGACTATATACATAAGCAGAGTAGAGTACTAGAGTAGTGTAGAGTCAGTGCTTGAGTAACTTCGTTACAAGTAACTAGTTACATGCAGTAACTAGTTACATTTCTAAGTAACTGTAACTGAAACTAGTTACTTTTTCTGAAGAAGTAACTGTAACTATAACTAGTTACTTTTTGAAGAAGTAACTATAACTAGTTACTTTTTTAAAGAACTGTAACTAGTTACAATATTTGGTTTAAAAATGTGACTATAGTTACGGTACTGATATTCAGTTGAGGATGTCATTCTTTCTTGATAAAAATTGTTTTGATATAATAATAAAGGTACATTATGTACACATTTGACTATTTCTGCTTAGTGACAACTATATTTAGCTGTAGGAACATAATTATGGTACTGGCATCATCTGGCATCATTTTAGTAACACGGACAAAGGATTAATGTAACTTTGTAACTAGTTACAAAATTTTTGAAGTAACTTTGTAACTGTAACTAGTTACTTTCTTTTCATTGTAACTTTTATCGGTAACTAGTTACTTTTCTAACGATGTAACTGTAACTGTAACTAGTTACAAAAATTATGTACCTTTTACAGCACTGTGTAGAGTGGATTTGAGTAGAGTAGAGTACAAAGTTAAAGTCAAGTAAGAACCATCCATTAATGGTAGTGTTACTACAGAAGAAAACCAAAATCCCCCCCCCAAAAAAAATAAAAAATAAAAATAATAATAATAAGAGTCGAGATATACAGTAGAGAGTCAAAAAATCTAATCTTACCTGCTCATGTGTGTGAACTCGGCTAACTTCGATAAGGGCGTCTTTTTGTTCGCTAGATATGTCTTCTTTATATCTACACAGTAAACAGCAGTAATCAATAGGTTGATTTGACATTATCGGTCCGTTGATTACTTAACAAGCTAGTGTACATTTGCAAGCGTTTAATAAAGCTATTCCAATAAATCCATATTTTTCAGAGAAGAATGAGAGAAAGAATTACCTTTGCACAAATGTTAGAAAACTTTGATGCCAGAGCACCGGTAACGTCCTCTTATCACTTAGGAATCTAAATATATATCGAATATTGAGATTAGTTAGTTTAGGATTTTCGGCTTGGAGGTCGTAAAGCCTCTTAGTTCTTGCTGTACAAGCTGTCGTAAGTAGTTAAGTATAGTTAGGGCTACATTTATAAGGTTATAGTTAAAGTTAGAGTTTAGAGTTAGAGGGTTACAGAGTTAGAGGATTAGAAAGTTCAAGAGTTATAAATATTAGAGTTATAAAAATTAGAGTTATAAAGTTAGAGAGTTGGAGAGTTGGAGAGTTGGAGAGTTGGAGAGTTGGAGAGTTGGAGAGTTGGAGAGTTGGAGAGTTAAAGAGTTGGAGGGTTAGAGAGTTGGAGAGTTAAAGAGTTGGAGAGTTGGAGAGTTGGAGAGTTGGAGAGTTGGAGAGTTGGAGAGTTGGAGATTTAGAGTTACAAATATGAATTTACAGAGTCACAAAGTTAAAGAGTTAGAGTTACAAATGTTCGCTACAAAGTTTCTAGTATGAATTTAATTGTAAAAAATAGTAAGGAAAACAAAACACCTAGCTTACCTTAAGAAATGATACACTACAGCGTCGATCACGCGGTATGGTAATGCGTACTTTTTATCTAACAGTAAGCGCAATAAAATACTGTTGGAACCTACAGACAAAGAAAAAAATATTTTTTTGATTTCGTAGTAACATGCTCCTATCATTTTCCGAAATATTCTGAGTAGAAATTCTCTTTGCTGATGTTTTGAGCGGAGTCGAGATTTTTAGGAAAGAAACACTGACGTTTCGAGCGCAGTAGCTTGGCAGTTCAAGACCTTTCTGTTTCGTTAAATTTTCGTACCTGTATAATCCATTTCAGCAAGTTTCAACATTGCAGCGCTGGCGTGAAGGACTGGGATACTGGTCTTGGTGACAACACTACCTACGATTATTGCTTCACGAAGAGTGCAAGTTCCAGACTGTAAGAACAAAGGAAATTAAGATCGTTCACAGACAAGCTCACAGTGAATGTAAAATTGACGTGACGGTGAATGTGAAAGTGATGGTGAAAGTGATGGTAAATATGATAGCGATGGTAAAAGTGATGGTGAAGTTAATGGTGAGGAAGGAAATGGTAAAAGTAAAGGTGATGGTGAAGACGATGGCAAAGATAATGGCGATGGTGAAGATGTTAGTGATGGTGATGCTGAAGGTAATGCTAAAGGTGATGGTAATGGTGATGGCAAAAGAGACGGTGAACGAGATGGTGGAAGTGATGGTGTGGTTGAAGGACATGGTGAATGTAAAAGCAAAGGTGGAGTAAAGGTGAAGGAAAAAGTGAAGGTGAAGTTGAATGGTAAAATGAAAGTAAAGAAGGCGAAACCAAAATGAAGATGTACGAATACAACATCCACAGTACGACAATGGACTCTCACCTCACATAAGGGTAACATGATTCCTTTAAAAAATGCTGCCGGTTTAAAGAGAGCTTTCTTCAAAGCCTAAGTGCATATCAACAGAAAAAAATAATGAAGCTAATTAATGTTGTTATAGTTGTCACCATGTTAGATGAATGAAAAACTGAAAACGAATTACCTTCCCAATCTTACAACAAAAATGAAAGAAAGGTTAATTTTTAAAAGATCTATGTTACAGCTTTTTTCTTACCATATACAAATGATAATTGAGTCTTTTATATTCGGCAATATCATCTCGGATACGCGGTAATAAAACAAGATTAAAAAACCTGAGAAATAAACAATCATATATTTACTATGTCATGCAGGATCAACTTTCCTAGTGAAGTGAGCTGACTCTATGTGACGTAATTGCGAAGTCACGTAGGATTAATTAAATTGAACGTAGAGCAAAAAAGCACATAGAGCAGAGTGTAGTGAAGTAAAGTAAACTGAAGTGAAGTAGAGAGTACCTGTATTAAAGTGAAGTAAAATGAAGTGAAGTAAAGTGAAGTGAAGTGACGTAGAGACGACTGTAGCGAAGTGCACTGCACAGTGCAGATTATTGAAATAAAATGAAGTGTTGAGTGGTTTGAGTGGAGTGGATTGAAGTGAAGTTGAAATAATCGAAGTGAAATGCACTGACGTGAATAGAAGTAACGCAAGATGACGTGAACTTAGGTCTTCTAACCTCTGAGCCATTTTTGCATTTAAATTAGAAACAAATATTTTGGTTGCCTGGTACATAGCCGCTGCAGTCCAGCTTTCAGGATTCGTTACATAGACCACCTAAATACGAAAGAATAAACTCTCTAATTACTATCTTATTAAATCACCATCACTATGAGGATGACCATCACCACCATCATCACTATCACCAATACCATCATCATCACCAACATCACCATCAAACATCACAATCACGTCACCACTACCACCATCATCATCGCCACCACCACCACCACCACCACGATTACCATCTAATTGCAACCAATTGCCACTCACAACTATACTCTGCATACACTATTTCTCTTGGCTGCTACACAATTCATTCGCAAAACTTAGTACCTCTTCCCAGTTCTGCAGTGAAGGGATAATCTTAAATGCTTTCGGCAACTTCCCAGAGCGATACTTGCTTAGAATTTCACCAACACTAAAAAAACAAGCAATCCACCACACAAAACTCAGTACACAGACTACTTCCAAGAAGCTTTGAGAAACAAAACAAAACAAATTTTGCTTGGCTGTAAAGTGTTATGCTCCACGCAATAATTGGCTGTAAATAATAGTCTGAGCATGAAATGTTGTGAAAAGTTTGTCTTTTTACAAGCACCAACTCTAGTTAAGAATCTTGGTCTCGTGCCGGCAGGTTTTACCATTAGATGTTTTCAAACCTTTTAAAAACCTTTATAAGCCTTTCATCCATTGGTGGTGTTAGACTTTGCTCCGAAATTTGACTTTCAATCTCTGTTTTTTTGTCTTGAATCTTCTCCATGATGATATCGGCAAGAGTTCGTCTTTGCGGTGGTTCTTTCGACATAAACATCTCAAGCGCCTTCTCGTCTTCTTCATCAACAACCTGTATTTTGAACAGAAAGAGATTAAAAGAGAAAAAAACATTATTTATTATATAAAATAGAGGTGTTTTATCGATGTTTCCGCCACTAATAAAAAGGATAATCTCACATGTGTGATTATTCATGATAATCTCACATGTGTCTCACTATTTTTGTGGGGAAATAGGATTATTTTTTCATATAAAAAACAGAACAATACATGGGTGCTTGGAAATATGAAATTTATTTCTCGTGTTGACCAAGATATCTCACTCGTTCGCTTTGCTCACTCGTGAGATATCCAAGTCAACACTCGAAATAAATTTCATATTTCCGCACATATAATTTCTGAAATAATACAACAAGGCTCTTCCTTAACCCATTGTTGCCTAGGGTGTACGAGGGGCCTCTCTCCCACGAAGAAAACTGTGTGGCGTTAGACAGAGTAGAATAAAGTAAAAGGACTGTTCGCTTTGACGAGTACAATTATCTGGCATTACAGAGTAAAACCATGAAGGGACTGTTTTTAGCCAGCTCAGGCAAAAATTTGTAAACCTATAATGATTATGATAGACAGACATCCTATAACTCAGATATGAGAATTGAGTAGTAGTAGAAGAAGACGAAATACTTTATTTAACGAGGGTTAAAGGGTATTGGCAATACAAATTAAGTTTGTCTCATTTGAAAGAACTCGCCAAATGGTATAAGAAGACCTTTTGTAATTTTTCTGTATCTTTCTTGTGTTTTGAAATATTTCGACCAAAGACAGCGTGCTGTCCGCCATCTTGTTGTAATATTGGGTCTAATTAACTAGGAAATTGGTGACGTCACAAGCAGGGTAAACCTGATGAAACTACTCCGTGGGTGCCCAAATTTCCACGGAAGGCTTTTTAAATGTTGTGGGTCAATTTAAAATGGAAATAGCGCAACAAAAAATCGAGTTTCTAGCTCATAATGTCATAAGGTTGGTAAGATAAAAATTTCACTTTACCCTGCTTATGTCGTCACATGCATAATTTTGCATATCGAATATAATTCCAAGATGGCGGACAGCACGCTGAGTTTGGTCGAAATATTTCCAAAACCAAAACAGATACGGAAAAATTGTAAAAGGTCTTCTTATACCATTTGACGAGTTCTTTCAAATGAGATAAACTTAATTTTTATTGCCAATACCCTTTAAATACATCATTACTGGTTTCCCAGTAGTTTTCATGATGGCCCCGTGTAAATGTTGTTGCGTGTAAATGTTCTCCGAGCTATTTTAGTCAGATAAACGCTTGAGAATTCAGATATTTTTCTGAGTAAAATAGCTCAAAGAACATTTACACTCAATTGTTACAGTTGATTTCATATTACTTTCACGCTTTGTGTTGCGAAGTTCAGATATTCGTTCCGGAAGTTCGGAATTACGTTGCCAAAGTTGGAAAATTATCCAATCACAATGAGATTTGGTCCAGAGCTCGCAATTTGATTGGATTAATTATTTTTCAAACTTGGCAACGTAATTCCGAACTTCCGAACGAATATCTGAACTTCCCAACGAACTTCGCAACACAAAGCGGAAAAGTAATCTAATCTTGGAAGTTGGAAAGATAAAAAGTGAGTTACATGTATAGGATGATTCTTCGTGGAAAGAAGAGACAATAGACACAGACTACGTCAAAGCTACATCATCAACGCTGTGTTTTTTTAAGATTTCGGCTTCTAATCCCAACCAAAAATCAAATACTAACCCTTTTACTTCCACTCATAACCCAAACACTTACCTTAAAAAGCAAATGTCCACTCAAAACAAGCGTAAAAAAGATTAAGAAATTATTTGTCTTTTAGACTTTTACCCGAGGAAGTAATTACGTGTACGTAAGTAGTGTATATGTGTACTGTATAGCTGTATTTCCTTACCACATTTTCATAATATTGATCACTGCCATCCGATAATTGATCATCATCATCATCGTCGTCGTCATCACTATCCCCATCATCACCACGAGTATTAATCTTGTGTGCAGTGATAGAACCGAGAGAGGTTCTTGCTTCTGTTAATGGCTTCTTACTTCTTGATACAGCCGAAGCACCGTACTCTGCTTCTAGTTCATCTTGCTGCTCCAACGCTTGATTTAAAATCTTCCTGCTTAATTTGTCACTAACGTACTGTGAAAAACATATTAGCATTATTTTTTGCCGTTTCTTTTTCGCCAGGATACTAAGATTTATTTTCAGGAAGTTCATTTTAGTTATTTTTGTCGCTGTAAAGCACTATATACTGTATACGAGTTTTTTTTTTAAATCTGTTTTTAAAGATTTTTTTTTTGTTTCCAATCGTATATAGGGTATTAACAATTTTCATATGTCCGCAAGCATTTACGGACAAATCTCGCCGTCACGTTAGCAACCAATCACAACACGCAATTTTATCGGAAGTAATATGGGCCATATAATAAATTTATAATCTTTGGCATTTTCTGAAAGCAATTGCTACATTGTAAGACAAAATATTTGGAGTTACTTTGTAACTTCAACTAGTTACTTTCTTTTCATTGTAACTTTTATCGGTAACTAGTTACTTTTCTAATGATGTAACTGTAACTGTAACTAGTTACAAAAATTATGTAACTTTTACAGCACTGAGAATACATGTGTACAGTATATACATGTTAGTAACAAACTGCCACTTATCAGGGGAAATGAGCCTTCAAACAAAGGCCGGACGTGGTTACAGGTCTGACAAAATTATCCACAAATTAACCCAATTCTAACCATAAAAAAACAAGCTTAATTAACCATAACCTTCCCTAACCCTAATGCTAAACCCTACTCCTAAATATCTTTTATGGTAAGTCACGATGTACTAAAAATGTATTATACGCACATACAGTATGGAGCTAGATGTGTTGAAACAACATAAAAATAAGTTTTGTTTCTCTTATCAATGTTAGCCAATATAAATAGATGGTTTTCCCTCGGAAAAAGTCATACAGGAAGCTCTAAAATATTTTGTTGGTAGTAATGTTTGCATGTTGTCGGCTTTTGATGGTTTTTGTTGGATTTTGATGGTTTTTGTCAGTAATTAGTACGTCCAGCTTTAAAAGAAAAATACAACAGAAAAGTTTGCCAAATTTGACCATAATCTTCCCCTAATTTCTACATAATGATTAAATATTTATTTCTGTTGAATTCTTCTCATAAATTATTTATATTGAGTTTGAGAAAAAATATATAATTTTATATTAAATAAATAATTATTTATATATACTGTATATATATACCTTATATATATATATATATGTTGGATATACCACACTGTGGAATATATATGTGGGATATACCACACTGCTAATAGACATGCTCACAAAATATTATATGTTTAATTCCACATGGTCTCTGCATTGCAGATTGGACAGTGAAATAACAATAAGTGCAGTGGCTGGCTCACCATCAGAAACTGTGGACAGCTGTTTCGTCCTTTTGAGACTCATCAGCACAGTGTAGGCTAGCTGATGGTGAGCCAGAACATCCATACGGTTGTCAACAAGTATATATATATATATATATATATATATATGAAGATCGCCCAGTGTGAAACTGACAGTAGTGACCATCAACATTTGAGGTAAGCCCACTTATAGTATATTCGCTCTTAATCTTTACGGTATTGAGCACTTTTCGCGAACAACACTTTGTTTGTTTGAATATATATATATATATATATATATACCGTATATATAACAGTTTGAATCCTAAAATGTAGTCATTATTTCATTAGTCATTGTAGTCGTTATTAATGTAGTAGTTATTTCACTCTACCAAACACCTGGTATTGAGCACTCTTCACTCAGTCACTGTACTACAAACATAACACATTGGTAATATATATATTTGACAGAATTTAACAAGACACATTTCTGGCATTTTGGACACATAGTTTTCCAAGTTCTTGGGTCGTCGATATCATAAGCCAAACTTAGGCAATCACTATATAGTACATAAATAATTTGCACTTAAACGGCTGATATAGAGTTTCTGATAACCGAATGGATGATGGTAGTTCATTCCAAATACAAGCAGATCTTATAAAGTAACTCGTTGTCAACTTGTAAAAAAGTCAGTGACTCCATTGGACTTCTGACAAGTTGTTCCAACAATTTGATACACTCTGCAAAAGTTGCTACTGTGTATAGGCTGACAACCACAAGCTTGTATTGGCCTGATAAATAACCACAACTTGCAGTTAACAGGCTCACTTCAAGCTTGTTGCAAACACATCCTGTTAAACAAGCTGTGAGAATTTTACCTGTGTAGGGTACAGTAAGTACCCTTCTCCGTAAAGAACCTGTGGCTTGCCAAGACTGTGGCTGAACACAATGAAGACCTTGGCTAGCTACATTGGTGTACATGTTGAAAAACCAGTTTTTGGGAAGCCACAGATTTGTCTATGAAGAAAGCTAGATGGGTGCAAGCCGTATACAGCATAAACGTTATCCGTATTTTCAAAATATTCTATTAATCTAGCTTTAAGTTCCATAATCTAGCCATCTAGTAAAATTATTTAAACATTAAATAATATACTGTGGTTACCTCATCGTCTTTATCACTTTGCCTAGTACGTTGTTTAACTCTGGATTTGGCCTTCACCGAATTAGAGTCAACGATCTCCTCAGCCAAGCTCGCTCTTTGTCGATTTGATTTCTTATCTTTGCCCATTTTGATCGGCAAACCTTACTTTGCTTTCGCGTGTAGTTCAATATTTATGTTGTGCCATATTGTTTACCATGCTTTCAACTTTCAATTGGTCGATTTGCCATGAAGTATTACAGAATTGTAGCAATTTTTGCTGACCAAAATTATGAGCCCAAAATATTTGGTGCTGTTAAATAAGGCGTGGGCTTTACTACTCACAAATGTTGTTTTTTATTTTTTTATGTGTTAGTTTTTACGAGCTGAAGTTTGAGTTGTGACTATTTAATAATAAATAATTATGCAATAATTGTACTGCATAATTATGCAATTTAATTTAACATTGTTAGGACAGGGCTATATCCGAGGAACTAATCTTCAAAGGTGAATAACAGTCCGTAAACTATTAAATGTTTACATCTTTATTTACAAAAAAAATACTGATACCTTATTCAAGATTGTAAGCTTTTCTTGCTTCCTCTTCATTACTTGTACCCAAAACAAAACATTTTCAAAAGAAATCCGAAGAGATGTTCTCGCCGAATCCGCTTGGTTTTTTGCTAACTTGCTCCGAACAGTTTACACTGAGCGGAGAGCGTACTACTTCGTGTTACCCATGCGATACTCCGTCATCCAACCACCACTCCTAATTGATCACCATATATCCAAGTTTCAAACAATCAGGCTACGGCATAGTCAATCGAGATATGGTCTGGAAACTCAGCTAAAGTCTTTGGTCTATATTTTTGTTCGCCTTTATGCATTTTTGTGCACGGTGCACGGTCACTGAACACATTGTATTTTAGTATAATAAACGAATTGTCCAATAGCAACGTTTCAGTTCAATCACTCAACCGTGCTATTTAAATATTAATAAACCTAAAACAAAGGATGTGCACGGTGTAAGGTACGGTTCAACATAAAATCACAGCTCATTATAGGAGCTTTGAAATTTGCCGAGTTTCCAGACCATATCTCGATTGACTATGGGCTACGCAATACCGTTCAGCCATATGCATATGCATGTACAGAAAGTATAACCATTCTTTGTAATGCCACAGAGGCAATTTATGTCAACATCAAATAAATCAACACATCTAGTTTTATTAATCTAAAACCTAGATTTATAGTTGGTTATATCGTAATCGTACACTATAATTTGAGTACCATGTAATCAAATATAAACAATGCTAGTGATTCTAAATTACTTCTTTAACTAATTTGAATTTTCGTTTTCTTCCATATACGAAATGAAACATAAATTGATGACAATGATAAAAAAAAGATTACGTTTAAACAAAGCTTAAATCAAGGCTAGTTTAGAAACACTTTAATCCCCAATCCAAGAGGAATAAGGGCCAGATATAAAGCTGAAAACTTGAGGAAGACAAGCTTCCAGAGCATGTGGATGGAATGTTGAAATCGGCTTTTACACTGGCTGGGATTGGTGCATCAAGTCGTATACATGGGCATTTAGAATCAACGTAACGATAGCTTTCTCCCCACATCTTGTTGCACAATTGTTCGCCACTACCATACGTCTAGAAATAATAGAAATATAACATTAGGCATGGAAATGATTATTTTAAATATGGCATCTATTTAACAAATATTTGCGGTTGTCTGTTCAGTTTGTGGCGTCCCTTGTGTATCCATAACTGAAAAGAACGACAAAAATGTAATCTTTTCACATCTTGTCCTCAAGTGATTATGTTTGATAATACATCGTGTAGCAATGATATATAGACTCTTATGTAGAGTATACGTTATTTTCTGCCATTGACGTCATTTTCTTCGGCGTTTTGAATTATATTGAAAATATACAAAAGCTAAGACAATAAACGAAATGTAAATTAAGGATTCAAAAGAGAAATTGACGTCATAGAGTAATATAAGCGTCGTCTATAAGCTTCTCCGATAACTCACTATATGTGCACATTTGACGTCAAAATGTTTAATTATTTATATATTAAACAAATTAAACTGAAATATCTCAGCAACGAAACAAGGAAATGAAAAACAAAGATCTTACTTTGTCTTTTGACATTTTAAGTGTTCTGTCAAATAGAACAGACTTAATTCTCTAGTGAAAGCATTTTACACTTGTAGTTAAATAAGAAAAATGAAAGATAGTGTTCCACCAACAAATTTACGAACATAAACGTTTCAAAATCTACAGTATAATTTGGAAGAGGGGTATACACTTGAAATGTCTAACTGGGTCATTCATCTGATTGAGGTGACGACTCAAAATTGGTATAGGGAGGCGGGCATATACTCAAATTGGTCCGCAATATTCACCTGTTTGAATGTTTTACACTCAGAAGTTGTTGGACAGGTGTAGGCATTGTTTGTATAATTGAAACCACTATACCAATCGGCTACACACGTCTGGTCATTCTCACAAGCTTTGTACCAGTCATTACAATAGTCACCGCACACATGCAGGAACGTGTTTTATAGAGACATTGCCTATATGCCACTCTATCAGACGTGGATCACACGACCAGAAACATTCATCGGCCAAAATGAACTCCTCACATTTCTATATTAAAATTAAAAAAATATCAAAAACCGACCTGAAGTGTGCTTTATACAGTTGGCTATATATTGGCCTAATTTTACAAAATGCAACATCC
>JAWNZC010000092.1:1075000-1255000 GCA_035771165.1 Paragorgia papillata
TGTAAATAGTTGATTCATATTTCTTATCTATATTACGTTATATATTTGTAACTTTTCGACATTTTTGACACGAGGGCCACTGGTTTGTCAGCGAAAGCTGTTATGTGTTTACCTCTTTAAATAAAGTTGTTGTATTGTATTGCATTGCATTGCATTGCATTGCATTGCATTGCATTGCATTGCATTGCATTGCATTGCATTGCATTGCATTGCATTGCATTGCATTGCATTGCATTGCATTGTATTGCATTGCATTGTATTGTATTGTATTGTATTGTATTGTATTGTATTGTATTGTATACCATCACTCAATCTTCAAACATGACACGATCATATAACCACTAGATCGTACCACTCCGTCATCCACCACCACTCCTTAATCGATCACCATATATCCAAGTTCAAACAATCAGGCTATGCAATATAAGCATTCTTTATAATGACAGAGACAATTTATGTCAAAACATCACATATATAAATCAACACATTTTTATTAATCTAAAACCTAGGTTATATCGTAATCGTACATTATAATTTGAGTCATGTATAATCACATGTAAACAATGCTAATGATTCTAAATTACTTCTTTAATTAATTTGAATTTTCGTTTTCTTCTATATACGAAATGAAACATAAATTGACGACAATGATAAAAAAGATTACGTTTAAACAAAGCTTAAAACAAGGTTAATTTAGAAACACTTTAATCCCCAATCCAAGAGGAATAAGGGCCAGATAAAAAGCTGAAAACTTCGAGGAAGACAAGCTTCCGGAGCATGTGGATGAAATGTTGAAATCGGCTTTTACACTGGCTGGGATTGGTGCATCAAGTCGTGTGCAAGGGCATTTAGAATCAACGTAACGATAGGTTTCTCCCCACATCTTGTTGCACAATTGTTCGCCACTACCATACGTCTAGAAATAATAGAAATATAACATTAGGCATGAAAATAATATTTTAAATATGGCATCTATTTAACAAATATTTGCGGTTGTCTGTTCAGTTTGTGGCGTCCCTTTTGTGCATCCATAATTGAAAGAACGACAAAAATGTAATCTTTTCACATCTTGTCCTCAAGTGATTATGTCAGTGATAATACATCATGTAGCTAGCAATGATATATAGACTCTTATGCAGAGTACGTTATTTTCCGCCATTGACGTCATTTTCCGACGTCATTTTCTTCGGCGTTTTGAATTCTATTGAAAATATACAAAAGCTAAGACAATAAACGAAATGTAAATTAAGGATTCAAAAGAGAAATTGACGTCATAGAGTAATATAAGCGTCGTCTATAAGCTTCTCCGATAACTATATGTGCACATTTGACGTCAAAATGTTTAATTTTTTATATATTAAACAAATTAAACTGAAATATCCCAGCAACGAAACAAGGAAATGAAAAACAAAGATCTTACTTTGACCTTTGACATTTTAAGTGTTCTGTCAAATAGAACAGATTTAATTCTCTAGTGAAAGCATTTTACACTTGTGGTTAAATAAGAAAAATGAAAGATAGTGTTCTACCAACAAATTTACGAACATAAACGTTTCAAAATCTACAGTATAATTTGGAGGAGGGATATAAACTTGAAATGTCTAACTGGATCATTCATCTGATTGAGGTGACGACTCAAAATTGGAATAGGGAGACGGGCGTATACTCAAATTGGTCCGCAATATTCACCTGTTTGAATCGGTTTTACACTCAGAAGTTGTTGGACAGGTGTAGGCATTGTTTGTATAATTGAAACCACTATACCAATCGGCTACACACGTCTGGTCATTCTCACAAGCTTTGTACCAGTCATTACAATAGTCACCGCACACAGGAACGTGTTTTATAGAGACATTGCCTACATGCCATTGACTACATGTCTCATCTTTTTACTTAAATAACTTTATTGGGAACTACATACTAATAACAACAGAAAATGAAGAAATTAAATAAATAAACTGCATGCAAGTAGATAACCCAAACGGGAAAGGTGCATGCGAACGGGTCTATTAATTAGCCCATGCGAGGCACCACCTCCCTCTATATACAGCATCTAGTAATCTCTGTGACAAGGACAGTCACGTAGAAGAGACCAAGTACATGGCATGTCTATATAAAAAACTGAAAGAAGTAAAGAAGAATATGTTCGAAATATATGTATCTAACTGGATCATTCCGCTTATTCGATTATACGACTCAAAATGGAAGGGAAGCGTATACTCAAATTGATCCGTAATATATATTTACCTGTTTGAATGTCTGACATTTAGAAGATTTTGGACAGTTTTGGGCAACGTTTGTATAGATTAAATTAAGCCAATTGGCCACACACGTCTGGTCATTCTCACAAGCTTTGTACCAGTCATTACAATAGTCACCGCACACAGGAACGTGTTTTATAGAGACATTGCCTATATGCCACTCTATCAGACGTGGTTCACACGACCAGAAACATTCTTCGGCCAAAATGAACTCCTCACATTTCTATATTGAAATAAAAAAAAATAATCAAAAAACATTCGAAGTGTGCGCTTTATAACAGTTGGGTATATTCGAGTGGCGGATCCAGGGAACGGGACCAAGGGGCTTGCTCCCCTTTTGGTGCAGCTAAAAATGCAGTGTGCATGGATCTTTTAAAGTGTCTATGAAACAAAAATTAAGTTTGTCTTATTTGAAAGAATACTTAAAATTATAGAGTAACATCTTTTGCAGTTTTTAGTTTCCTTGCTTTGTTGTTGAGATATTTTAGTTTGTTTGGTATGCAAATTAAACGAACATTTTGACGTCGTAGATGCATAACGAGCTATCGGAGAAGGTTAGATATCTTTTCTATTATCAAACCAAATTAATTTGAATGAAGCATGTGGATGTGTTTCGCCCACAACACTAAACACGTAGATCTTCAAGTGATTATTATTTATATTTGATAATAGCAAAGATATATAAGTTATAATTCCGACGCGGGATCTTTAGGTTCGATAGCTTCTATAGATCCAACATTGCCGTTAGTTGGCGAGTGAGAGTCGAACGAGCCCATACATGCACTGACATCTGGTACTCTGGTAGCCTAACTGACGTCCGAGTGATCTCTTCCAGGTGAAGAAAGTGCGACATTCTCTGATAATTCTATTGCACTTTGCTGCGCAGCATATGGACACTTTTCATATTCGATCGAACATTTTACTCATTAACGGTCACACTCAAATGTAATAAACAGAATGGCAGAGCTCGAACGTTTTTGTTGTGTACATGCTTTTATATAGTGATATGGAGCCGTTTATACGAGAGCTGATAAGACGCGACTTACGCAGGGCGCGGCAAACACATGACGCGAAAGTTTCGCGTCTTATACAAGCCGCAACTTTGTTCAAAAAGACCGTATAAATTGGTCAGATCGCGTCTTCGGTAAGGCGTGTCTTGCATGTGTAAGCCGCGTCTTATCGGCTCTCGTATAAACGGCCCGATGAAGGGTTGGGGGTGTTTTATTAATAGAAGAGGGGCCAGGGGCGGACTGGCAGCAAAAAAGTTACCGGGAAATCAGATGAAAAGGGTGCCTGGTCGAATGCGAAGACCGAATGTCGTAAAGGTCCCAGCCGGGGCATGCTGTTTTGGTCTATAGGGAATTTTTGAATTTTTCAACCTGTTAAATTGCATTTCCTGCATTTTTAGGGCAGTTTTAAACATTTTAAGCACAATTAACAATAAGGCAAGAATCTTTGGGTTTGAAGTTGCCATATTAATGTATTCCTTGTATCGCAATAGAAATTTCGGCGTCGAAAAATTGTAGATGGAGTTCGTTCTTTGGGAAGCAGATTGTATATTTATCCCACACGCAGATTACAATTCTACTACGCAAATTAACTACACTTAGACTTTCAATACAGTTTTAAATTTATACCCGAAAAATTACATGTGCATGGTTACATCTTATGAAAGGGGATAAAAAAGAAGAGAACATGATTACAGATAAAGTAGTTTAGAGAATACAGATAATTTACGACTAGTAGCCTAGCGACTAAGTAACTACTGTATTTCATAAGATTTCCTTATGAGCTTTGTATTTTGTAAAAGTCGGGGGCGCCTGAAACAGGAAAACCAAGCGGGCGCACCGGGAAATTTCCCGGTATCCCGGTGGGCCAGTCCGCCTTTGGGAGAGGCTTAATAATGGCATACTGTAAAACCCGGACTGGACTGGACTGGACTCAAAAATCTGTAAAACCCGGACTCAAAAATCTGTAAAACCCGGACATATTTTTAACAAACGGGGGGTCCCACTGATGCTTGTAAATACCCGGGGGTCGTAATGGGCTTTGAATGAACGGGGGGGAGAGGATTGACGTGACGTTAAACTCGGAGACGAAACATAACTCCGATCACGGTTAATATACGTCTACTCACTTGTCGTTAATAAACAGGGGGGACGTGCATGTATAGCAATTTAGGACAATGACTCGGTCACGCCAAGAACGACAAAGCTTTAGTATGCGTGCAGAATGTCGGAAATTTATATAGTTTTACCAATGACTAAACGCTAATATACAACATATTATAGACAAATTGTGGCCAAGCTGCATGGCGCAGTCAGTTATTTTACTGAGTTCTAAAGCAAAGATGATCATATTTACAAATCGCATTCCAGCATTGAGTGTTAGTCGCAGGCTAGTTTCCTTAGCTCTGTTCTCAGTAAGATTAAATAATATTCAAGTTTTCAATAGAAATATCATGATTCATGACACCGGTAGTCAAAACAGAAGCGCTGCGAAAAAAGAGAATAAGCATATAGGAAAACCCAAACCAGCGTTCTGCTTTTACTTTTGTTTTAAGACCTGTTTTACACTATAGACAGTGAGTTTTTAATTACTGCGATTTGAACTGCACGCATACTAAAGCTTTGTCGTTCTTGGCGTGACGGAGTCATTCTCCTAAATTGCTATACATGCACATCCCCCCTGTTTATTAACGACAAGTGAGTAGACGTATATTAATCGTGATCGGAGTTATGTTTCGTCTCCAAGTTTAACGTCACGTCAACCCTCCCCCCGTTCATTCAAAGCCCATTACGACCCCCGGGTATTTACAAGCATCAGTGGGACCCCCCGTTTGTTAAAAATATGAGTCCGGGTTTTACAGATTTTTGAGTCCGGGTTTTACAGATTTTTGAGTCCAGTCCAGTCCAGTCCAGTCCAGTCCAGTCCGGGTTTTACAGTATGCCCTTAATAATATCTCATGATCAGAATGGGAGAATACTGAAACCGCAAATCACTTAGCCTGCGTGCAGACGCTTGTATTTCCGGAGCTTAGGTAATTGGAGCTCATGGGTAATTGAATCCCTATGTATTTTCGGAGCTTGTGTAATTGGAGCTTGGGTAATTGATCCTTATAGGGGATTCAATTACCCAAGCTCCAATTACCCAAGCTCCGGAAATACAAGCGTCTGCACGCAGGCTACAAATCACTCCGATTTGGAGTACACGTAATTAATCCAATACATTGCGTCGCAGCGTAATCCGCTTAGACCGCAAGGCAGGATTCATTTTTATTTTCATTTACACTTCCGAATTCGTTATATACCGAATTCCTCAGCCTGATGTTATGAACTGAAATAAGTTTTATCTTATCCCGAGGCAGAACGCGTCATTTTGATGCGAAGTTGAGATTACAAACTGTTTATTATTCCTACTTCCACTTTTCTTGTCTTTTTCAACAGCTTTTTAGCAGCTTCTTCATCATACTGATTCAATATATTAATGAAAGGCCAATATATCAACATATTTTTAATAAGAAGGCTGCTCGCCAACCACAAATGACTTTTGAAAGTCGTCTTGATGTCTATATGTTGATCTTTAGTTGTTGTGTTTGTATTTTTGGCTGCCGGAATGCGCCGGACTCTGGATATCACGCGGTTTCATATTTCGCTTTCGCGAACCGAGACTTTGCAGTCAATCCAGCCAAATCCAGTCATATCAAAGCAACACTCTCTCCTCCGCAGAGGCTTCTTGAGCTTTTTTGAGCTCTTCAATATATAGGGGTTTAATATTGCAGGGGTTTATAGACTATAGAGCATAGAGTAATGCGGTAGAGTGTAATGGGCAATAAGCATTACTCTATGTTCTATAGTCTATAAACCCTGCAATATTAAATCCCTATATACTGAAGAGCTCAAAAAAGCTCAAGAAGCCTCTGCGGGGGAGAGAGAAAGAAACACGTTATCAGCCTCTTATCAGTCAATCTTTATTTAAACATGGTATCACTTCATTAATATACTAGTCAAATCAGTAGAGCGAGACATAGACGATGTTTTCATCGCTTCTGAAGCGACAGTTTCGTTAACCGCGGATCAATTTCAAAGCAATCACGAGGTATATTCTTATGTACCACGTGATAGCTTGTTTAGGAGTTAACAATTGGATGTTTATCACGTGGTACATGAGAATACACCTCGTGATTGCTTTAATATTGATCCGCGGTTAATAAAACTGACACTTCGGAAGCGATAAAAAAATCATCCATGTCTCGCTCTACTGATTTGAGTAGTATGCTCTTCCAGTGAGCCGTGTACAATTTTTAAAAATAACTACAAATATATAGAAAAAATTACAAAATATAAAGAATACCTAATTATTACAATGTTTTTAGAACAATACCTAATAAGTAATGTTTTCAAACATGTTAGTTAAATAACTTGGTGCGCTGTTATTAATTAATTATTTCAGTATACATCATCAGAGCTAGTTGTTTCGATCTTCTTTATATTTCAAGATTATCCAACATAAGCTCATCCAGCAATTCAGCAGAATTAAGTTCGTAACGTTGCCTAATATGTCAGCTTTCCACCAAATAGCTGTTGAATCAGATGCAAAAGTGTTTATGTCATTAACATGCATAGGCAATCCAGAAGGTTAATAACACTTTTGCAGAATGCGCAGAGGCTCGGAGGCGGAGACGCGCGAGGAATGATGGGAAGAGGGGGAAAGAATCTACACCGGATTGCTTTTCATAAGCTGGGATTGCCCAGTCCAATCCGATATGAAAACGTACCGTCCTGTGTACGTCTGGGTTACACTATGCCTGCATGCAATAACAAAAAAAAACTTGTTTCTTTGTGTGGATTTGACGAAAAGGACGCCGTAGCATCTTAGCATAATTGCCTGTAATGGCATTCTAATTGCCTGTAATGAATGGATTTCTAATTGCCTGTAATGGAATTCTAATTGCCTGTAATGGATAATGGAATTCTAATTGCCTGTAATGGATTCTAATTGCCTGTAATGGCATTCTTAAACTTGTCTAAAGTATATTACATTGCCTAAATCATTTTCTTGCCAAATTGATCGGGTCCGTAATAGTAATTTAGTCTATATTAAATGTGGCGTGTACCATTGATTAATTTGCTACATTTGAAAGTGCTGTACGCAGTCAGCGATCAGGCGATCTGCCAATACAAAATATGTTAAATTAAATATATTCGCATTACACGGCTGTCACGGAACTACATACAGGTCGACTCATCTATTTATAACGATTTGGCAATATTGATCTTATGAACTGAACAGGAAATAAATGTATCAAAAGTAATACAATTCTCAGGTATCCAGTTACCATCACGGCCATAGTAAATCGTTAGGTTGTAAACTGGCGAGATCAGAGTTCAAATAATAAGGAAGTACCGACGCAGTTCTGATCAGACTTTGCTCTGATGAAGGGCTCCGCTCAAAACCAGCAGTATTTCGTTGTCAAAACTAATCTCGGCAGCTTATTACCTAGCCACGTTAAAATACTGTCTACGCAGCATTTCTATCCGAATGATCTGAACGCCAAGATGATTTTACTGGCGCCACAGGAATATCCCGCGGTCAAGCTGCTAGTCTACCAGTGACTGCCTCTCACTGATCACTTACCGAAGACAGGTTTTTGCAGTGTCCCCAATGAAAGTTATACAGGTTCTTTACTTGATTCTTGTTTAGCTCAATGGTAAAGTTGGCCGAACAGCATGTGTTGTCGTTCCATACTTTACACGTAGCGTAGTCTTCGCTTGCTCTAGCCGATGTTTTCATGTGAAACTTACTAGGAAGACATTGCTCTGCTTCAATCGTTAAGACAAAAGCTAACAACAACGCGAATACCTTCAAACCAGGGGACGATATTGTCATCTTAGACAATTTGATCAGATTACCTACCGGACTGTATTGAGACAAATAACCAACTGCGCAGCAGCATCGGCACGTCTGTCAATATACTAATTGAATCAAGCTTGACACACTTGAGAGCTTCTGTATAATAAACAGCCAATCTCGTTCCGAGGCGGGCAATGCAAAATTAATAAAACGCACTAACCAACCAACGAAGCAACTAAGTAACGCGGCGAACCAACCAACCAACCAACTAACCAACCCACCAACCAACGAACCAACCAACAAAGAAACCAACCAACTCACCAACTAACCAACCCACCAACCAACCAACGAACGAACCAACCATGCAACCAATCAATCAACCAATACTTTTTATTCACATTTTTCAACAAAAAATTTTCCTCACGCTTCCATAGCGTGACTACAGAAATACAGCAATACACAACAAACTACAGAAGCGAAGTTGGAAGGTATTTCCATTTTGACTGTAATCTATCTTTTGAATTTTTTTCATAAATGATTAAGAAGTTTGAGAAGTAATAAATTATACAAAAAGTAAGAACTCGTGGCTTCATCAGGATTTTCAACCACCAAGCTAGATGTTTGTTGGAAACTGAGATTTTTGAACCAACTTTAATGTTTAATTCTTTGAAAGTTTTCATAGCATATCATGCCATGGTGTTTCCACAAACCTTATCTATAAACTTTGATGTGTTTGAATATCATAATGAAACACTCTTCCAAATGTTTGATAAAGCATCTCAAACAAATCAGTATTTCAAGAGAAACTTGAGGCGAACGTTTGCTTAATTTATGTAATCTCTTTCTCCAATATCCAAACCACCAACATTGTACTGATTTCCTTTGTGTTTTGGCCTCATGAAGTATTCAGTTTGAGATGAAGAGCCTGGGTATCCCAGATCCCGCAGGTCGAAAATCATATTCTATAGCGCGGCACATACCCGTATACCTTATATACGAGAATTAATACCCCCCTCCTCTCCTTACTCCTCTCCTTGAGTTGAATACTCCTCTCCTTGAATTGAATAAACGTGGAACTCAAACCATATCACTCAATCTTCAAACATGACACGATCATATAACCACTAGATCGTACCACTCCGTCATCCACCACCACTCCTAATTGATCACCATATATCCAAGTCTCAAACAATCAGGTCACGCAATACCGTTCAGCCATATGCATGTACCATGTACAGTATAAGTATAAGCATTCTTTATATACAGAGGCAATTTATGTCAACATCAAATAAATCAACACGTTTTTATTAATCTAAAGCCTAGGTTAGTTGGTTATATCGTAATCATACACTATAATTTGAGTATCATGTAATCACATGTAAACAATGCTAGTGATTCTAAATTACTTTTTAACTAATTTTAATTTTCGTTTTCTTCCATAATACGAAATGAAACATAAATTGACGACAATGATAAAAAAAAACAATACGTTTAAAAAAAAGTTTAAAACAAGGCTTAGTTTAGAAACATCTTAATCCCCAATCCAAGAGGAATAAAGGCCAGATAAAAAGCTGAAAACTTGAAGGAAGACAAGCTTCCAGAGCATGTGGATGAAATGTTGAACTTGGCTTTTACACTGGCTGGGATTGGTGCATCAAGTCGTGTGCAAGGGCATTTAGAATCAACGTAACGATAGCTTTCTCCCCACATCTTGTTGCACAATTGTTCGCCACTACCATACATCTATAAGAATAAAATCATTATTCATTATTTAAGAAACGGTTCGGCGTGGTTTGGCGTGCTCCATCGAGTTATGGATGCACGCGGGAAGTTCGGAGAGCACGAAAAAAGCGTAAGAGTTAAAAAAGAAAAGCGTAAGAGACCACTCGAAGGTTTAGCTCTAGATTTTTGAGTGCTCTCCAACTTCGCAAGTGCATCCATAACTCAATGGAGCACGCCAAACCACGAACCATTTCTTTTATAACAGACAATCAAAAACACAAAACAATGGAAAACAATATTTATTTCGCTGATTAAAAATGAGTTTCTCATTACGTTTGAAGTTCCATCGAGTTATAAGACCTTATTCCAAAATGGCCGGCGATTTAAAATTCTATTATATACATATAAATTAGCCCTTATGAACTCGTTTTCATGTGGGAAATTCAAAATAATTTTTACTTTAAAACGAGGTCATAAGGGCTAATTTATGTGCACATAAAAGAATTCGGCGGCCATTTTGGAATAAGGTCTATGGAGTACGCACTGCATGTAGTCAAGCAGAAACGCCGTTGTATTACATGTTATTATGCATGGGGAAATATGTCTAAAAATTATGGCATCCACACACAATATCTCTCATGTATCTGTCTCATCTTTTTTTTAAATAACTTTATTGGGAACGACATACTAATAACAACAGAAAATGAAGAAATTAAATAACTAAACTACATGCAAGTAGATAACCCAAACGGGAAAGGTGCGAACGGGTCTATTACCCCATGCATGCGAGGCACCCCCTCTATATATACAGCAACTACAATCCTGGACAAAAGTCCTTGGGACACCAAGTGAAAATCGTCAATAACGGCAAAGTGTCCCAACCATTTTCTCCAGGATTGTCTGAAAATGACGAATTTTTAAATTTACAATAAAATACAGCTTTTTAGCTTTGTAACATTGCAAAAAATGTACAGTTCAATAAAAGAGCCCCCGTCTCTGCTCCCCCTTACCCCCTTAATGGGGAAGGGTTCACTGGAGCAGAGTTCCCACCCGCACCGGTACCACCCGCACGAGAGCTCTTATTTAATTTGCATATTCACCAACCCTTCTATACCCCAGAAACAATCTGTTGCCCATGCATGTGGGAGCGTGTTTGTCATTTTCAAACAAACTGCGCAGAATCGCCGCGTCCAAATCGTTTTTTCGTTCGCTTTTGTTTAATTCGCCATTTTCAGACAATCCTGGACAAAAGTCCTTGGGACACCAAGTGAAAATCGTCAATAACGGCAAAGTGTCCCAACCATTTTGTCCAGGATTGTAGTAATCTCTGTGACAAGGTCAGTCACGTACAAGAGACCAAGTACATGGCATGTCTATATATCAAAAACTGAAAAAAGTAAAGAAGAATATGTTCGAATATGTATCTAACTGCATCATTCCACTTATTCAATTATACGACTCAAAATGCAAGGGAAGCGTATACTCAAATTGATCCGTAATATTTACCTGTTTGAATGTTTTACATTTAGCAGATTTTGGACAGTCTTGGGCAACTTTTGTATTGTTTATATTAAGCCAATTGGCCACACACGTCTGGTCATTCTCGCAGGCGTTGTACCAGTCATTACAATAGTCACCGCACACAGGAACGTGTTTTATTTTCGCCTTGCCTACATGCCACTCTATCATACGTGGATCACACGACCAGAAACATTCTTCAGCCAAAATGAACTTCTCACATTCCTATATTGAAATTAAAAAAAAAAGTGTCCGCTTTATAACAGTTGGGTATATTCCAGTGGCGGATCCAGGGAAGGGGACCAAGGGGCCTGCTTCCCTTTTGGTGCAGCTAAAAATGCAGTGTGCATGGATCTTTTAAAGTGTCTATGAAACAAAAATTAAGTCTGTCTTATTTGAAAGAACACTTAAAATTATAGAGCAACATCTTTTGCAATTTTTAGTTTCCTCCCTTTGTTGTTGAGATATTTTAGTTTGTTTGGTATGCAAATTAAACATTGCATAATGAGCTATCGGAGAAGGTTAGATATCTAATTTCTATTATCGGACCAAATTAATTTGAATGAAGTATGTGGATGTATTTCGCCCAGAGTAATGCGATAGTTTTCCTTATTGCCCATTACACTCTACCGCATTACTCTGTGCTCTATAATCTATAAACCTCTGCAATATTAAACCCCTATATATTGAAGAGCTCAAAAAAGCTCAAGAAGCCTCTGTGGAGAAGAGAGTGTTTCTTTGATATGACTGGATTTGGCTGGATTGACTGCAAAGTCTCGGTTCGCGAAAGCGAAATATGAAACCGCGTGATATCCAGAGTCCGGCGCAGTCCTGCAGCCAAAATACAAACACAACAACTAAAGATCAACATACATATCAAGACGACTTTCAAAAAAGACAAGAAAAGTGGTGGAAGTAGAATAATAAACCAGCTTGTAATCTCAACTTCGCATCAAAATGACGCGTTCTGCCTCGGGATAAGATAAAACTTATTTCAGTTCATAACATCAGGCTGAGGAATTCGGTATATAACGAATTCGGAAGTGTAAATGAAAATAAAAATGAATCCTGCCTTGCGGTCTAAGCGGATTACGCTGCGACGCAATGTATTGGATTACGTCTACTCCAAATCGGAGTGATTTGCGGTTTCATTATTCTCCCATTCTGAGATATTATTAAGCCCCTCTTCTATTAATAAACACCCCCCCCCCCCAACCCTTCATCGTTAGGGCCGTTTATACGAGAGCCGATAAGACGCGGCTTACACATGCAAGACGCGCCTTACTGAAGACGCGCCTTACTGAAGACGCGATGTGACCAATTTATACGGTCTTTTTGAACAAAGTTGCGGCTTGTGTAAGACGCGAAAGTTTCGCGTCATGTGTTAGCCGCGCTCTGCGTAAGTCGCGTCTTATCAGCTCTCGTATAAACGGCTCCATATCACTATATAAATGCATGTACACAACAAAAACGTTCGAGCTCTGCCATTCTGTTTATTACATTTGAGTGTGACCGTTAGGCCAATTAAAAGAATATTTCTGTTTTTCATCACTTTTTTTGAAAAAATTGGGGCGGGCGGGCGGATTTCTTTTCCTTTTTTCTTTTTATTAGTAGCGTATTTTCTTACAGAAAACGGCTCGCTTGCAGCTCGCCTTGTAAATCAGATACAGATCGGCTGCTCATGCTTTATCTGTTACTTCAGTAAAATGGTAGAGTAACATATTTTGCAGTTTTCCGTTTCCTTGTTTCGTTCTTGAGATATTTTAGTTTGTTCGATTTGCAAATTAAACATTTTGACGTCACACGTGCATAAACCCCTATATTATATTGAAGAGCTCAAAAAAGCTCAAGAAGCCTCTTCGGAGGAGAGAGATAGAAACACGTTATCAGCCTCTTGGCATTCTTGCCTAACTCATTCAATCAATCAATCAATCAATCAATCAATCAATCAATCAATCAATCAATCAATCAATCAATCAATCAATAATCTTTATTTAAACATGGTATCACTTCATTAATATATGCTCTTCCAGCAAGCCGTGTACAATTTTTAAAAATAACTACAAATATATAGAAAAAATTACAAAATATATACAATACCTAATTATTACAATGTTTTTATAACAATACCTAATAACTATAATAACCTAACTACGATTTAAAAAGTTTTTAAAAGATCTCACATTGTCTTGACTTCGTATATTTCTCAATAGACTATTCCAGAGAAGCGCCCCTTGATAATGAAAGCTGTTTTTGCCAGCTACATGGGATATAAACATTATACTCTGAGTTTCTCAAGTTATGAGAATGTACAGAAGTAATGTTTTCAAACATGTTATAGTTAAATAACTTGGTGCGCTGTTATTAATTATTTCAGTATACATCATCACAGCTAGTTGTTTCGATCTTCTTAGAGATTATCCCACATACTACTCAAATCAGTAGAGCGAGACATAGACGATGTTTTCATCGCTTCCGAAGCGACAGTTTCGTTAACCGCAGGTCAATTTCAAAGCAATCACGAGGTGTATTCTTATGTACCACGTGATAGCTTGTTTACGAGTTAACAATTGGATGTTTATCACGTGGTACATGAGAGCACACCTCATGATTGCTTTAATATTGATCCGCGGTTTAATAATAAAACTGACACTTCGGAAGCGATAAAAAAATCATCCATGTCTCGCTCTAGCCAGGCAACTCTTTTGTTTTCTCCTGCAAAAGGGGAACGAATGCCGTAAATTCGTCGTGTCACACAAATCCCACATGTCCCCTGATCAAAAGCGAGGGCCCACAAGAGTTGCCTGCGGAGGACGGATAGTCTCGCTCTACTGATTTGAGTAGTAAGCTCATCCAGCAACTGGCAGCTCTGTTTTGTAACTTTTGTAATTAAGTTCGTAACGTTCTCTAATAAGTCAGCTTTCCATCAAATAGCTGTTGAATCAGATGGAAAAGTGCCCATGTCATTAACCATAGACAATCCAATGGTTAATAACACTTTTGCAGAAAGCAGCATATTAAACAGCTACCAGTTACACTATGGACACCGGATTGCTTTTCGTAAGGGATTGCCCAGTCCAATCCGATATATAAACGTACCGTTGTGTGTATACGTCTGGGTTACACTATGCCTGCATGCAATAACAAAAAAAACAACGTGTTTCTTGCGTGGATTTGACGAAAAGGACGCCGTAGCAATGCCTAAATCATTTTCTTGCCAAATTGAGTTTTTTTGGTCAGCTTTCCGGGTCCGTAATAGTAATTTAGTCTATATTATAAAATGTGGCGTGTACCGTTGATTAATTTGCTACATTTGTAAGTGCTGTACGCAGTCAGCGATCAGGTGATCTGCCAATACAAAATATGTTAAATTAAATATATTCCCATTACACGGCTGTCACAGAACTACAGGTCGACTCATCTATTTATAATGATTTGGCAATATTGATCTTATGAACTGAAAAGGAAATGTATCAAAAGTAATACAATTCTCAGGTATTCAGTTACCATCACGGCCATAGCAAAAAGTTAGGTTGTAAACTGGCGAGATCAGAGTTCAAATAATAAGGAAATACTGACGCAGTTCTGATCAGACTTTGCTCTGATGAAGGCTCCACTCAAAGCGACAGTATTTCGTTGTCAAAACGTATCTCGGCAGCTTACTACCTTAACATATTGATAATAACATTCACGTTAAAATACTGCCTACCGCCTACGCAGCATTTCTATCAATGATCTGAACGCCAAGACGATTTTACTGGCGCCACAGAAAATATCCCGCGGTCAAGCTGTCCGCGCAGTGACTGCCTCTCACTGATCACTTACCGAAGACAGGTTTTTGCAGTGTCCCCAATGAAAGTTATACAGGTTCTTTACTTGATTCTTGTGTAGCTCAATGGTAAAGTTGGCCGAACAGCACGTGTTGTCGTTCCATGCTTTACACGTAGCGTAGTCCTTGCTTGCGCTAGCCGATGTTTTCAGGTGAAACTCACCAGGAAGACATTGCTCTGCTTCAATCGTTAAGACAAAAGCTAACAACAACGCGAATACCTTCAAACCAGGCGACGACATTATCATCTTAGATAATTTGATCAGATTACCGGACTGAATTGAGACAAATCTTCCTGTAACTAAATACCACTAAATACATACCAACTACGCAGCAGCATCGGCACGTATGTCAATATATTAATTTAATCAAGCTTGACACACTTGAGAGCTTCTGTATAATAAACAGCCAATCTCGTTCCTGCGGGCAATGAGAAATTGATAAAACGCACTAACTAACGAACGAACCAACTAAGTAACGCGGCGAGCCAACCAACCAACCAACCAACCAACCAACCAACCAACCAACCAACCAACCAACCAACCAACCAATCAACCAACCAACCAACCAACCAACTCACCAACCAAACAACTCACCAATCAACTAAGCAACCCACCAACCAACCAACCAACCAACCAACCAACCAACCAACCAACCAACCAACCAACCAACCAACCAACCAACCAACGAACCAACCAACCAACCAACTCACCAACCAACCAACCAAACCAACCAACAAATCAATCAACCAATACTTTTTATTCACATTTTTGAACAAAAAATTTTCCTCACGCTTCCATAGTGACTACAGAAATACAGCAATACACAACAAACTACAGAAGCGGAAGTTGGAAGGTATTTCCATTTTGCTGTAATCTATCTTTTGAATTTTTCTCATAAATTATTAAGAAGTTTGAGAAGTAATAAATTATACAAAAAGTAAGAACTCGTGGCTTCATCAGGATTTTCAACCACCAAGCTAGATGTTTGTTGGAAACTGAGATTTTTGAACCAACTTTGATGTTTAATTCTTTGAAAGTTTTCATAGCATATCATGCCATGGTGTTTCCACAAACCTTATCTATAAACTTTGATGTGTTTGAATATCATAATGAAACACTCTTCCAAATGTTTGATAAAGCATCTCAAACAAATCAGTATTTCAAGAGAAACTTGAGGCGAACGTTTGCTTAATTTATGTAATCTCTTTCTCCAATATCCAAACCACCAACATTGTACTGATTTCCTTTGTGTTTTCCTCATGAAGTATTCAGTTTGAGATGAAGAGCCTGGGTATCCCAGATCCCGCAGGTCGAAAATCATATTCTATAGCGCGGCACATACCCGTATACCTTATGTACGAGAATTAACACCCCCTCCTCTCCTTACTCCTCTCCTTGAGTTGAATACTCCTCTCCTTGAATTGAATCAACGTGGAACTCAAACCATATCACTCAATCTTCAAACATGACACGATCATATAACCATTAGATCGTATACCACTCCGTCATCCACTACCACTCCTAATTGATCACCATATATCCAAGTCTCAAACAATCAGGTCACGCAATACCGTTCAGCCATATGCATGTACCATGTACAGTATAAGTATAAGTGTTCTTTATAACACACAGAGGCAATTTATGTCAACATCAAATAAATCAACACGTTTTTATTAATCTAAAACCTAGGTTTGTTGGTTATATCGTAATCATACACTATAATTTGAGTATCATGTAATCACATGTAAACAATGCTAGTGATTCTAAATTACTTTTTAACTAATTTTAATTTTCGTTTTCTTCTATACGAAATGAAACATAAATTGACGACAATGATAAAAAAAACATTACGTTTAAAAAAAGTTTAAAACAAGGCTTAGTTTAGAAACATCTTAATCCCCAATCCAAGAGGAATAAAGGCCAGATAAAAAGCTGAAAACTTGAAGGAAGACAAGCTTCCAGAGCATGTGGATGAAATGTTGAACTTGGCTTTTACACTGGCTGGGATTGGTGCATCAAGTCGTGTGCAAGGGCATTTAGAATCAACGTAACGAAAGCTTTCTCCCCACATCTTGTTGCACAATTGTTCGCCACTACCATACATCTATAAGAATAAAATCATTATTCATTATTTAAGAAACGGTTCGGCATGCTCCATCGAGTTATGGATGCACGCGGGAAGTTCCGAGAGCACGAAAAAAGCGTAAGAGAGCACGAAGATTTAGCTCTAGATTTTTGAGTGCTCTCCAACTTCCCAAGTGCATCCATAACTCAATGGAGCACGCCAAACCACGAACCATTTCTTTTATAACAGACAATCATAAACACAAAACAATGGAAAACAATATTTATTTCGCTGATTAAAAATGAGTTTCTCATTACGTTTGAAGTTCCATCGAGTTATAAGACCTTATTCCAAAATGGCCGCCGATTTAAAATTCTATTATATACATATAAATTAGCCCTTATGAACTCGTTTTCATGTGGGAAATTCAAAATAATTTTTACTTCAAAACGAGGTCATAAAGGGCTAATTTATATGCCCATCAAAGAATTATAATTCGGCGGCCATTTTGGAATAAGGTCTATGGAGTACGCACTGTAGTCAAGCAGAAACGCCGTTGTAATAACTACTTAATAACCGAGAGTGAGGTCTTTACGGTAAAATATTAAACAATAGTTAATAGAAAATAGACATGGTTTGGAAGCTCACAAAAGTCATTGTTTTATGTTTTTGTTCAGGTTTATGGAAATTTTTGCACTTTCACGGTTACTGAACATATTGTGTTTTCTGTATAATGAAGCAATCATCCAATAGCAACGTTCGGGTTCGATCACTCAACCGTACTGTTTAAATATTAATAAACCTAAAACAAAGGATTTGGCACCTTCATGTACCTTTCAACATGAATCGTAGCTTGATTGTTAACCGCTTTGAAGTTTTCCGGGTTTCCAAACCATGTCTATTTTCTATTAACTATGATTAAACCGGGGTCTTGCTGTATTGACCGAACGATAGCGAGGTTAATACGCTCAAGACCGAGGTTTAATATTTTACCGTAAAGACCGAACGGTCGAGGTTATTAAGTAGTTTATTATATGGCACTTTTTATTTCAAAATCAATCTTGTATTTCTTGGTCTTCGCTTCCTTTTATTCCAAAATGGCCGGCGATTTAAAATTCTATTATATACATATAAATTAGCCCTTATGAACTCGTTTTCATGTGGGAAATTCAAAAGAATTTTTACTTTAAAACGAGGTCATAAGGGCTAATTTATATGCCCATCAAAGAATTATAATTCGGCGGCCATTTTGGAATAAGGTCTATGGAGTACGCACTGTAGTCAAGCAGAAACGCCGTTGTAATAACTACTTAATAACCGAGAGTGAGGTCTTTACGGTAAAATATTAAACAATAGTTAATAGAAAATAGACATGGTTTGGAAGCTCACAAAAGTCATTGTTTTATGTTTTTGTTCAGGTTTATGGAAATTTTTGCACTTTCACGGTTACTGAACATATTGTGTTTTCTGTATAATGAAGCAATCATCCAATAGCAACGTTTGGGTTCGATCACTCAACCGTACTGTTTAAATATTAATAAACCTAAAACAAAGGATTTGGCACCTTCATGTACCTTTCAACATGAATCGTAGCTTGATTGTTAACCGCTTTGAAGTTTTCCGGGTTTCCAAACCATGTCTATTTTCTATTAACTATGATTAAACCGGGGTCTTGCTGTATTGACCGAACGATAGCGAGGTTAATACGCTCAAGACCGAGGTTTAATATTTTACCGTAAAGACCGAACGGTCGAGGTTATTAAGTAGTTTATTATATGGCACTTTTTATTTCAAAATCAATCTTGTATTTCTTGGTCTTCGCTTCCTTTTATTCCAAAATGGCCGGCGATTTAAAATTCTATTATATACATATAAATTAGCCCTTATGAACTCGTTTTCATGTGGGAAATTCAAAAGAATTTTTACTTTAAAACGAGGTCATAAGGGCTAATTTATATGCCCATCAAAGAATTATAATTCGGCGGCCATTTTGGAATAAGGTCTATGGAGTACGCACTGTAGTCAAGCAGAAACGCCGTTGTAATAACTACTTAATAACCGAGAGTGAGGTCTTTACGGTAAAATATTAAACCTCGGTCTTGCTGTATTGACCGAGCGATAGCGAGGTTAATACGCTCAAGACCGAGGTTTAATATTTTACCGTAAAGACCGAATGGTCGAGGTTATTAAGTAGTTTATTATATGGCACTTTTTATTTCAAAATCAATCTTGTATTTCTTGGTCTTCGCTTCCTTTAACTTCGTCAAAACACCGAACTAGCGTTATTTTCTTCTGTTTCTTTCTCGTCTGGATACTAGAATTTACTTTTATAATGTTCATCGTCGACTATTTCATCTATTTTCGCCGTTTTTCGGCAATAAAAGTTTCTTATTAGGATTTTTTGTTTGTTTCCAATCGTAGGGCATTAACAATTTTCATAATGCCCGTGGGCATTACGGCGAAATCTCGCCCCGTCAGCAACCAATCACAGCGCGTGATTTCACCGGAAGTAATCCGTGCCATATAATAATACATGTTATTATGCATGGGGAAATATGTCTAAAAATTATGGCATCCACACACAGTATCTCTCATTGCAAATTTAGAGTGCCTGTCTCGTCTTTTTTCTTAAATAACTTTATTGGGAACTACATACTAATAACAACAGAAAATGAAGAAATTAAATAAATAAACTGCATGCAAGTAGATAACCCAAACGGGAAAGGTGCGAACGGGTCTATTAGCCCATGCGAGGCACACCCCCCCCTCTATATATACAGCAACTAGTAATCTCTGTGACAAGGACAGTCACGTACAAGAGACCAAGTACATGGCATGTCTATATATCAAAAACTGATAAAGGAGAATATGTTCGAATATGTATCTAACTGGATCATTCCACTTATTCAATTATACGACTCAAAATCCGGAAGGGAAGCGTATACTCAAATTGATCCGTAACATTTACCTGTTTGAATGTTTTACATTTAGCAGATTTTGGACAGTTTTGGGCAACGTTTGTATAGTTTATATTACACCAATTGGCCACACACGTCTGGTCATTCTCGCAGGCGTTGTACCAGTCATTACAATAGTCACCGCACACAGGAACGTCTTTTATTTTCGCCTTGCCTACATGCCACTCTATCAGACGTGGATCACACGACCAGAAACATTCTTCAGCCAAAATGAACTTCTCACATTCCTATATTGAAATAAAAAAAACTAAAAAAAACAAACATTCGAAGTGTCCGCTTTATAACAGTTGGGTATATATTCCAGTGGCGGATCCAGGGAAGGGGACCAAGGGGCCTGCTCCCCTTTTGGTGCAGCTAAAAATGCAGTGTGCATGGATCTTTTAAAGTGTCTATGAAACAAAAATTAAGTTTGTCTTATTTGAAGGAACACTTAAAATTATAGAGTAACATTTTTGCAGTTTTTAGTTCCTTGCTTTGTTGTTGAGATATTTTTGTTTGTTTGGTATGCAAATTAAACATTTTGACGTCGTAGATGCATAATGAGCTATCGGAGAAGGTTAGATATCTTTTCTATTATCAAACCAAATTAATTTGAACGAAGCATGTGGGTGTGTTTCGCCCACAACACTAAACACGTAGATCTTCAAGTGATTATAATATTTGATAATAGCAAAGATATATAAGTTATAATTCCGACACGGGATCTTTAGGTTCGATAGCTTCTATAGATCCAACATTGCCGTTAGTTGGTGAGAGAGAGTCAAACGAGCCCATATATGCACTGACGTCCGGTACTCTGGTAGCCTAACTGACGTCCGAGTGATCTCTTCCAGGTGAAGATAGTGCGACATTCTCTGATAATTCTATTGCACTTTGTTGCGCAGCATACGGACACTTTTCATATTCAATCGAACATTTTACTCATTAACGGTCACACTCAAATGTAATAAACAGAATGGCAGAGCTCGAACGTTTTTGTTGTGTACATGCATTTATATAGTGATATGGAGCCGTTTATACGAGAGCTGATAAGACGCGACTTACGCAGGGCGCGGCTAACACAAGACGCGAAAGTTTCGCGTCTTACACAAGCCGCAACTTTGTTCAAAAAGACCGTATAAATTGGTCAGATCGCGTCTTTAATAGGTAAGGTGCGCCTTGCATGTGTAAGCCGCGTCTTATCGGCTCTCGTATAAACGGCCCTAACGATGAAGGGTGGCGTGGAAGCACGGATGGCGTGTGCTGTTAGGGCGCTGCCTCTCACCGCTGTAGTTAAGCCCAGTTGGACGGGGTTAGTACTTGGATGGGTGACCGTCTGGGAATAACCCTGTTCTCGAACTTGAATTTCATGTGAGTAGAGTTTAGTTGGTCTCTCCTTTGCTTCGAGGGTTTTTCGCAGGCTTCTGCAGTTTTCCTCCCTCCGTAAAATCAACACTTAGGTCTTAGCTTATGCCGTGCACTTTAACATGAGCCTCTGGCTCGGATGATTGGGCGACCACATCCTGTGCTTACGACGTTAAATAAATCATTACTCAGGATTCACTTTCATTTACACTTCCGAATTCGTTATATACCGAATTCCTCAGCCTGATGTTATGAACTGAAATAAGTTTTATCTTATCCCGAGGCAGAACGCGTCATTTTGATGCGAAGTTGAGATTACAAAATGGTTTATTATTCTACTTCCACCACTTTTCTTGTCTTTTTCAACAGCTTTTTAGCAGCTTCTTCATCATACATTCAATATATTTAAAAAAAGGCCAATTTTTCAACATATTTAATAATGCTGCTCGCCAACCACAAATGACTTTTGAAAGTCGTCTTGATGTCTATATGTTGATCTTTAGTTGTTGTGTTTGTGTTTTGGCTGCCGGACTGCGCAGAGAGAAAGAAACACGTTATCAGCCTCTTGGCATTCTTGCCTAACTCTTTCAATCAATCAATCAATCAATCAATCAATCAATCAATCAATCAATCAATCAATCAATCAATCAATCAATCAATCAATCAATCAATCAATCAATCAATCAATCAATCAATCAATCAATCAATCAATCAATCAATCAATCAATCAATCAATCAATCAATCAATCAATCAATCAATCAATCAATCAATCAATCAATCAATCAATCAATCAATCAATCAATCAATCAATCAATCAATCAGTCAATCTTTATTTAAACATGGTATCACTTCATTAATATATGCTCTTCCAGTGAGCCGTGAACAATTTTTAAAAATAACTACAAATATACAGAAAAAATTACAAAATATATAGAATACCTAATTATATAGAAAAAATTACAAAATATATAGAATACCTAATTATTACAATGTTTTTATAACAATACCTAATAACTATAATAACCTAACTACGATTTAAAAAGTTTTTATATAAAAAATCTCACATTGTCTTGACTTCTTATCTCTCTCGATAGACTATTCCAGAGAAGCGCCCCTTGATAATGAAAGCTGTTTTTGCCAGCTACATGGGATATAAACATTATACTCTGAGTTTCTCAAGTTATGAGAATGTACAGAAGTAATGTTTTCAAACATGTTATAGTTAAATAAGTTGGTGCGCTGTTATTAATTATTTCAGTATACATCATCACAGCTAGTTGTTTCGATCTTCTTAGAGATTATCCCACATACTACTCAAATCAGTAGAGCGAGACATAGATGATGTTTTCATCGCTTCCGAAGCGACAGTTTCGTTAACCGCAGATCAATTTCAAAGCAATCACGAGGTGTATTCTTATGTACCACGTGATAGCTTGTTTACGAGTTAACAATTGGATGTTTATCACGTGGTACACGAGAGCACACCTCATGATTGCTTTAATATTGATCCGCGGTTTAATAATAAAACTGACACTTCGGAAGCGATAAAAAAATCATCCATGTCTCGCTCTAGCCAGGCAACTCTTTTGTTTTCTCCTGCAAAAGGGGAACGAATGCCGTAAATTCGTCGTGTCACACAAATCCCACATGTCCCCTGATCAAAAGCGAGGGCCCACAAGAGTTGCCTGCGGAGGACGGATAGTCTCGCTCTACTGATTTGAGTAGTAAGCTCATCCAGCAACTGGCAGCTCTGTTTTGTAACTTTTGTAATTAAGTTCGTAACGTTCTCTAATAAGTCAGCTTTCCATCAAATAGCTGTTGAATCAGATGCAAAAGTGCCCATGTCATTAACCATAGACAATCCAATGGTTAATAACACTTTTGCAGAAAGCAGCATATTAAATAGCTACCAGTTACACTATGGACACCGGATTGCTTTTCGTAAGGGATTGCCCAGTCCAATCCGATATATAAACGTACCGTTGTGTGTATACGTCTGGGTTACACTATGCCTGCATGCAATAACAAAAAAAACAACGTGTTTCTTGTGTGGATTTGACGAAAAGGACGCCGTAGCAATGCCTAAATCATTTTCTTGCCAAATTGAGGTTTTTTGGTCAGCTTTCCGGGTCCGTAATAGTAATTTAGTCTATATTATAAAATGTGTCGTGTACCGTTGATTAATTTGCTACATTTGTAAGTGCTGTACGCAGTCAGCGATCAGGTGATCTGCCAATACAAAATATGTTAAATTAAATATATTCCCATTACACGGCTGTCACGGAACTACAGGTCGACTCATCTATTTATAATGATTTGGCAATATTGATCTTATGAACTGAAAAGGAAATGTATCAAAAGTAATACAATTCTCAGGTATTCAGTTACCATCACGGCCATAGCAAAAAGTTAGGTTGTAAACTGGCGAGATCAGAGTTCAAATAATAAGGAAATACTGACGCAGTTCTGATCAGACTTTGCTCTGATGAAGGCTCCACTCAAAGCGACAGTATTTCGTTGTCAAAACGTATCTCGGCAGCTTACTACCTTAACATATTGATAATAACATTCACGTTAAAATACTGCCTACCGCCTACGCAGCATTTCTATCAATGATCTGAACGCCAAGACGATTTTACTGGCGCCACAGAAAATATCCCGCGGTCAAGCTGTCCGCGCAGTGACTGCCTCTCACTGATCACTTACCGAAGACAGGTTTTTGCAGTGTCCCCAATGAAAGTTATACAGGTTCTTTACTTGATTCTTGTGTAGCTCAATGGTAAAGTTGGCCGAACAGCACGTGTTGTCGTTCCATGCTTTACACGTAGCGTAGTCCTTGCTTGCGCTAGCCGATGTTTTCAGGTGAAACTCACCAGGAAGACATTGCTCTGCTTCAATCGTTAAGACAAAAGCTAACAACAACGCGAATACCTTCAAACCAGGCGACGACATTATCATCTTAGACAATTTGATCAGATTACCGGACTGAATTGAGACAAATCTTCCTGTAACTAAATACCACTAAATACATACCAACTACGCAGCAGCATCGGCACGTGTGTCAATATATTAATTTAATCAAGCTTGACACACTTGAGAGCTTCTGTATAATAAACAGCCAATCTCGTTCCTGCGGGCAATGAGAAATTGATAAAACGCACTAACTAACGAACGAACCAACTAAGTAACGCGGCGAGCCAACCAACCAACCAACCAACCAACCAACCAACCAATCAACCAACCAACCAACCAACCAACTCACCAACCAAACAACTCACCAATCAACTAAGCAACCCACCAACCAACCAACCAACCAACCAACCAACCAACGAATCAACGAACCAACCAACCAACCACCAACCAACCAACCAACCAACCAACCAACTCACCAACCAACCAACCAATCAATCAACCAATACTTTTTATTCACATTTTTCAACAAAAAATTTTCCTCACGCTTCCATAGTGACTACAGAAATACAGCAATACACAACAAACTACAGAAGCGGAAGTTGGAAGGTATTTCCATTTTGACTGTAATCTATCTTTTGAATTTTTCTCATAAATTATTAAGAAGTTTGAGAAGTAATAAATTATACAAAAAGTAAGAACTCGTGGCTTCATCAGGATTTTCAACCACCAAGCTAGATGTTTGTTGGAAACTGAGATTTTTGAACCAACTTTGATGTTTAATTCTTTGAAAGTTTTCATAGCATATCATGCCATGGTGTTTCCACAAACCTTATCTATAAACTTTGACGTGTTTGAATATCATAATGAAACACTCTTCCAAATGTTTGATAAAGCATCTCAAACAAATCAGTATTTCAAGAGAAACTTGAGGCGAACGTTTGCTTAATTTATGTAATCTCTTTCTCCAATATCCGAACCACCAACATTGTACTGATTTCCTTTGTGTTTTCCTCATGAAGTATTCAGTTTGAGATGAAGAGCCTGGGTATCCCAGATCGCGCAGGTCGAAAATCATATTCTATAGCGCGGCACATACCCGTATACCTTATATACGAGAATTAACACCCCCTCCTCTCCTTACTCCTCTCCTTGAGTTGAATACTCCTCTCCTTGAATTGAATCAACGTAGAACTCAAACCATATCACTCAATCTTCAAACATGACACGATCATATAACCATTAGATCGTATACCACTCCGTCATCCACCACCACTCCTAATTGATCACCATATATCCAAGTCTCAAACAATCAGGTCACGCAATACCGTTCAGCCATATGCATGTACCATGTACAGTAAGTATAAGCATTCTTTATAACACACAGAGGCAATTTATGTCAACATCAAATAAATCAACACGTTTTTATTAATCTAAAACCTAGGTTTGTTGGTTATATCGTAATCATACACTATAATTTGAGTATCATGTAATCACATGTAAACAATGCTAGTGATTCTAAATTACTTTTTAACTAATTTTAATTTTCGTTTTCTTCTATACGAAATGAAACATAAATTGACGACAATGATAAAAAAAAAAAAATTACGTTTAAAAAAAGTTTAAAACAAGGCTTAGTTTAGAAACATCTTAATCCCCAATCCAAGAGGAATAAAGGCCAGATAAAAAGCTGAAAACTTGAAGGAAGACAAGCTTCCAGAGCATGTGGATGAAATGTTGAACTTGGCTTTCACACTGGCTGGGATTGGTGCATCAAGTCGTGTGCAAGGGCATTTAGAATCAACGTAACGAAAGCTTTCTCCCCACATCTTGTTGCACAATTGTTCGCCACTACCATACATCTATAAGTATAAAATCATTATTCATTATTTAAGAAACGGTTCGGCATGGTTTGGCGTGCTCCATCGAGTTATGGATGCACGCGGGAAGTTCGAAGAGCACGAAAAAAGCGTAAGAGTTAAAAAAGGAAAGCGTAAGAGACCTCTCGAAGGTTTAGCTCTAGATTTTTGAGTGCTCTCCAACTTCCCAAGTGCATCCATAACTCAATGGAGCACGCCAAAACCACGAACCATTTCTTTTATAACAGACAATCAAAAACACAAAACAATGGAAAACAATATTTATTTCGCTGATTAAAAATGAGTTTCTCATTACGTTTGAAGTTCCATCGAGTTATAGACCTTATTCCAAAATGGCCGCCGAATTAAAATTCTATTATATACATATAAATTAGCCCTTATGAACTCGTTTTCATGTGGGAAATTCAAAATAATTTTTACTTTAAAACGAGGTCATAAGGGCTAATTTATGTGCACATAAAAGAATTCGGCGGCCATTTTGGAATAAGGTCTATGGAGTACGCACTGCATGTAGTCAAGCAGAAACGCCGTTGTATTACATGTTATTATGCATGGGGAAATATGTCAACAACAGAAAATGAAGAAATTAAATAACTAAACTACATGCAAGTAGATAACCCAAACAGGAAAGGTGCGAACGTATCTATTAGCCCATGCGAGACACCCCCTCTATATACAGCAACTATAGTAATCTCTGTGACAAGGACAGTCACGTACAAGAGACCAAGTACATGGCATGTCTATATATCAAAAATTGAAAGAAGTAAAGAAGAATATGTTCGAATATGTATCTAACTGGATCATTCCACTTATTCGATTATACAACTCAAAATCCGGAAGGGAAGCGTATACTCGAATTGATCCGTAATATTTACCTGTTTGAATGTTTTACATTTAGAAGATTTTGGACAGTTTTGGGCAACGTTTGTATAGTTTATATTAAACCAATTGGCCACACACGTCTGGTCATTCTCACAAGCTTTGTACCAGTCATTACAATAGTCACCGCACACAGGAACGTGTTGTATTTTCGCCTTGCCTACATGCCACTCTATCAGACGTGGATCACACGACCAGAAACATTCTTCAGCCAAAATGAACTTCTCACATTCCTATATTAAAATTAAAAAAAATAATCAAAAAACATTCGAAGTGTGCGCTTTATAACAGTTGGGTATATTCCAGTGGCGGATCCAGGGAACGGGACCAAGGGGCCTGCTCCCCTTTTGGTGCAGCTAAAAATGAAGTGTGGATCTTTTAAAGTGCACATGAAACAAAAATTAAGTTTGTCTTATTTGAAGGAACACTTAAAATTATAGAGTAACATTTTAGCAGTTTTCAGTTCCTTGCTTTGTTGTTGAGATATTTTTGTTTGTTTGGTATGCAAATTAAACATTTTGACGTCGTAGATGCATAATGAGCTATCGGAGAAGGTTAGATATCTTTTCTATTATCAAACCAAATTAATTCGAATGAAGCATGTGGGTGTGTTTCGCCCACAACACTGAACACGTAGATCTTCAAGTGATTATAATATTTGATAATAGCAAAGATATATAAGTTATAATTCCGACACGGGATCTTTAGGTTCGATAGCTTCTATAGATCCAACATTGCCGTTAGTTGGTGAGGGAGAGTCAAACGAGCCCATATATGCACTGACGTCTGGTACTCTGGTAGCCTAACTGACGTCCGAGTGATCTCTTCCAGGTGAAGATAGTGCGACATTCTCTGATAATTCTATTGCACTTTGCTGCGCAGCATACGGCCTGATGTTATGAACTGAGATAAGTTTTATCTTATCCCGAGGCAGAACGCGTCATTTTGATGCGAAGTTGAGATTACAAAATGGTTTATTATTCTACTTCCACCACTTTTCTTGTCTTTTTCAACAGCTTTTAGCAGCTTCTTCATCATACATTCAATATATTAAAAACAAAAGGCCAATATATCAACATATTTTATAAGGCTGCTCGCCAACCACAAATGACTTTTGAAAGTCGTCTTGATGTCTATATGTTGATCTTTAGTTGTTGTGTTTGTGTTTTGGCTGCCGGACTGCGCCAGACTCTTGATATCACGCGGGTTCATATTTCGCTTTCGCGAACCGAGACTTTGCAGTCAATCCGAGGTATCATCGGTTTCAAATTATGAAGCTTAACCATCTAATAAAACCATCCCACAAGCGGGATGTTAAACTTGAACACATAAAGGTAAAAATCCTATGAGAGGTCGGACATTTTTCCGGAGGGTTGTGATTAGGTTTAGGGTTTCCGGGGGGTGGTATGGGGGTGAGGTTTCGTTTAAAAAGGTTGTCCAATCAGACGGTGGTTTTAATAGTTGGTTAAGCTTCATAATTTGAAGGAAATGATAGCTCTCAATCCAGCCAAATCCAGTCATATCAAACAAACACTCTCTTCTCCGCAGAGGCTTCTTGAACTTTTTTGAGCTCTTCAATATATAGGGGTTTAATATTGCAGGGGTTTATAGATTATAGAGCACAGAGTAATGCGGTAGAGTGTAATGGGCAATAAGGAAAACTACCGCATTACTCTATGTTCTATAGTCTATAAACCCCTGCAATATTAAATCCCTATATATTGAAGAGCTCAAAAAAGCTCAAGAAGCCTCTGCGGTGGAGAGAGAAAGAAACACGTTATCAGCCTCTTGGCATTCTTGGCATTTCTTGCCTAACTCATTCAATCAATCAATCAATCAATCATATGCTCTTCCAGTGAGCCGTGTACAATTTTTAAAAATAACTACAAATATATAGAAAAAATTACAAAATATATAGAATACCTAATTATATAGAAAAAATTACAAAATATATAGAATACCTAATTATTACAATGTTTTTATAACAATACCTAATAACTATAATAACCTAACTACGATTTAAAAAGTTTTTATATAAAAAATCTCACATTGTCTTGACTTCTTATATCTCTCGATAGACTGTTCCAGAGAACCGCTCCTTGATAATGAAAGCTGTTTTTGCCAGCTACATGGGATATAAACATTATACTCTGAGTTTCTCAAGTTATGAGAATGTACAGAAGTATTAAATGTTTTCAACCATGTTAGTTAAATAACTTGGTGCGCTGTTATTAATTATTTCAGTATACATCATCACATGCAGCTAGTTGTTTCGATCTTCTTAGAGATTATCCCACATACTACTCAAATCAGTAGAGCGAGACATAGACGATGTTTTCATCGCTTCCGAAGCGACAGTTTCGTTAACCGCAGGTCAATTTCAAAGCAATCACGAGGTGTATTCTTATGTACCACGTGATAGCTTGTTTACGAGTTAACAATTGGATGTTTATCACGTGGTACATGAGAACATACCTCATGATTGCTTTAATATTGATCCGCGGTTAATAAAACTGACACTTCGGAAGCGATAAAAAAATCATCCATGTCTCGCTCTAGCCAGGCAACTCTTTTGTTTTCTCCTGCAAAAGGGGAACGAATGCCGTAAAATTCGTCGTGTCACACAAATCCCACATGTCCCCTGATCAAAAGCGAGGGCCCACAAGAGTTGCCTGCGGAGGAGGCTAGTCTCGCTCTACTGATTTGAGTAGTAAGCTCATCCAGCAACTGGCAGCTCTGTTTTGTAACTTTTGTAATTAAGTTCGTAACGTTCTCTAATAAGTCAGCTTTCCATCAAATAGCTGTTGAATCAGATGCAAAAGTGCCCATGTCATTAACCATAGACAATCCAATGGTTAATAACACTTTTGCAGAATGCAGCATATTCAACAGCTACCAGTTACACTATATGTACACCGGATTGCTTTTCGTAAGGGATTGCCCAGTCCAATTCGATATATAAACGTACCATCCTGTGTATACGTCTGGGTTACACTATGCCTGCATGCAATAACACAAAAAAAACGTGTTTCTTGCGTGGATTTGACGAAAAGGACGCCGTAGCAATGTAGCATCTTAGCATAATTGCCTAAATCATTTTCTTGCCAAATAGTAATTTAGTCTATATTATAAAATGTGGCGTGTACCGTTGATTAATTTGCTACATTTGTAAGTGCTGTACGCAGTCAGCGATCAATCTGCCAATACAAAATATGTTAAATATATTCGCATTACACGGTTGTCAAGGAACTGCAGGTCGACTCATCTATTGTGACTATTATGACTTGGCAATATTGATCTTATGAACTGAAAAGGAAATGTATCAAAAGTAATACAATTCTCATGTATCCAGTTACCATCACGGCCATAGTAAACTGAAGTTAGGTTGTAAACTGGCGAGATCAGAGTTCAAATAATAAGGAAATACTGACGCAGTTCTGATCAGACTTTGCTCTGATGAAGGGCTCCGCTCAAAGCGGCAGTATTTCACTGTCAAAACTAATCTCGGCAGCTTACTACCTAGCTTAACATTCACGTTAAAATACTGCCTATACGCAGCATTTCTATCAATGATCTGAACGCCAAGATGATTTTACTGACGCCACAGAAAATATCCCGCGGTCAAGCTGTCCGCGGCTCCTCTACAATTGAATATAACTCTTCAGTTTCTCTCTAAAATGTCTACCAGTGACTGCCTCTCACTGATCACTTACCGAAGACAGGTTTTTGCAGTGTCCCCAATGAAAGTTATACAGGTTCTTTACTTGATTCTTGTGTAGCTCAATGGTAAAGTTGGCCGAACAGCATGTGTTGTCGTTCCATGCTTTACACGTAGCGTAGTCCTTGCTTGCTGTAGCCGATGTGTTCATGTGAAACTCACCAGGAAGACATTGTTCTGCTTCAATCGTTAAGACAAAAGCTAACAACAACGCGAATACCTTCAAACCAGGCGACGACATCTTAGACAATTTGATCAGATTACCGGACTGAATTGAGACAAATCTTCCTGTAACTAAATACATACCAACTGCGCGGCAGCATCGGCACGTGTGTCAATATATTAATTTAATCAAGCTTGACACACTTGAGAGCTTCTGTATAATAAACAGCCAATCTCGTTCCTGCGGGCAATGAGAAATTGAAAAAACGCACTAACTAACCAACGAACCAACTAAGTAACGCAGCGAGCCAACCAACCAACCAACCAACCAACCAACCAACCAACCAACCAACCAACCAACCAACCAATCAACCAACCAACCAACCAACCAACCAACCAACCAACCAACCAACCAACCAAACAACTCACCAACCAAACAACTCACCAATCAACTAACCAACCCACCAACCAACCAACCAACCAACCAACCAACCAACCAACGAACCAACCAACCAACCAACCAACCAACCAGCCAACCAACCAGCCAACCAACCAGCCAACCAACCAGCCAACTCACCAACTAACCAACCAACCAGCCAACCAACCAACCAACCAACCAATCAATCAATCAACCAATACTTTTTATTCACATTTTTCAACAAAAAATTTTCCTCACGCTTCCATAGTGACTACAGAAATACAGCAATACACAACAAACTACAGAAGCGGAAGTTGGAAGGTATTTCCATTTTGACTGTAATCTATCTTTTGAATTTTTCTCATAAATTATTAAGAAGTTTGAGAAGTAATAAATTATACAAAAGTAAGAACTCGTGGCTTCATCAGGATTTTCAACCACCAAGCTAGATTTTTGAACAAGCTGCGATGTTTAATTCTTTGAAAGTTTTCATAGCATATCATGCCATGGTGTTTCCACAAACCTTATCTATAAACTTTGATGTGTTTCAGTGAATGTCATAATGAAACACTCTTCCAAATGTTTGATAAAGCATCTCAAACAAATCAGTATTTCAAGAGAAACTTGAGGCGAACGTCTGCTTAATTTATGTAATTTCTTTCTCCAATATCCAATATCAAATATCCTTTCGCCGCTTTTCCAAAATATGTCGTCAAATATATTTTTCCTAAAAGCTAGGGGGTAAACCTGCAGATTTCTGATTAGGGTTAGCGTTTATGTTGTGGTTAGGGTGTCGAAAAGATTGCAAAAAATCGTGAGACTCACTGACACTTCACGACAAAGTCGCGAAAGGACCTTTTGAGTCATCCCTTCAAGCTAGCATTCTGGTAGTTGTAGTCACCCAACGCAATCGTACGTCATCGTGCAAGTGGTCTATTGTACTGCATAATGCAAGTTAATATTGTTAGGACAGAACTATCTTCAAAGGTGAATAACAGTCCGTACTGCGCATGTACGAAACTAATGTTTGCATCTTTATTTACAAAAAAAATACTGATACCTTATTCAAGATTGTAAGCTTTTCTTGCTTCCTCTTCATTACTTGTGCCAAATACAAAACATTTTCAGAAGAAATCCGAAGAGATATCCTTGGTTTTCTGCTAACTTGCTCCGAACAGTTTACACTGATCAGCTGAGCACGTACTTCATGTAATTATCTACGAATATCATGCTTGTTTGTGAGACTCACAAAACAAAGATGGCGGATCATGCGCATACGGACTGTTATGCACCTTTAAGGCACCCTATTGCAGACCAAAATAGACAATTTGTATAGTATACCCGGTACAGGGCTGCAAATTACTGTCGGACATCGGACAATGTCCGACCAAATTTGGCAAATGTCAGAACAAAACCAAATTGTCATCGGACATAGTGTCCGTCCAAATATAATATATTGTTGGATCAAGAAATTCGGCTCTATGATGTTGAAAGAGAAACTTCTCTTTTTGAGAGAAAAATTCCGATTTCCTTTCGTAATTCTATCGACTAGATTGAGCATGTTTGAATTTTAAATCTTCGTAGCTGAATCGGTCTGAGAGAAACTGATAGTATTTAATACTCTGGTATGTATAAGTATAACACACGCGCGCGACGCTAAACAGACGATTCAGACGACCACCATGCACGGAAATCGACCTCAGAACTGTATTCTGAAGAATTATATGTCCACCAAAAAGAGTGATAATGATTTTATGCCGCGAACAAATTTTAGGAATGTCTGACCAAAATTGGAAATGGATCAGCCACATGTGCTGTCAAGAAAAAAAAATTATTTGCAGCCCTGTACCCTATCCCAGATCCCGCAGGTCAAAAATCATTTTCTATAGCGCGGTACATACCCGTATACCATATATACGAGAATTAATACCGCCCTCCTCTCGTTACTCCTCTCCTTGGGTCCTAAACAATATGGCGTACATAGGAGTGAGTTGAATAAACGTGAAACTCAAACCATATCACTCAATCTTCAAACATGACACGATCATATAACCACTAGATCGTACCACTCCGTCATCCACCACCACTCTTTAATTAATGATCACCATATATCCAAGTATCAAACATGCAATCAGGCTACGCAATACCGTTCAGCCATATGCATGTACAGTAAGTGTAAGCATTCTTTATAACACACAGAGGCAATTTATGTCAACATCAAATAAATCAACACGTTTTTATTAATCTAAAACCTAGGTTAGTTGGTTATATCGTAATCATACACTATATAATTTGAGTATCATGTAATCAAATGTAAACAATGCTAGTGATTCTAAATTACTTTTTAACTAATTTGAATTTTCGTTTTCTAGTTCTATATACGAAATGAAACATAAATTGACGACAATGATAAAAAAAACATTACGTTTAAAAAAAAGTTTAAAACAAGGCTAGTTTAGAAACACCTTAATCCCCAATCCAAGAGGAATAAAGGCCAGATAAAAAGCTGAAAACTTGAAGGAAGACAAGCTTCCAGAAGAGCATGTGGATGAAATGTTGAACTTGGCTTTTACACTGGCTGGGACTGGTGCATCAAGTCGTGTACAAGGGCATTTAGAATCAACGTAACGAAAGCTTTCTCCCCACATCTTGTTGCACAATTGTTCGCCACTACCATACGTCTAGAAATAATAGAAATATAACATTAGGCATGAAAATATTATTTTAAATATGGCATCTATTTAACAAATATTTGCGGTTGTCTGTTCAGTTTGTGGTGTCCCTTTTGTGCATCCATAACTGAAAAGAACGACAAAAATGTAATCTTTTCACATCTTGTCCTCAAGTGATTATGTCAGTGATAATACATCAATGATATATAGACTCTTATGTAGAGTACGTTATTTTCCACCATTGACGTCATTTTCGGCGTTTTTAATTCTATTGAAAATATACAAAAGCTAAGACAATAAACGAAATGTAAATTAAGGATTCAAAAGAAAAATTGAAGAGAAATTGACGTCATAGAGTACAAATTACGTATTCTATACTTATTATTATAAGTAATAGCATAACATATAGGTTGATTAGTTATTAAATGTACCCGAAAGCCGAGGAGGTTTAGTAAAAGGACTTTTATTAAACCTCCCGAGGCTTGAGGGACATTTAATCACTAATCAACCAATATGTTATGCTATCACTTTGTAATATTACGGTTACCGAGGAAGCAGGAGAGTAAAAGTCCCGAGGGCGAAGCCCGAGGGAATGTATCTGGCATAAAACCGACATCCAAACGTGGCCATCTATCGTGTGTGTAAAGGCTGACAATTTTTTACGGTAACTATCTTTATTTGAAATGCAATCGCCATTTATATATCTGTATATCTGTAAATATATTACAAGTGCTTTTAAATAACAATACATGTATATGATCGGTTCAATGTTTATCATTGACCTAATGCAAATTCACGCACATAAACTAATATTAGATAGTTGTCTATAAAAACAACAACAGTGTACAGACATGCGCATTGATTTAGTATTAGTCCCACATTTTATGTTCTAGGCAAATTTACTGTAATAAATTCTTGAGATAACAAACCAGTAACACAATGAAAGTTTGCCTTTCGTTTAGGGCGCTGCCGCTACAAGCGGGTTCAGCGAACGTACTTCGAGATAGGCAAACACTTCTCGATTGGGGGCGCTACCAGTGTACCCTACTCGAAATGTTTTAGGCAAGGTCCCGTTGAACTGGGCAATGATATTGCCAATTCATGGGAATCGTACCTTGTGCATAAACATTATAGGTATGATTAGTTACTAATCGTACCTCATCTTTATGCATCGAGGTGACGACTCAAAATTGGTATAGGGAGGCGGGTGTATACTCAAACATTGGTCCGCAATATTTACCTGTTTGAATGTTTTACACTCAGAAGTTGTTGGACAGGTGTAGACATTGTTTGTATAATTGAAACCACTATTCCAATCGGCTACACACGTCTGATCATTCTCACAAGCTTTGTACCAGTCATTACAATAGTCACCGCACACAGGAACGTGTTTTATTACTACATTGCCTATATGCCACTCTATCAGACGTGGTTCACACGACCAGAAACATTCTTCGGCCAAAATGAACTCCTCACATTTCTATATTAAAATAAAAAAATATCAAAGACCGACCTGAAGTGTGCTTTATACAGTTGGCTATATATTGGCCTAATTTTACAAAATGCAACGTCCAACAATTGTTATGCATTTTCTCCCGACAGTTTAGTCATATTAATTCGCTACTCGCGCCATTTAGTCGCTACTCGCGGCATTTAGTTACTCTCAAGAAGGAAGCAAGGAAATGAAAAACTGCAAAAGTTGGGAATTTGAAAGTTGGGAATTTTCAACTTCCGAAGCGCTCCATGCACCCTCGCAGGCAAAGCGGACGTAATAGTCTTAATATTAAGCCAGTTCGCAATATCTCGACGGCGCATAATCAAAATGACGCATTCTGCGTCGGGATAAAACTTATTTCAATCCATAACATCAGGCTAAGAACGCAGGATTCATTCGCATTTTCATTTACACTTCCAAGTTCGTTGTACTAAATTCCTTATGTTATTATGAATTGAAATTAGTTTTATCCCGAGGCAGTGGTTTATTATTAACTCTTTCCTGTCCGAATCGCGGTCTTTAGTATTTTATTCTGGCTATAAACGCCAGACGATTTTATTCACCTCTGGGAAAGCCCTCGGACAGGAATGAGTTAATTCTACTTCCACCACTTTTCTTGTCTTTTCAACAGTTTTTTAGCAGCTTCTTCAACATACATTCAGAATGAAAGGCTGCTTCCCAACCACAAATAATTTGTGATAGTCGTCTATGATGTCTATGTGTTGATTCCGTCGTATTTCGGCTGCGGACTCTGGGTAATGCTAGCTCACCAAAATTATAAATATATGGATATCACGTTTCATATATTTCGTTTTCACGCCGTTCCAATCTGGTGTAGTCTTTAAAGCCTTACATAGCGCGAACAGGACGTAAACGAGACGGTTTTCATATCGGATTGAAGTTGAATTTAAACTAAGAATTTAAACTTTTAAAGCCTAATTTGGACAAAATATTTGTTAAAAAGACGAAATGTGCCATTACAAACATGTTTTAAAACTATTAAAAGTTTGCTCAAAACTGCTGTCAGAATGCGGGTAATGCTATTTCAGAGACCCAAATTCCAAAACTTTCCCCGGTTTCCAGAGTTCGCGTGTGTAGGGTGGTCCTGGCTCCTTTTTACAACAAATCGCCGTCTGACGTAGCCAGTCCGCCCCTGCTGGGGTCTTTGTAGTGTTATACAACATACAGATACTACTCAAATCAGTAGAGCGAGACATAGACGATGTTTTCATCGCTTCCGAAGCGACAGTTTCGTTAACCGCAGATCAATTTCAAAGCAATCACGAGGTGTATTCTTATGTACCACGTGATAGCTTGTTTACGAGTTAACAATTGGATGTTTATCACGTGGTACATGAGAATACACCTTCGTGATTGCTTTAATATTGATCCGCGGTTAATAAAACTGACACTTCGGAAGCGATGAAAAAATCATGTCTCGCTCTACTGATTTCAGTGCTTCTGGCTATTCTATTGTAGAGTGCCGCAATGCAAACAAATAGCTGAAAATAACCAAAACTACGTAAATATTAATTAGCCTTCCTGTAGCTTTATTATCGAAACCACTAGAGTGGTAAATTGTCGGATCAAAAACGAACGTTGGAGGTCCATTTGAATGTACCACGTGATGCGAAATAAATGCACCTCGTGATCAACATTTTTAATGTTATGCAATGAATGCTCACAGATTTGTCGCGTGATTAATTTCGCATCACGTGGTACATTCATCCAAATCGATTTCCAAACCGCCAATTTACCACTCTAGTGATTTCAATAATATCAATATTTCAAAATGTCGCGACAGTCTGATTATATCTAGCATTGTTCTCATATAATTAGGTACATGCTTCTGTCATAAGTTTATTTACTAGCTTGTCAACAGTTTTCTTAAAAGCCTTTTCTATTATCCTGTCAGTATGATCTAGGGCAGGCACAAATTTGATTTATGTAAATTATATCCCGTGGTCGGCTTCTCTACAATTGAATGTAACTCTTCAGTTTCTCTCTAAAATGTCTACCATGCAGTGACTGCCCCTTTCTGCCGATCACTTACCAAAGACAGGTTTTTGCAGTGTCCCCAATGAAAGTTATGCAGGTTCTTTACTTGATTCTTGTGTAGCTCAATGGTAAAGTTGGCCGAACAGCATGTGTTGTCGTTCCATGCTTTACACGTAGCGTAGTCTTTGCTTCCGCTAGCCGATGTTTTCATGTGAAACTTACCAGGAAGACATTGCTCTGCTTCAATCGTTAAGACAAAAGCTAGCAACAACGCGAATACCTTCAAACCAAGCGACGACATCTTAGACAATTTGATCAGATCACCGGACTGAATTGAGACAAACTTCCTGTAACTAAATACATACCAACGGCGCGGCAGCATCGGCACGTGTGTCAATATATTAATTTAATCAAGCTTGACACAATTGACAGCTTCTGTATAATCATAATAAACAGCCAATCTCGTTCCTGCGGTCAATGCGAAATTAATATAACGCACTAACTAACCAACGAACCAACTAACTAACTAAGTAACGCGGCGAACCAGCCAACCAACCAACCAACCAACCAACCAACCAACCAACCAACCAACCCACCAACCAACCCACCCACCAACCAACCCACCCACCAACCAACCAACCAACTAATCAATCAACCATTGATTGGTTATTTGGTTAATTGGTTGGTTGGTTGGTTGGTAACTAACCAACCAATTAACCAACTTAAAGAACTAACCAACAAACTAACCACAGTATGATAGGTTGTCCGTATACATACATGTATTGCATGTGGTACTGGCTTGCGGGCTTAGTGTAAACTAACCACTTGACACTAAGTAACCAATGAACCAACCAACCTACTAAGTAACTATTATTAACTAACCATCCAACCAACCAACCAACCAACCAACCAACCAACCAACCAACCAACCAACCAAATAAATAAATAAATAAATAAATAAATAAATAAATAAATAAATAAATAAATAAATAAATAAATAAATAAATAAATAAATAAGTAAATAAATAAACAAACAAACAAACAAACAGCAGCCCGAGTACAAAATGCATTTATTGATTGCTGCCTTATCGCAGGCTATTCACGATCGGAAATGGCGGCTGTCGAGCCTCGCGAAATACGGGCTGACCCGCATTAGCTACGCATGCGTAGAACGTTACTCCTCTCCTTGGGTCCTAAACAATATGGCGTACATAGGAGTGAGTTGAATAAACGTGAAACTCAAACCATATCACTCAATCTTCAAACATGACACGATCATATAACCACTAGATCGTACCACTCCGTCATCCACCACCACTCTTTAATTAATGATCACCATATATCCAAGTATCAAACATGCAATCAGGCTACGCAATACCGTTCAGCCATATGCATGTACAGTAAGTGTAAGCATTCTTTATAACACACAGAGGCAATTTATGTCAACATCAAATAAATCAACACGTTTTTATTAATCTAAAACCTAGGTTAGTTGGTTATATCGTAATCATACACTATATAATTTGAGTATCATGTAATCAAATGTAAACAATGCTAGTGATTCTAAATTACTTTTTAACTAATTTGAATTTTCGTTTCCTAGTTCTATATACGAAATGAAACATAAATTGACGACAATGATAAAAAAAACATTACGTTTAAAAAAAAGTTTAAAACAAGGCTAGTTTAGAAACACCTTAATCCCCAATCCAAGAGGAATAAAGGCCAGATAAAAAGCTGAAAACTTGAAGGAAGACAAGCTTCCAGAAGAGCATGTGGATGAAATGTTGAACTTGGCTTTTACACTGGCTGGGACTGGTGCATCAAGTCGTGTACAAGGGCATTTAGAATCAACGTAACGAAAGCTTTCTCCCCACATCTTGTTGCACAATTGTTCGCCACTACCATACGTCTAGAAATAATAGAAATATAACATTAGGCATGAAAATATTATTTTAAATATGGCATCTATTTAACAAATATTTGCGGTTGTCTGTTCAGTTTGTGGTGTCCCTTTTGTGCATCCATAACTGAAAAGAACGACAAAAATGTAATCTTTTCACATCTTGTCCTCAAGTGATTATGTCAGTGATAATACATCATGTAGCTAGCAATGATATTTAGACCCCGTTTACACTAGAGAAAAAGTATCCGGATTCACATTGTTTTTTATTCCCATGAGGATGAAAAACAATGTGAATCTGGATACTTTTGCTCTAGTGTAAACGGGGCCATAGACTCTTATGTAGAGTACGTTATTTTCCGCCATTGATGTCATTTTCGGCGTTTTTAATTCTATTGAAAATATACAAAAGCTAAGACAATAAACGAAATGTAAATTAAGGATTCAAAAGAAAAATTGAAGAGAAATTGACGCCACAGAGTAAAAATTACGTATTCTATACTTATTATTATAAGTAATAGCATAACATATAGGTTGATTAATAGTTATTAAATGTACCCGAAAGCCGAGGAGGTTTAGTAAAAGGACTTTTATTAAACCTCCCGAGGCTTGAGGGACATTTAATCACTAATCATGCAACCAATATGTTATATGCTATCACTTTGTAATATTACGGTTACCGAGGAAGAGCCCGAGGGAATGTACTATGTATCTGGCATAAAACCGACATCCAACGTGGCCATCTATCGTGTGTGTAAAGGCTGACAATTTTTTACGGTAACTATCTTTATTTGAAATGCAATCGCCATTTATATATCTGTATATCTGTAAATATATTACAAGTGCTTTTAAATAACAATACATGTATATGATCGGTTCAATGTTTATCATTGACCTAATGCAAATTCACGCACATAAACTAATATTAGATAGTTGTCTATAAAAACAACAACAGTGTACAGACATGCGCATTGATTTAGTATTAGTCCCACATTTTATGTTCTAGGCAAACTGTAATAAATTCTTGAGATAACAAACCCAGTAACACAATGAAAGTTTGCCTTTCGTTTAGGGCGCTGCCGCTACAAGCGGGTTCAGCGAACGTACTTCGAGATAGGCAAACACTTCTCGATTGGGGGCGCTACCAGTGTACTCTACTCGAAATGTTTTAGGCAAGGTCCCGTTGAATTGGGCAATGATATTGCCAATTCATGGGAATCGTACCTTGTGCATAAACATTATAGGTATGATTAGTTACTAATCGTACCTCATCTTTATGCATCGAGGTGACGACTCAAAATTGGTATAGGGAGGCGGGTGTATACTCAAACATTGGTCCGCAATATTTACCTGTTTGAATGTTTTACACTCAGAAGTTGTTGGACAGGTGTAGACATTGTTTGTATAATTGAAACCACTATTCCAATCGGCTACACACGTCTGATCATTCTCACAAGCTTTGTACCAGTCATTACAATAGTCACCGCACACAGGAACGTGTTTTATTACTACATTGCCTATATGCCACTCTATCAGACGTGGTTCACACGACCAGAAACATTCTTCGGCCAAAATGAACTCCTCACATTTCTATATTAAAATAAAAAAATATCAAAGACCGACCTGAAGTGTGCTTTATACAGTTGGCTATATATTGGCCTAATTTTACAAAATGCAACGTCCAACAATTGTTATGCATTTTCTCCAGACAGTTTAGTCATATTAATTCGCTACTCGCGCCATTTAGTCGCTACTCGCGGCATTTAGTTACTCTCAAGAAGGAAGCAAGGAAATGAAAAACTGCAAAAGTTGGGAATTTGAAAGTTGGGAATTTTCAACTTCCGAAGCGCTCCATGCACCCTCGCAGGCAAAGCGGACGTAATAGTCTTAATATTAAGCCAGTTCGCAATATCTCGACGGCGCATAATCAAAATGACGCATTCTGCGTCGGGATAAAACTTATTTCAATCCATAACATCAGGCTAAGAACGCAGGATTCATTCGCATTTTCATTTACACTTCCGAGTTCGTTGTACTAAATTCCTTATGTTATTATGAATTGAAATTAGTTTTATCCCGAGGCAGTGGTTTATTATTAACTCTTTCCTGTCCGAATCGGTCTTTAGTATTTTATTCTGGCTATAAACGCCAGACGATTTTATTCACCTCTGGGAAAGCCCTCGGACAGGAATGAGTTAATTCTACTTCCACCACTTTTCTTGTCTTTTCAACAGTTTTTTAGCAGCTTCTTCAACATACATTCAGAATGAAAGGCTGCTTCCCAACCACAAATAATTTGTGATAGTCGTCTATGATGTCTATGTGTTGATTCCGTCGTATTTCGGCTGCGGACTCTGGGTAATGCTCGCCAAAATTATAAATATATGGATATCACGTTTCATATATTTCGTTTTCACGCCGTTCCAATCTGGTGTAGTCTTTAAAGCCTTACATAGCGCGAACAGGACGTAAACGAGACGGTTTTCATATCGGATTGAAGTTGAATTTAAACTAAGAATTTAAACTTTTAAAGCCTAATTTGGACAAAATCTTTGTTAAAATGACGAAATGTGCCATTACAAACATGTTTTAAAACTATTAAAACTTTGCTCAAAACTGCTGTCAGAATGCGGGTAATGCCATTTCAGAGACCCAAATTCCAAAAATTTTCCGGGGGATGAACCCCCCGGTTTCCAGGGTTCGCGTGTGTAGGGGGGTCCAGGCTCCTTTTTACAACAAATCGCCGTCTGACGTAGCCAGTCCGCCCCTGCTGGGGGATACTACTCAAATCAGTAGAGTGAGACATAGACGATGTTTTCATCGCTTCCGAAGCGACAGTTTCATTAACCGCAGCTCAATTTCAAAGCAATCACGAGGTGTATTCTTATGTACCACATGATAGCTTGTTTACGAGTTAACAATTGGATGTTTATCACGTGGTACATGAGAATACACCTCGTGATTGCTTTAATATTGATCCGCGGTTAATAAAACTGACACTTCGGAAGCGATAAAAAAATCATGTCTCGCTCTACTGATTTGAGTGCTTCTGGCTATTCTATTGTAGAGTGCCGCAATGCAAACAAATAGCTGAAAATAACCAAAACTACGTAAATATTAATTAGCCTTCCTGTAGCTTTATTATCGAAACCACTAGAGTGGTAAATTGTCGGATCAAAAACGAACGTTGGAGGTCCATTTGAATGTACCACGTGATGCGAAATGAATGCACCTCGTGATCAACATTTTTAATGTTATCCAATGAATGCTCACAGATTTGTCACGTGATGATTAATTTCGCATCACGTGGAACATTCATCCAAATCGATTTCCAAACCGCCAATTTACCACTCTAGTCGGATTTCAATAATATCAATATTTCAAAGTGTCGTACATGCTTCTGTCATAAGTTTAATTACCAGCTTGTCAACAGTTTTCTTAAAAGCCTCTTCTATTATCCTGTCAGTATGATCTAGGGCAAGCACAAATTTGATTTATGTAAACATTGCGAAGCTTCTTCTTGGCCTAAAATTATGAGAAATTATATCCCGATGGTCGGCTTCTCTACAATTGAATGTAACTCTTCAGTTTCTCTCTAAAATGTCTACCATGCAGTGACTGCCCCTTTCTGCCGATCACTTACCAAAGACAGGTTTTTGCAGTGTCCCCAATGAAAGTTATACAGGTTCTTTGCTTGATTCTTGTGTAGCTCAATGGTAAAGTTGGCCGAACAGCATGTGTTGTCGTTCCATGCTTTACACGTAGCGTAGTCTTTGCCTGCTTTAGCCGATGTTTTCATGTGAAACTTACCAGGAAGACATTTCTCTGCTTCAATCGTTAAGACAAAAGCTAGCAACAACGCGAATACCTTCAAACCAGGCGACGACATCTTAGACAATTTGATCAGATCACCGGACTGAATTGAGACAAACTTCCTGTAACTAAATACATACCAACCGCGCGGCAGCATCGGCACGTGTGTCAATATATTAATTTAATCAAGCTTGACACAATTGACAGCTTCTGTATAATCATAATAAACAGCCAATCTCGTTCCTGCGGTCAATGCGAAATTAATATAACGCACTAACTAACCAACGAACCAACTAACTAACTAAGTAACGCGGCGAACCAACCAACCAACCAACCAACCAACCAACCAACCAACCAACCAACCAACCAACCAACCAACCAACCAACCAACCAACCAACCAACCAGCCAACGAAGTAAACAAACCAATCAATCAACCAACCAACCAACCAGCCAACCAACCAACCAACCAACCAACCCACCAACCAACCAACCAACCAACTAATCAATCAACCAACCAACCAACCAATTAACCAATCAACAAACTAACCCAAATTAACTAACCAACCAACTAACCAACCAACCAACCAACCAACCAACCAACCAACCAACCAACTAACCAACCAACCAACCAACCAACCAACCAACCAACCAACCAACCAACCAACCAACCAACCAACCAACCAACCAACTAACCGGCTAACTAACCAACTAACTAACCAACCAATTAACCAACTTAAAGAACTAACCAACAAACTAACCACAGTATGATAGGTTGTCCGTATACATACATGTATTGCATGTTGTACCGGCTTGCGAGCTTAGTGTAAACTAACCACTTGACACTAAGTAACCAATGAACCAACCAACCTACTAAGTAACTATTATTAACTAACCATCCAACCAACCAACCAACCAACCAACCAACCAAATAAATAAATAAATAAATAAATAAATAAATAAATAAATAAATAAATAAATAAATAAATAAATAAATAAATAAATAAGTAAATAAATAAACAAACAAACAAACAAACAAACAAACAGCAGCCCGAGTACAAAAAAAAATAAAAATTATCGCAGGCTATTCACGATCGGAAATGGCGGCTGTCGAGCCTCGCGAAATACGGGCTGACCCGCATTAGCTACGCATGCGTAGAACGAATATCTTGCGTGTAAACGTCATCAATACACGGCCGACAACTCACTTGAGCCAGCACGCACGTGGACTGCGAACTGTCCCATGAAAGTGGCCGATTTTTCTATGAGCACGTGACCTGAAGCCTCGGGTACACTCGGAAAGAGTTCGGAATTAAAGCAAAACAACTCAATAACAATATGGCCGTCAGTGGCGACGAAACAGAGAATATATCTGATTTAGTCGCTGCATCAAGGAGATCGTCTAGTTTGTCTTCGACCGTAGGAAGAAATATTGCTGTTACAGCTATTGAACGCGCTAACTTATTAAATTTGTCCAAACTATGCATAAAAAACCTGATCGAAAGTTCGCTCAACCACAGTCGAACACTGGGCGAAGATCATACACATTTGCAACAATTTTTCGTCATTATGGAGCATGTCTTACGTCATGGATTAAAAGGTAAGGGAATTTGCTGAAGTTATTAGTGTATGTGGCTTACTGGTTGTCGTAATAAATGCGATCTGTGTTTGCAATAGCTTTTTAAAAATTGTATATTGTTCTTTTAATACGTTTTAATAGGGAGGGGGGAGGGGAGGGGGGGGGGGGGGGGGGGCGAAAGGGGATAGGCAGAAGGGGGGGGGGGAGGGAGAGTGACTGAGGGTGAACTCTGTTTACAGCATACTGTTTATTCACATTAATACTGTTCTTAATCACTGTTGTCAGATTTTTTGTTTAAATATAATATACTGTACTATAATATATAGCATAAATTATGATATAAATTATATATATATATATATATATATATATATATATATGATATAAATTATATAATATATCTATATATCTATCAATACATACATGTATGTATCTTGATTACTCAATTACTGTTGCCATTGCTTATATGCAAATTGCTTATATACAAAAGTTGCCTACTATATATGCAAAGATTTTGGAAACCCCAATTTACAGTAGATGAAAATCTATTTTTTTAATCCACTATAAATATGTAAAATTCACTTATATGTAAAATTCACTATATACAAAATCCGACTGGTGAAAACGATTTGCATATACCAGGTAAGCAATGGTTTCTGTATGATGTGCGAAACATCAGGACTAGTGCAATGCTATTCATGTAATACAATCAATTGGTTATTAATTGATTATTGATCATGATTAATTGATTACAAAAATGACCTGATATTTGCTCCAAGAAAAAGAGCAATTTTGCTCCACTATCTTGAATTTGTAAGCTCCGGAGGGAAGACTTTAGAATATTCCACTCTTTAGAATATACTAGTACTGTAGTACTGTACTAGTATTTTTGATTGCTACAGATTTTTCCCCTCTCTACTTAACCCTTTCATAATTCCCATTGGTACCATTTGGCACTTTTTTTTCAGTTTACCTCCTCATGACATGATGGGAGCTTAAAGGGTTAATTATTTTGCAATGTATGAATGGAATGGTAGAGTATTTTATAGGCTCCCGGTCTGGCTGTCATGGTCCTGAAAGCACCTTGAAAGTGGGAGGGCACCACCAAAAAGCAGCACCTTGGTTATTTTCAAAATAATTGTAGAATTTGAAACATTGTATGGTTGTAACTTCCATTTGATCACCACCATTTTGTTTTTAACATAATTTCTTGGTCATGGGCATTTCTTTTAGAAACAGAACACTTCAAGTAGCGCCAACGTGCTGGAAACTTACATTATATCATATTTTATAAATAACTCTTTTACGTCACTCCTCGGGCAACCGCACAGTCACTCTTTTCTACAGCAAATAGCAATGTTATACTTCTACGAAAAGCCTGATAGAGGGTACATTAATTCTTCCCGCAATATGCCGCCGTAAACCGTAACCCGCCACATGCCACATTTATAAAAAGGGCATTTTTATTTCAGAAAAAACCTAGGGCACATTTTCCAATTTGAAAAAAGTGGGGAGGCATCTGCCCCCAGTGCCCCCCCCCTTTCCACAGCCTCTGACCATCCTTGTCACACCCCCCCCACCCCCCAGCCCCCTTTCCACAGCTTCTGACCATCCTTGTCGCAAAGTGGCTCTTTATTACCACATTAAATTACTGATATCTAAGACTGGGTTCAACATGATTTTACTCATCAAAGTGAGAACCCTTGGACAATGTAGTCACCAGTCAGCATTGGTATTATATATTTCATACATGTAGTTCGAAGGAATTTTCTTGGTGCAAGTAAAGATTATTGGGGGCCAATGGAGAATATTGAAAAAATTGACCCTGAGGCAGTGGAAATTGCTGAAAGTGTTCGCAGCCTACCAGGATTGAAGTAAGTATACTGTAGATGGCTGTGGGAGCTCATGCAGTAGACTGTGGAATGTTCTACTGTACATAAGAAGGACTTCACAGGCATTTAATTAGCATATACTGTATTAGAAGACTGAATTGAAAAAAGAATAAAAAAATGAATGATATATAACATGCTAGTAGTTGAATCGAGTAAATGATATAATTGTGTGACTCTAAGGAACTGTTTACATGGGAGCTGGGATGGGACAAATAAGTGGGATGGGACGTTTTTTATCTCGGGTTTATATGAGAATGTTTTCAGGCCAGACAATTGCAACTGGGATGTTTTGCAACACAGGTAGAAAGTTGAAAAACTGCAGAATAACAGAGAAATAAATAAAATTTGACGTATTACAAAGAGCTGCTGTCCTGTCCACCTGTCTGTCCTCTTATTTACCATTATCATTTGTACTTGAATAAACAGCTTAAGAATCAATTGAATAAATACTGGAAACAGTATCTGTCATATCGTCTCGGTTAGGTGGGATAGGGCATTTAAAAATAGTATTTTTTTATTAAAATCTATTTCTTTTTTAATAATTTAATTTTATAAATTAGAACTGGTCTAGGGCGTGGTAGGGCTTGGCTTCGTCTTGCATTAATGCAGAAGAAAGTGGCAGACTATCTGAATAACTTACTAGCTCAAAAGAATATTTTAAGGTAATTCTTGAATGTATTCCTGCATGTTAGTGTAGAGTAATAATTTTTGTGATTATTCTAGGGTGATTATTTCTGACTCAAAAATTATGGACATCAAATGTTTCTCTTTTATATTTTGTCCCTATTCACCTTCTTCTTCTTCTTCTTCTTCTTCTTCTTCTTCTTCTTCTTCTTCTTCTTCTTCTTCTTCTTCTTCTTCTTCTTCTTCTTCTTCTTCTTCTTCTTCTTCTTCTTCTTCTTCTTCTTCTTCTTTTTCTTTTTTCATTATCTTTCCTGCTCATTTTTTTCTTTTTTCTTTCTTCTTCCTTCTCTCTTTTTCCATCTCTTTTTCTTTTCCTTTTGTTTTCTGTCTTTTTTTTCTCTACTCTTCTCTTTCCTCTTCTTCTCTTCTTTTCCGTTTCCTTACCTTCCCAACTTTTTTTTATATCTTTCGCGTTTCTTCCCCCTTTTTCTTTCTTATTTTTTTCCTCCTTTCTTTTCACCTTCTTTCTTTTCACCGTTTTCTCTTTTCTCCCCTTTTCATTCCTTTTCTCGTTCTCTTTCTTTATTTTCATTTCCATTTCTTTCTCTACCTTTCCCATCCCTTCTTCAACATGCTCTTTCCTTCCCTTTCATTCTTTCCCTTGACATTTTTTTCTCCTCTAACCTTTTCTACCCTACTCTTCCCTCCGTTTCCGACATTCCTCCCATCGCTTCCTTTCTCTCAGTTCTGTTTCCTTTTTCTTGTATTGTTTTCTTCTGACTGATCTCTGTAATTTCTGTGTCATTGTTAATTTGTTCTTTGAAGTAATATATCATACACGAGAAGCTGTTTATTGTCTGATTTGAAAACACCGAGAAGTGTGTTGAAAAACGAGGCGATAGCCGAGCTTTTTAACTCACTTCGAGGTGTTTTTAAATCAGATAATAAACGGCTTTCGAGTGTATGGTATAGCTTCTCAAACAAATCAGTATTTAAGGTGGCTCCCTACTGTAATTTCAATTGGGGACTGGTGACTAGAAATAGTATCGCTACGCATGCGTAAATAGCGATCTTGTCGATTCGAAATTCTATGACCGCGTCGACATAGATGTTAGACTTGTAGACGTTTTCTTCGGTGAATTTAACTAAAATTTTGTAAATAAGTAGTTTATAAAAAGTTCTAATTTTCATAAGACAGAACGTTTTTAAATCGATAATTTTTATAGCGAAAAATCTGCCCATACAACTCTCTCTGATTTTGTGCATGGATATTCTCCACAACAGTATCTATCATCTCAGCAATTTTTAAAAAATTTCACCGAAGCAAACTGAAGACATGCCGCTTCAATTATGCAATATTTGAAAATATACCAAGTTCCAACGTCATTATTACCATGGTAACAGCAAATAATTGAACTTTTTGATAGATATTATATATCTGCCATAGTTCTGCTATAGTAAGGTCTACTTAGTATTTATCTAACAAATTTTTAAACTTGTGAATAACATTAGATAATGAGCGTATGAAATAGCACGTATTTATTGAAACTATAGGGAGCCACCTTAAAGAGAAATTTGAGGTAAAACTTGTCTTAATTTATGGGCGTTTATCACCACATTTCACAACAACGTCTCGGTAACTGATTTACATTATGTTTTCCTCATGAATTATTAATGAGTTTGAGAAAGTCATATCTCATGAACTCATTAATAATTCATGAATTATCGTAGCCAATCCATGAACGTATACCACATCACATGGATGAGTTTTGATACCCAATGAAAACCTGTTGGAAACTTCCTAGTGAACTGGATCACGTTTCTTAATCTGCATATTGAAATCAATGAAGAAAACACCGCAAATCGCGATGCGAATACTCGTTTGAGAAGCAAGATCAAACACTCGTTTATCGTATTTCATCAGGGGACTCAAAACACTCGAAAACGATAAAAACCTCGGGGCTCTATGCCCTCGGTTTTCATTTGTTTTCTCGTGTTTAGAACCCCTGATGTAACACTCAAACTCGCGTTTGATCTAGAACAAACAATGACATAAAAGTATGGAGATTTTTTAATTATATACCTCCAAACATTTCTAAGATACTAGTGTTCCTCTGTAGAGAGTGGTACGAGCCATGGGCAGTCCTGATGGGCGAAGAAGGAGCTGTAATTGGAGGACTTTTAGTTGGACTTAATGTTATTGACTGTAATATTTGTATTAAAGGTGGTGATTTAGATGTGCAGGTATGACAACTGGATAATACAATCTAAAACAATATTAAAGTGCCCCTAACCTCGACATTTTTTATTGTCTTATTTGGAAGAACTTTTAAAATGATAAAGTAACTTCTTTAGAAGATTTTCGCTTTTTCGCTTTGTTTTTGAGATATTTCATTTTGTTTGATATGCAAATGTCCGGAATGTACGTCACACATACATGCATAATGACTTATCAGAGAATGTTATATATCTTTGCGTTCATCAAATAAAAACACTAAAGTATGAATAACATGTGTGCGTGTTTCTACCAAACTTCTCGATTTTAAAATATTTCGTTCGAGAATGAAAGAGATACACCAACTTCTTCGATAAGTCATTATGCATGTGTGACGTAAATTCCGGACATTTGCATATCAAACAAAATGAAATATCTCAAAAACAAAGCGAAAAAGCGAAAATCTTCTAAAGAAGTTACTTTATCATTTTAAAAGTTCTTCCAAATAAGACAATAAAAATTGTCGAGGTTAGGGGCACTTTAATGATTTTGCTAACTCTGTGTCTTGTATTATAGCTACAGATATGGGTGGATTGAAAACCTATCTTTTTTGAACATTTATTAATACTGGTTCTTTTTATTTTTCAATTAAATAGATAATAGTTTCCTATACATTCTCATTTTTGTTATATCTTCCATTATCTTGTATTTTATTTTACCATTTGTAAAGCGCCATGGAGTTTTTCCAGGATATGCATGTGCACTATATAAATTTAATTTATTATTTTATTATTATTATATATTTATATTTCAAAGAAATTTCCGTAGGCGGCCTCTCAGAATAAACGTCACGGCCACACATGTTTTTTTCGATACAAAGACTATAAAGCATGACAATTTAAAAATAAAAAAACAATGTTTATTTAATGTCTTAACAATAGCTTAAGTCAAACTGAAGAATCCTAAAGGTGAAGTAATACGAGCACTAACAAATTGCTGCGATGTTGTTGCGTTGCAAGTTGAAAAGCGTTGTTGCAAGTATTACGACCCACCTTAAACAGTGTCACGCAACAATGATTTTGACATTTTGTTGCAAGTTGAATCAGCATGTCGCAGCAAGTAGAACTGGAGTTGTTGCGTGACAATGTTTAAGGTCGACTGCTCGTTGTTGCCCTCGGCTTCGCCTCGGGAAACAACGGCAGTCTCGGTCGGCGCCAGTAAGTAAGTGTTTATTGATTCACTTAAAAAAAAAACCCAGTTGTAAAACGTGTCACGCTACTATATATGCTATTCAATTTAGAAATAATAACTACTTATTGACCGAGCGTGACGTCTGTACTAGTGAAATATCGGACCGATGTTTTTTTAGTACGGACCGAGACGAGCGCAGCGAGTTGAGGTCTGTGCAACCTCGTACCCAGGTACGCCCTGGGTACGAGGTTGAGGTCTGTGCAAAAAACAGAGGTCCGATATTCCACTAGTACAGACCGAACAAGCGAGGTCAATAAGTAGTTCATTATATGGCCTTAAATGTTGTGAACGTTCTGTGAAAACTCGACCAACATCTTTCTTGCGAACTAAACGAAAATGGCAGACATTTTCCCATTTTTAAAGTACTTTCCGTTGAGCTAGAATCCTGAACATTTTACCCCAAATAGTATTTTTCAATTGCTTTTGTTTGACATATTGCTCAAGATCGTACGTTAAGTAGTTGAATAAAAAATCATCTGAAATTCTAATACTTGTGAGAAGTAAATGTTTGTTACGAACAATGTTACGAACGTTTTGGACAGTTTAAAAACGTTCACAAAACGTGGAAACTCGAACTATACATCAAATGAAAGCTTATAAAATTTCTAACAACATACCTGCACGATATATTTCAACAATGAGTAGTTCTGAAATTATAATCCATCTTGTTGCATATATACTGACATTCCGAACGGCAGATTCCGCTCTGAGCGGGCGGATACGGGAAATATCCGACCGCTTATGAACCAATCAAATTACAGGATTTCCATATTCGGACCTCTCAGCGCTGCTGCCATATAATAATATCGTATCTTTGGTTTTCTAGCAGCGTACAATAATTAGCACATAAATCATAATACGGTATAAGGAATACGGTATTTTTCTGGTATCCGGACAGTCTTAGTAATATTTGTATATTATTTTCTACAGCGTAGTGTTATTGATCTAAGTTTTTATCTAAAAGAGGGAAACTACTTGGAAAAACCCGAAGAAGAAAATTCAACAAGGTAATGTTGTTGAAACCATATATAGAAGGCATGCAAGAGTTGAGTAGTAGTTTGTTTTAAGGTATAGTGTTATACCGCGCGCCCTTGCATTAAAATAACATACCACTGTAAATAGCAAACCGTTACTTAGGGGCTTACATGGGAGCCTGGACGGGACAAGTAAGCGGGACAGGACGTTTTTCATCCCGAGTTTATATGAGAATGTTTTTAGGCGCAACATGATTGCGATCGGGACGTTTCACAACACAGCTAGAAAGTTGTAAAAACCCCAGAATAACAGAGAAATACTGAAATATAATTTGACGTATTATAAAGAGCTCTGCTGTCCTCCTACTAGCCGTTATCACTCATTTATATCGAATAAATACCCTGCGAGCAGAGCCTTCTTTTCCTTATTTCTTCGCTGAGAGAGAGGAAGAAAAGTAGGCTCTGCTGTATTCGTGACTGGTTTCCGTTGCGCATGCATGTCAGTTGCTTGGTTACAATCTCGAACCCAGTCCCAATCAGAGCAGAAAACAAAACGAGAACCGGTTAAACGGGTCTTAAACGGGTTACTTCGTCCTAAATCTTGGACGAAGCCAAACACGAATACAGCAGAGCCTACTTTTCTTCCTCTCTCTCAGCGAAGAAATAAGGAAAAGAAGGCTCTGCTCGCAGGGTACGAATAAACAGCTTAAGTGCTGTTTAATAAACGAGCAGGAGTGTTTTATCAGATATAAAAACACGAGGCGAATCGTCCTGGTCAGGCGGGCAGAGCATTGATATGGCGAAAATTGTCCCTCTCAAGCCAGGATCCGGACAAGAACGTCCCGGCAAATACATTCTTTATATAAACGAAATGAGATAAATAAAGGGAAAATATAGCAGCGATGCGATCTCGCTTAACGTCCCATCCCAGCAAACTTCCTGTCCCACCTTCCATGTAAACAGTCTTGCAGTTCGACTTGGACTTGAGCAAGAGCTTGGAATCGGATTTGAACTTGGCCTAGGACTTGCATGTGTGGATGAGTGGATGCATGGATGGTAGAGTGAGTGAGTGAATGAATGAATGCATGGTTGGATGACTGAATGCATGGACGAGTGAATAAATAAATGAATGGATGAGTGAAGGAGTGAAAGGATGAATGGATTAATAGATAGATGGAATGGATGGATGGATTGATTGATTGATTGATTGATTGATTGATTGATTGATTGATTGATTGATGAATGAATATTTGAAATATATCGCGATACAGTGTTATTGTATTGTTGTTTTATTAATACCAACAAAGTGTATGTTTTGTCGTTTCAGTCCTGATAGTAATTCACAAAATGTCAACATGGAACTGATATTAGATCAAAAAGCTTATCTCGAAGAAATTAACAGAAATCTTAGGTAATGCGAACGAACCAACCAACCACCCAACGAACGAACCAACCAAACAAACAAACAAACAAACAAACAAACAAACAAACAAACAAACAAACAAACAAACAAACAAACAAACAAACAAACAAACAAAACAACCAGACCAACCAGACCAGACCAAACAAACAAACAAACAAGCAAACAAACAAACAAACAAACAAACAAACAAACAAACAAACAAACAAACAAACAAACAAACAAACAAACAAACAAACAAACAAACGACCAGACCAACCAGACCAAACAAACAAACAAACAAACAAACAAACAAACAAACAAACAAACAAACAAACAAAATAAAACAAAACAAAACAAACAACCAGACCAACCAATAACGCGATGTACAATTGCACCAATATTGTTTTTTTTTGTAATGCATGTTTGTAGTTCCACGGTCACAGATCTTCAGGCGAAAGTTAAACATCTGGAAGAAACAAGCAAACAACAAAAAGAAGAGGTTGGTTACGACCGAAAAGTAGAATATCAGAATAGCGTGTGAGGGCAATCGAAGAAAAATGCAGGAAATCAGACACAACTGCCGAGTTTTCAGCTATTGCGCGTGCATGGGCGGCTGCACTAGACGCCAGCAGTGGCGGATATAGGAAGTTCACGGTTACATCAAAACTGCGCCTTATTGTAGTTCTTGTATAGTTTTGGGACGTTTACTTGTAATAGTGTTATTTGGCTGATAAGTGTGAGCTTCAGTTTTCGACCAAGCTTTGCAGCATTTATATTTTCCATTATCGCGTTAAAGAGGCACGGTCACCGCGAAGAAAAACGTTTGGATTTGAGTGCTCAAAAGGCTAAGTCTAACTTTCTCGATTTCTTTTCCCTCCCAATTACACATCATTCTTTATAGTATTATTGAAAGGTATGGTAAGGTGAGGTATGGTATTGTGTGATGGTATAGTATAGGTTTGGTAAGGTATGGTATAGGTATTGTGAGGTATAGTATGGTATGGTATGGTGAGGTATGGTATGGTATGGTGAGGTATGGTATGGTATGGTATGGTATGGTATGGTATGGTATGGTATGGTATGGTGAGGTATCGTATAGTTTAGTATAGTATGGTATGGTGAGGTATGGTGAGGTATTGCATAGTTTAGTATAGTATGGTATGGTGAGGTATTGTATAGTATGGTATGGTGAGGTATTGTATAGTATGGTATGGTGAGGTATGTATGCTATGGTATTGTGTGATGGTATAGTATAAGTTTGGTATAGGTCTGGTGAGGTCTGGTATGGTGTGGTGAGGTATGGCGTTTTATGATGATATAGTATAGGTTTGGTATAGATATGGTGAGGTATGGTATGGTATAGGTTTGGTATGGTGAGGTAGGTAAGGTGCGGTGAGGTGAGGTGCGGTAAGGTAAGGTAAGGTGAGGTGAGGTGACTGGTGAGGTGAGGTGACTGGTGAGGTAAGGTGAGGTGAGGTAAAGTGAGGTGAGGTAAGGTAAGGTGAGGTGAGGTGAGGTAAAGTGAGGTGAGGTAAGGTAAGGTGAGGTGAGGTAAAGTGAGGTGAAGTGAGGTGAGGTACGGTAAGGTGAGGTGAGGTGAAGTGAGGTGAGGTGAGGTGAGGTAAAGTGAGGTAAGGTAAGGTGAGGTGAAGTGAAGTGAGGTGAGGTAAGGTGAGGTGAGGTAAGGTGAGGTGAGGTAAGGTGAGGTGAGCTAAAGTGAGGTGAGGTGAGGTAAAGTGGGGTGAGGTGAGATAAAGTAAGGTAAGATGAGGTGAGGTGACGTAAGGTAAGGTAAGGTAAGATATGGTGTTGGTATGGTATGGCATGGTGAGGTAAAGTATGGTGTGGTATAGTACTTACAAAATTACGCGCGGTACGTCTGCATAAATAATGAGACTGAGATGCAAGACTGAGGAATCACCTTAAATATTACTCGTCACATGTTTTGATGATTTTCTCTTTTAGTTGGGTAGTTTAAGAATTGAATTGAACCAGGTTGTGGAAGAAAGAGATGGTCTGAGGAAAGGCAGTGATACAGTAGTGCTACAGCACAAACGACAGCTTGAAGTAAGCAAATGGACTTTTAAGATACCTTCATTATCTTTTTCCAAGTCGGACTTACCACCTTTCGTTAACCGGTTTTGTATTTTGGCATTTTGTTTATTGGGTTTTATGCGATAAATAAGATTTGTCTTTAATTCCTCGCGCGGAGCACGTTAGCCTGTGTCACAGTCCTAACTCGGTAAGAGTAAGAACTGCGCTAAACGTCGGACAATAGACGAATTTAATTAAGACGAATTTAATTGTTTGAATTTTATTCGACGAAACTGCGACGTATAACTCGATTAAATTCGTCACACGAATTCAGTTCATCTCGATAATTAAATTCGTCTGAGTCAGACGGATAATGCGACGATAATAGTTAGAGTTACACGGCGAATTATCGTCGCTGCCTGTCTTCAAGAAGTCGGTGCCATGTTTTCAAGAAGTCGTTTTCAGGCTCCACGAGTCCAAGTAAAAACAATTAAATTCGACTGAAATTCGACGTTTAACTCGACGTCGCATTTACGTCGCCGAAGTTAATTCGAATTAAATTCGTCTATTGTGCGACGTTTAGCGCAAGCCTAAGGTCTGTGAACACTCGAGCAATTGCTTGTTCCTGCTGGGGAGAAGGCTAGGGACGATATTAGAGTTAAATATGTTAATTATTATCATGCAACGTGATCAAATCGGCCAAAATACGATAGCCATATACACATATTACACTCCGTCTCTCGATTTACCTTGTATTTGTCGCTTTAAACGTGTAAAAGTGGGTGTATATAGTGACCACAAAACTACGTCATTATTTTTTGAGGTGACATAAATTATTTCCCTCAAAACTTGGGATTTATTTGATGCAAGAACAAGCAATCGCTCGGGTACCCGTTCACAGACATTACTCTTACCGAGTTAGGGCTGCGACAGAGGCTCGGAGCACGTTTGCTGTTGGGCATATATAGAGAGACAAACTTAATTTAGCGACTCTCGAAGAATCTTGCCAACAAAGGGAAAACTGGCCCGCTATGTTGCCTTTTTTACATATAGATTGTCAAGGCTGACATTAGTGTTGAAAGGGATACATACGTGAAGTCAAGGTAAGTCTGTCTTGGCCACTCTTCTCCGCTGAGGGTCGTTAGAGGAAATTTGGGGACACGTGGATAGAATAGGGTACCCTGTGAGTCAGAGCCCCTTTCCGACCTACGCAAGCTTCGGGGGAAAGTGGGCTCTGCCAACAAACTCGATATTTCTTTTTGAGCATGCGTGAACGGTTGCCAAGATACTATTTTGGGCCCAGAATAGTTACTAGCTATGTTCTTGGTTACGTGTGTTCATAAACGAGAACTTGTTTGACCAGTTTAAAATCTGACTGACTCGAGTCGCCCCAAACTGGCAGAGCCCACTTTCCCGGCCATGCCCTCGGACAGGAATGAGTTATTAACCGAGAGTGAGGTCTTTACGGTAAAATAGCAAGCTGAGGTCTTGCTGTATTGACCGAGCGATAGTGAGGGTAATACGTTCAAGGCAGAGGTTTCATATCTTACCGTAAAGACCGAACAGTCGAGGTTATTAAGTAGTTTATTCCGCTCCCTTCAAATTCGTCAAAATGCCGGACTAACGTGCCGTTTCTTTCTCGTCTGGATTCTAAAATTGACTTTCATAACGTTCATCGTTATTTATTTCATCTATTTTCGTCGTTTTACACCAGAAGCTCTCACCATTGAGCCACGAAAACTTTAGCCTCCATGCGTATAGCCGTCCTTTCATTTAAGGTGGAAGGCGAAAGCAACGCTTGACAACGTCCAACGCTTGCAGTATGATCGACGCCATGCATGTTTACTTAGCAAATCGTGAATGCATGAAGAAAGGCTCAAACATGTATTTTATTTTCATGATTTTCTCTGGAATCATTTTGACAAAACAGTTAAGACATCCGTATATAGGACCATTCATTTGTCTATTTTGTGGCAGCTTGTTTTGATGGTGATTCTTGTACACCAAGACGTGTGTATACACCGCTATATATTATCAATTTTGTTGCGGGCAAAAACGAACTTTTTCGAGTTGCCTAGTTATGAAGCAGTTCTCTTCTGTTTCGCAATTCTAATCTGGCCTTGCTAACTAAGACTGCGTTCACACGAGTCCGGTATAGAAAATAAACGGTAAAATGTGGTTGCGTTCACACGAGTCGGTCATAATTTAAAGTGCCTATGTCATCCTCAGGGTCTTTACATTATTTATACTAATTGGAACATTCTGAGAAGATTTGTAATATATCTTCTCAGGCGAAAATTTAATCTTCATGGATTGTTTTGCCGTTAAAGTTGACGGAAGTGACGTCAAAAGAGGAATCTGTAAAGTGGTTTTCATATAGACAAATTCCTCTTTCGACGTCATTTCCGTCAACTTTAACGGCAAAAAAATCCATGTACAAATCTTCTCAGAATGTTCCAATTAGTATAAATATGTAAAGTCCCTGAGGATGACATAGGCACTTTAACGACGCTTTGAAGGTGTTCACACTACTCCGAAAACTTCTGGTGTACATCCAGTATTTCAATGCTGTGCACTGTTTAAATCGCCATATCTCGTCAAAAGTAAATTGAAACGAGGAGCAATTCAATTTATATTATCCCACCAAAGTGTACAGTGCATTCTAAGTTTACAATTTTAGTCTTTCTGTTAGGAACTCTCCTTATTGACTTAATCTTCTCCTATTTACACTGGCTAGTCATTGTTGTAATAATGTTATAATTGTTCAAACAGCAGCAAAAGTTCTTAGCAGAAGCTTTCCGAAGTCGACGGAAGACAAGTAGTAAAGTTTTCCATTGCTGAGAAATACGCCAGCCGTTTGGTTAGGAGCTGAAAATTTAGGGACTGGGTACTAAAGCGGAGCGAAAAAGTGCCGGATCTTATGTTCTCAAATTCATTAATAATTCATGAACCGAAAACAAAGGAAATCAGTACCGAGACAGAGGTTTTGATATCGGAAGACGAAATTACATAAATTAAGCCAACTTTCGCCTCGATTTTCTCTTAAAATACTGATTTGTTTGAGAAGCTATATCATACACTCGGAAGAGTGTTTCATCAGGATTCCAAACACCTCGGAATTTATTCAAAAACCTTGGTGTTTGGAAATCCTGATGAAACACTCCTCCTCGTGTATGATATATAACTTCACACACGACACCGCCAAGGGTTCAGTTTTCATCTCGCTCCGTTTAGAAATCGTTTTCAAAACGCTCCGATTAGAGCGACGTTTTCACACAATTTCGATCCGGTGCCGTGTTTTGTGATTTTTTAGCGCCGTTTTTGAACTCGCTCCGGACTCGTAAATAAACTTTTTTTTTGTGTTGAAACTGTTTTCTTTTTCGTAAAGGGAAGGTTTGAATGACATGTACGACGACGTACGAACACAATTAGAATTGGAAAAGAAACTTAGAAAGGTTAACAAATATCTAACTGTTCTTATTTTTTTGAGTCTCTTGCTCAATAGCCTGCTCGCAGCCCGAAATTTCCGGCTGCAAGCAGGCTATTGCCACGATCTCGTTCCCAGAGCCCACGTTCCCCACCCGGGAAACGAGAGACTCTGGGATAATCCGTTTCACATCGATATTTCATTGGCTGATGAACACAGTGAACTCTATATAACTCTTCTTCCGGATAACAAGAATCCTGTGATGGCGTGAACGGATTATCCCAGAGTCTCTCGTTTCCCGGGTGGGGAACGTGGGCTCTGGGAACGAGATTGGCTATTGCCACTGATGGCTATTGCTCATAAGCGTACGCGACAATGATTTAATTAGTATTTTTGTGTGTTTTTTTTGTGCAGGAGACTGAGAATGAGTTGCAACTTACAAAGAATATGAAAAATGAAAGTCAGGTGAAATATGAAATATCAAACCAATAGAATTAAAATAAATTATTTGAAGTTACGTTCTTGTTATTCTTGTCCGTAATTTGATTGACGAGTATACCGCTGACGTGTGGGCTTTCCCGTTCAGGTGGCGATGCAACTGTTAGAGAAAGATATTCACGATAAACAAGACACTCTAATATCTCTGAGAAGACAACTAGAAGATATTAAGAAAATCAATTTAGATTTACATACAAAAGTGGCAGGTAAGGGTTGAACTAAACGCAGGCGTTCTATCAGATCGGGGCGTGCTAGTCTGAGTATCAAGCACTTGTTTTTTTTCGCCCGCTATTCCGTAGTGAGAATTAGGAAGGAACAAGTGCGCATGACACTCAGGTTAAAGACGTGCCGCTGGTCGGGGTAACACGGTTAAGTTGCCGAATGTTTTGCGCCTGCGCGAACTCCCGATCAAAAAAGAGCGGGAAACTCTATTTGTGTTCTGTATCATTCGACGAGACTGCCACATGTTTTTTTGCAAATTTTATGAAAACTACTGAAATGTTAAAGTTCGTACTCGCTATATGTAACTGCATTGTGTAAATATACTGGTGCGACCCTTTGGTAATTTTTGTGGCCCTTTTTTAATAGCAGAAATGATTAGTCGAGTCTTACTTAGTAACTGTGTAGTTGTTGTTGCTGCGACAATTTCCTAGATTTTTTGCAGTGTTTACTATTGCAAAGTTAAACGTTTGGCAGCGGTGTTGCCAGTGTACAGGGTGTCCCAAAAAATCCCCCCCCCCCCCAATCCGTTTTTGTACTGCATCTTCTTTAATTTGGGTACAAGAAGTAAAATTTTATATCACGCCGAAAGCCCATCACTCCTTCTTTGTTGTCTGAAATTTTCAGAGCTAGAAATAGTTATCTACTCGCTTTCCTGGAGTCATTAAAGAGGCAACATCAAAATTTGAACTTGTCCAACTTATGCAAATTATCTATGCTACCTACAGATTTGGGAAAAATACAGGGTGTCCCAAACGAATGTCGCCCATCCCGTTTTTGACCACAGCTTTGTTTGAGTGCGGAATCGACAAGTTTGAATACATATGCGTGTGATGGAAAACTGACCACAGGGAATAAGTTTGATTCCAAATGAAGCAATGCGGCATCAAATCACGTGGGGTTCTTTGGGTTAATAACAATGCTCATGAGTTCCATGCACATGTTTGCCATGTCGGCAGAAGTGCACTTTACTTCATCCGTCTTAAGATGGTTGGACAACAATTCACTCCCGAGGAAAGGAAGGATTCATTGGTACTTTCCTATCATGAAACAAGAAGGAACAAGGACAAGGGAAGCCTTTAGGAGAAGATTTCCGAATCTTGACGTAGCATACATAATTTGGACAAGTTCAAATTTTGATGTTGCCTCTTTAAATGACTACAGGAAGCGAGTAGATAACTACTTAGCTCTGAAAATTTCAGACAACAAAGAAGGAGGGATGGGCTTTCGGCGTGATATAAAAATTTACTTCTTGTACCATAATTAAAGAAGGTGCGCCTCATAAATGGGTGGGGGGCATTTTTTTGGGGCCACCCTGTAGGTTTCGGCCATTCTTAGTCCGGAACAGCGTCAAGGTTTCAAGGTTTTAGATGGATACATATATTACAACGCAAACATGTCTTTTTCCAGGAAAGTCAGGCATCGAACACGCAACACATTGGAAAATGGTCGGAGCTAGAGGAAAAATGCTCGCGTATGATAAGCGAATCAAAAGATCTGGAACAGAAGTAAGTAAGACGAAGGTCCGAATAAAACTGGTGAATATTAATAAAGAAAGTTTGTTTTAGAATTGTAAGTGTTGTTGTTCGTGGATGCAGGGAGGGAAGGGAAGAAGGACGGAAGGCGGGAGGGAGGGAGGGAAGGAAGAAAAGAGGAAAGGAAGGAAGGAGAAAGGGAGGGAGGTACAGAAAGAGGAAAGGAAGGAAGAGAGAAAGAAAGAAAGGAAGGAACGTAGGAAGAAAGAAAGGAAGGAGGGAAGGAGGGAGGGAAGGAAAAAAGGAAGGAAGGAAGGAAGGAAGGAAGGAGGGAAGGAAGGAAGGAAGGAAGGAAGGAGGAAAGAAAGGGGGGAAAATTCAACGGAGGGGGGGGGGGGGAAAGGAGGGATTACCAAGCAAGTAATCAGCTAACCAACCATGAAGAAACGAACGGACGAACAGACTAAAGGACGAATGTGTTGATGTGGCAAGACTATTATTGTGGTGTTGATGCAGGACGGCAGTTTACAGTAAATGTCTTATTAATTAATCTTGTTCTATTAGCTTATCTGAAGTAAGCATCGAAAAGAGCGCTGCTGAAGAGACGATTGAAGAAATCAGTAAACAGCTGGTCAACTCTGAAGGCAAAAGGTAGAAATTAACACACATTGTCACTAAATATAAATTCTATAATTTGTGCCAGTATTTGATATACTTCGTGTACGTTTCCACAGAAATGCTCTGGAGGTTGATCTGAAAATTGAACGGGACTGGAGATCAGGTCTTCAAGAAGAGCTGACCAGAGTGAACGAGAATCTTTCCCTACTTGAAGGACGCGCTCAGGAGTTACAACACTTAAAACAGGTCAGGAGTGGAGAATAGTCGTTTGAATATAAAGTTAACGCACTAAGTTCAATTTGGCATCCCATTAACAGTGGATTTTTTTTTGGTTGTGGATGGTAGATGGAGAGAATTGATGGATGGATGGGTGGGTGATGGATGGTTGGTTGCATGCTGCATGCATGCATGGATAGATAGATGGAAATATAGTAAGGTTTGATTTCACTGTTTGGATAGATGGATGGATGGGTGAATGACTGAATGGATGGATGGATGGATGGATGGATGAGTGAACGGAAGGATGGGTGTGTGGATATGTGGTTGCATGGATGATTGACTGGATGGCTGGATTGATAGATGGATTGGTGGATGGATGGGTGGATGGTGGCATGGGTGATTGACTGGATTGATGGATGGATTGGTGGATGGATTGATGGATGGATTGATGGGTGGATTGGTGGATGGATTGGTGGATTGGATGATTGGATGGATGGATGGATTGATTGGTGGATGGATTGGATTGATTGGTCGATGATTGGCTGGATGGATTAGTGGATGGATTGGTGGATTGATTGGTCGATGATTGGCTGGACGGATTAGTGGATGGATTGGTCGATGATTGGATGGATGGATTGGATGGATGGATTGGTGGATGGATTGGTCGATGATTGGCTGGATGGATTGGTGGATGGATTGGTCGATGATTGGCTGGATGGTTTGTTCGATGATTGGATGGATGGATGGATGGGTGGATGGGGGAAGATCGTTGCATGCATGGATGGATAGATGAATGAATGAATGAATGAATGAATGAATGAATGAATGAATGAATGAATGAATGAATGAATGAATGAATGAATGAATGAATAGAGTAACGGATTGAAAGGTCATTTATCTTATAGAACTATAAATCATTAGAAGAAGCTCATGATAAATTGAAAAAATGTTACGTAGAACAGGAAACGGTATGTTAAAGTTCATGACTTTTAATGTGCTAACAAATATAGTCCGTAGTAAGTGCACAGATTCAATCATCTGTTGATTATTATTTTTTACATTACCTTTTTCTCTGTAGGCTATGGTTGAAATGGGCAACACACTAAGCAGGTATTTTGCACTTTGCATTGCTTGGACGCGCTGTGATTAATAAATAGAGTCCATGTTTTGGTGCGTGTGTACTGTAATCCATGATAAAACGCTCTTGCCTATTAATTAATATTTTCTTTGCCGTATCAGACTAGTTAGTCTTATGGATTTCACTCGGGATAACACCTGACGAATTTACTGACTCGTCAATGAAAAGGTCCCTGGACAGGAAAGGAAACAGAACCTTAAACTTATATTTTCCTAGTATTGTTAATTGAGTCGACGATTCTTTTCTAGTTCTCATTTGAAAGTGGTAGAAATGAAAGAAGCTCATCAAACTATGAAGGTAGGTAATGAATACACCTTGTCAGCGGTTATTAATTGCGGTGCCATGACGAGTAGCCGCTGAGCGGCTCACGTTAGGTACAGCCCGCGGGAACCGTACGCCACGGACACAGAAACATTGGCTCTGGGAAGGAGAATGCAAGCCCTTTTTACGCCAAATAGGGTACCGCTCTGTAGCAGTATATATACAAAAATCACTTAAAGTGCATATAACCCCAATTCTTTTATCATCTAAATACGTTCTACCTTTGGCAAATAGTTGAACAACGAAATATTTTTTAGATTGGAGCAACCTTTATTGCTTTAATAGAGATTTTTGTTTTCAAAATGGTAATGAGATGACGCCAAAGTAGTCATCATTATCTATACAATATTTATTTGCAGGAGTGACATGACCCAATTCTTCCATTAATGGTGTGTTTGCACAACATGTTCCATATTGTATGAGTTTTTCCACAAAAATTCTCAGGTAGTTTATCTTGCCAAAAAGAGAAAGAGAGCCAAATTGCCTACATAGACGTCATCTCATTACCATACTAGAAATGCGAATCGCCAAAAAACATTGAAGAATAGCTCCAATCAAAAACATATTTCACTGAACAACTGTTTGCTCTATGTAGAACGTATTCAGATGATAAAAAATTTGGGTTTATATGCACTTTAAAGATTGGGCCTGGGACTAGGCTTTCCCTAAAACTAATTATTCGTGCATGCTTAGTTGTTTATTTTGACTCATCTCTGATGTGTAAATAATTGTTTTTATGATTTGAAGTAAATATAATAGTATAGTTCATTAAAGTAACTAACGTTATTCTTTTTGGCTTTCCAGGATATGAAATGGGCTGAAGACAAAGACACTGCTCATTGCCAATTATGCAAGCAACAATTTTCGATCGCTCGCCGTAAGGTAAGCATGCATGCAGGTATTATGTGCGAACCTAAGTTACAAAGCGACCAATCACATGCAAGTTCTGCAGATCAAGTAACCACAATTAACATGCAAGTTATTTTGCCTTTAATTAAGAAAAAATCTCTCACTCGTTCATACTATGCAATGTTTGCGCAACTTGTCTCGTAACGGTTTAATCTTTTCATTCGCATTGTTGTTGTTTATCTTTTTACTCTGTTGGAATGATTTTACTCGTCAAGAGGAGACGTCTCGGAAAGCCATGCATGAAAGGATTAAACACGCCGTTGATTAAACCTTTCATCAGGGGGGTCGTGGCTCTGAGATTTTAGGGGTGGCAAAGAGCACAATTTTTCCGATATATATATATATACCCACTCAGCCACCCACTCACCTACACACCTACACACCCACCCACCTACACACCCACCTACACACCCACCCACCTACACATCCATCCACCCACTCACTCACCCACCCACTCACTCACCCACCCACCCACCCACTCACCCACCCACTCACTCACCCACTCACTCACCCACCCACTCACCCACTCACCCACCCACTCACCCACCCACCCACTCACCCACCCACTACTCACCCACCCACACACCCACACACTCACTCACTCACCCACACCCACTCACCCACACCCACTCACCTACCCACCTACACACCTCATTAATCTCAAACTCATTAATAATTCATGATGAAAACACAAAGGAAATCAGTACCGTGTCGGTGGTTTGGATATCGGAGGAAGAAATTACATAAATTAAGCAAACTTTCATCTTGATTTTCTCTTAAAATACTGATTTGTTTGAGATGCTATATCATATACACTTGGAGGAGTGTTTCATCAGGATATCCAAACACCTCGAAGTTTGTTCAAAAACCTCGACTTCGCCTCGGTTTTCAACAAACGTCTCGGTGTTTGGATATCCTGATGAAACACTCCTCTTCGTGTATGATATATTACATAAACATCTTCCTAAAATATGAGGTAAAAATAAATATAATAAATTTAATAGTAATGGTATCATTTCAAAGAAAAACTGTTATCACAGAGCTTTAGAAGGATACATGCATGGAAATTCACAACTCACAAGCCAAAAAAGCTAAAATTAGCGCGCGAGTTTACGCCTAGCATAGATATCAGATCTTGTCCAACAGAGCGGTGATGTACGTGCCTATTGACTGTGCACGAACAAACAAACGAACGAAAGAACTCGCGTGCAGAATATAAAGTGCTGATATAGGCACTGCAAGTTGCACTGTTTCCCGATGAATTATTGTTGTATTAGTCATAATAATATTTAACTGCAAAATATTCAATAAAAAGAACAAGCATAAGTAAAACATCCGCTTCGTTGTTTTCTTTTGCGTCTTTTGTTTACCATGTCCAAAATTCCGGTAAAAACCACAACGTTTCGCCTATGAAACGAAAATTAAGTCTGTCTTATTTGAAAGAACACTTAAAATTATAGAGTAACATCTTTTGTATAGTTTTTCGTTTCCTTGTTTCGTTCTTGAGATATCTTAGTTTGTTTGATATGCAAATTAAACATTTTGACGTCGTAGGTGCATAATGAGCTATGGGAGAAGGTTAGATGTCTTTTCTATTATCAAACCAAATTAATTCGAAGGAAGCATGTGGATGTGTTATGCCCACAACTCTAAACATGTAGATCTTCAAGTGGTCATTATATTTGATAATAGCAAAGATATATAACTTTTTTCGATAACTCATTATGCACGTGTGACGTGAAAATGTTTAATTTGCATATCAAACAAACTAAAATATCTCAAGAACGAAGCAAGGAAACGAAAAACTGCAAAAGATGTTACTCTATCATTTTAAGTGTTCTATCAAATAAGACAGACTTAATTTTAGTTTCATAGTCACTTTAACACTGGCTTTTCATTCCTGAAAAGTAGAATTGTTTGCATAAATGAGAAAGGCCATTGAAAAATGAACGTATTTAGTTATGTGACATTGTTTTATTTTTGCTCTTGTTTTCCTAGCATCATTGTCGAAACTGCGGTGGGATATTCTGCAACCCTTGCTCCGATAACGCCATGCCTTTGCCTTCATCAGCCAAACCTGTACGTGTCTGCGACATTTGTTATAATACATTACTGCAACGATATCAGACTTGACACAGTGGCGCGGTTGCTTTGGATCTATAGTATAATGTACATCTAGTAGAAAGACCGTACTTCCAAATGGATCTAATTATTTCTACAGGAAGCAAATTTACGTGCGATTAAACAAATGCACAAATAAATAATCATGATTTGAGCAGAAACACTTACAATTGATGGTAGGCCACTTTAAGAAAACACAACGACAACGGCATGCTTCGTTGTTGAGATATTTCAGTTAGTTTAATATGTCAATTAAACTTCTTGACGTCACATGTGCATAAAGGTGAGGTGATACGGGCAACATTTTCCTTCAACTTCCAACGCAACTTTGTTGCGTTTCAAGTTGAAAAGTGTTGTTGCACGTCTTACCACCCAGCTTAAACATTGTCACGCAACAGTAATTTTCTTGCAAGTTGAAAAAAATTGTTGAAAAAAAGTAGACTCCAGTCTACTTGCAGACTTGCTGCGACATGCTGATTCAACTTGCAACAAAATCATGAGTGTTGCTTGACAATGTTTAAGCTGGGTGGTAATACGTGCAACAACGCTGTTCAGCAATTTATTGCTCGTATTACTTGACCTTATACACTTTTGCTATTATCAAATATAATTACTCGATTACTTGTGTGAGAAACACGTTTACGTGCTTCCTTTGAAGTTTGAATTAATTTGGTGTAATATAGTAATATTAAAAGATAAGTCATTATGCGCATGTGACGTCAACACCATCAACACTCGACGAAACAGACCGCAATTCTAAGAAACCACCCGACCGTTTTGAAGACAATTATTGTTTTAGTATGTACAAAATTAATTTAATAAAAATTACGATTCAATTTGAATTGACGTTTTTTTTCTGTATGTTGCCTTTCACTTTCCTATAAGCCAGTTTCTAAGTCGACTGCACATCACATGGGGCCAAGGTGCACACTTTCGAATTTGTTGAACTGAATTTCTCAAATGTTATAAATAAATCTTGCAGTCTTATTATATTATGGATTCAAGTAAGTTATATATCGACGCAAAGCGCGTCATATTTGATGCGCAAGGGCATCAAACAGGTCTCTTGGTCTGATCTAAAGACTCTGCAGTGACGTCATCGATTCAAGCAGTAGAAAACTATTATATTGCGCCTTTGTGAGGCCCAAGCTCGAGTATGCCAGTAACTTGTGGTCACCATACACCATCAAACATCGCTCATTAATTGAAAATGTTCAACGGCGGGCAACTAAGTTTATTCTGAACTATCCCCAGGAATTATCTTACACTGCCAGATTGGTCAAAACAAATCTCCTTCCACTAGAATTTCGTAGAGAGATCTCTGATTTAATACTAGTATTCAAATCGAGGAAAAGACTTATTTCTATTAACATTAACAATTATTTATGCACTTTTGAAACAGGATACAAATTACGTAATTATGATGATAACAACTTTAATCTAATTATAAAACACAAGCGGGATTACTTTAGGAAATCTTTTTTTATTAGGTCAGCCGAACTGTGGAACACTCTTCCACATCATCTGAAAACCTGTGAAACAGTTTCTTTATTTAAGTCTAGTCTTCATAAAATGTACCGCACTAAATTATCTACCTACAATATCCCTCCTGGATGCACTTAATGAGTTGCAACTTTGTCTCAAATTATGCCTTAGTTCACTAGTTTAAGTCTTAAAATAGTTGCCTGTTAAGTTATAGATATGTTTCTTTATAATGTTCACATTATTATTTTTCTTATAGAATTAAGGGGTTGGGTGTCAATTGGGGTAATAATTCCATGTCCTAAATAACACAGGTACTTCATGAAAGCCTGACCCCAACACACACCCTAATCCTAACCAATAAATTCGTGAATATAGGACATGGATTTATAACCTCAATTGGGACGTGAGTCCTGTTCCTTTCTCCTGTCACATTCAGTGATTTTATTTGTGTTTTTTGTGGGGTTTTTTTGGTGTTTTTTTTTGCTTGTTCTTGTTAGTTATTTGTATTTATCATTGTAATCATTTATTGTATAATACTGTGACAAACTCATTAAATAAATAAATAAATAAATAAATAAAATAAATATTTATTTGCGTTAATATTACCATTACGTCATCTTGAATTTACGTCATCTTGAATTAGACTTCTTGTGAGGAACCAGCTCGGCGCCCCCTTAACGAAACGCAACCCACCCAAGCATTGCCAAATATGGCAAGCGGAAGTTCTTTTCCACAACTTCATTAAGCACAACATGGCGTCTCGAGGGTGAACATCGGTGACTTTACCACACGTTTTTACTACCGTCTGTTGTTGCTGCTTGGGATTTCGTCGCAGAAAACCAGCCAAAATCATTGCAGTTTATGTGTTAACCCAATACCCCGTCAGACGCGGCGATCGCTTGAAAGGATTAATGGGCATAGACGATCAATAATGACCGAAAATTGAGGGCCATTGACTTGGACTTGGGAATGGCGTATTTAAAAAAGTTGGTTAGCAAGAAAAAGCGAAGGTTCTACGAGGATGGCTTCGACTTGGACCTTTCGTGTATCCTTTTTAGTTCATTGTATAAGCGATCGATTTCGATCTGAGGCGTCCTTCGACGTCCGATCGAAACTGTTTCTGGTGAGATGTTGAAATACCTACACACTCTCACATCAACTTCCGTATTATAAAATGGTAATTAAACTTGTACAATTTAAAAGATCAGTTTTTTGCGAAGTGCAGGACTGTTGTTTTTTTTAGTACGTAGTCATTTCTCCGGAAAACAAGGGCGATCGCTCGAGAGGAATACAGAAAGTGCGAGATCTAAAGCACGTTGCGAAATGAAAATTATGCATGTTCATGTGTGCGTGATTGCTTCTCTTTCTTTCCGTAATTACAACCGCTTTTGCTTTGCGCTATGAAACGCATCTTCGTGAACGAAAATACTCCATTTAACCCCGCTGCACTTCAACGATAATTGCGCTGTTTGTTGTCTTCGCCTTAAAATTCTTATGTTCAATTGATTCTACTTGTAATTTTTTTTTGTTAATATTAAGTAATACGCTTACTGGCTTGTTGTGTTATTGTGTACCAAATCTGACTTAATAAGGCAAATTGTTTTCGCTTTGTGGTTTTTAAGTGAACTTGCTGTGGATTACAAGTATTGCTTCTGGTTTTTGTAATTTGATTAGCCTTGTAATATTAAAACACGAAAAATTTAAATTTCTGGCATTATATTTGATAAAGTATTAAGCCAGGTTTGAGCATGTGAGGGGTCAGGTGATGTAATTAATTAACTTTTGTTGGGGGTATTTACTTTATTCAACTGAGTGATGCATTTCTGATGAAGTAAAATGAAAGAAGTTTATTGTTTTTAAAGAAAATATTGTTTTATTATAACAAAGGCAAACCACAATTACGGTTTATATATTGGGAGAAAGAATGGGGATTGAATTGGTGAGTGATGTTGTGAGGTGAGGTGGCTGGGATGTGTATTTACGGAAAAATGACGGTGACTGGGTGAAAAAAAGTATGTCATGAAGTGGAAGGTGTGAGAGGAAGAGGAAGGCCAAAGGACGACATGGAGTCAGGATGTGCAAGGGAGAGAGAAGTGCAGGAAATTGCTGTGGGGAGCGACTAGCCAACCCCTGCGTAAACAGGGAAAATGGCCATAAAATGAGTGGTGTTGTACTGGGGGAATTGATAATTAGTGATAACTTCAACTACTGAAGAAAATAAAGAATAAAATGTAGATTGAGTCGATGTTTGATTTTGTGAAGTGGAAACTGGTTGAGATGGCAGGGACATGTGTTGTTGATCATGCACAGCTGATGGTGACTGGGTGAGGAAAAGCATGTCATATGAGGCAGGCTTATAGCCAGGATTTTGAGAGAGGTGTCCAATTTCCATGGTGTATGATGCAGTAATCCCCTCTCCTAAAAATGTCCAGAAATGTAAATGTCCAAGGGCCACTGTGAGACGATGATCTCACAAACTTTTGTACAGCAGCATTAATAAGGACGTAACTCCATGTCAGCGTCTGTGTAGTGCACTATAGTATAATGTCAGATTCATTCACAGTTTTTCGAACATTCTCGAGTTTGCGAGTTTCTGTTGTCATGCATTAAATTGCAATGACTCTTGATTTAGCGATATTGATAAGCTACCTTTCATAAGAATCTATATCTTAGACAAATCATTGAGAGTAAGCTCCTTTTATTTTTTAAATTTTGGGCCTCCAAAGCCATCCACGTTTTATTCCAGGTGGAAGGTGTGTGTGAGAGGAAGCTGAAGGTTGAGGATGACATGGGTCAGGTGGTGGAGGGGTACTGTACAAGAGAAATGGTTTAAAAATGGAGGATGCACAAGAGAAATAGAAGCAGGGGAGACTGTTAGAGGGTGGTGCTGGCCAATCTGTACAGTACCACTCAGAAATAACCTAACAGTGCGGTTGAGGTTGAGGTTAAGTTAAACAATGATATAAATGGTAATAAACTTTATTAAAGCACAATAAAATTATCTAGTAATACAGAAAACAGTCCATATTTTGATTCAAGTGATTTAGAGACAGTTTAACTAACACTGAACAGAGTTATATTGTAATATACGATTAAGCTGAGGTTAAACCTAGGTTTGACCTCGGTTTTTGTTAGGTTATTTCTAAGCGGTACTGTATACAAGTGAGGGGAGCTCTAAAATTACTGCTGTTTAACCCTTTTCCGGGCATGGTTACCATTTGGCAACTTATTACTTTTACTCTGGCTAATGCCAGACGATTTTATTTTTACTCATCAAGTGGAGACCTCCTGGAAATCTGCCCAGTAGAGGGTTAGGTTTAAGTTTTGAATAGTGATAGGGTAACCTGTGATTTCACAATTGATTATCAGAATACTTGGATTTTTGCAATCAGTTTGAGTCAATCATTGATTGTAATGTGTAGTTTCATAAACTAATTTACAGTGCTGTGAGTAACTTCGTTACAAGTAACTAGTTACAGTAACTAGTTACATTTTTAAGTAACTTTAACTGAAACTAGTTACTTTTTCTTGATAAAAATAGTTTTGATATAATAATAAAGGTACATTATGTACACATTTGACTATTTCTGCTTTGTGACAACTATATTTAGGCATTTAGCTGTAAAAACATAATTATGGTACTGGCATCTAAAAACCAGTAATTTCTTTGTTGATTCTAGTAACACGGACAAAGGAATGTAACTTTGTAACTAGTTACAAAATTTTTGAAGTAACTTTGTAACTGTAACAAGTTACTTTCTTTTCATTGTAACTTTTATCAGTAACTAGTTACTTTTCTAACGATGTAACTGTAACTATAGTTACAAAAATTTTGTAACTTTTACAGCACTACTAATTTATTATTCAATTTCATGACACCCCACAGAAGGGACTAGAAATTCTAGGGGGCAAGGGGGTCTTTGTGTCTAAATTTCCACCAGTGTATGGATATATACACTGATGCTTTGATATTTCCAGAGGGTGTTCAACTTACTGGACTAGGTGGTCACTGTTTCTTGAATCAAATTTAAATCAACCCATCTTGAGGACTAGAGACAAAGTGATTTAGGGAGCTTACTAGCTTCTGCAGATAAACAAATTTTTATAACTCTGTTTAATAATTGTAATTAAGATCTTAGTGTTTCTTTTCATGACAAGATCGAACAAAACATATACAACTTTCAACTGAACATTGTTCAAATATTTATATTAGATTGTCATAGGAAAGTCAAAAAACACTTTTTGGTATTACAAGAGTTTAAAACTGGAATTTCCAGAGCAGGAAATTGAAACAAGTTCCTTAACAATTTTTCAAGATATTAAACCAAATATTGTTGCTATGGGGTTCCCATCTGACAGAATAGAAGGAGTGTACAGAAATCATATTGATGAGATTTTAAGGTACGTAACTATTGTATTTATTCATATGCTGGGGTCTGTTTAACCCAATGCTGCCTGAGTCAGCCCAAAACGACCCCTTAACTGTTTTACTCTGTATAATTAAGCCCTAATCAAACGAGAACGCAAGTCATCGCAAGTTGGCAGTCACCCTATCTCAGCCAGCCGCTCTGAATATTTTCCCGAAAATATCATGTACCGTGACAAAGTTGAAACTTGTTTAATGAAACCTTTATTTTGTTAACTTGGGTGTTCAAACAACCGCCACAGAAATTCTGACTGCCAACTTGCGATGACTTGCATTCTCGTTTGATTAGGGCTTAACACCATTTTATTCATCAAAGAGAGCACCCTCAGACATCCTAGGCAGCAATTGGTTAGCAAGTGATTAACCCATTCTTGCCTGAGCTGGCAAAAAATGGTTCCTTTATTGTTTTACTCTGTCTAACACCAGACAATTTTACTTGTCGATGGGAGAACTCTCAGACATCCTAGGTAGCAGTGGGTTAACAAGTGAATAAGGCCATTATGTATATGGGAATCAGCATACCCTGAATGTCAGTTAAATACATACATGTTGGCCTAATTTTCATTCCATTGTAATTCATATTTTTACAGGTTTCTTGAGACAAAACACAGGGATCATTATAAAGTGTACAATTTGTAAGTGACTAAATTAACCATGTACAGCTGTCATAATATATGTAAAGCTGTAATAACATTTGGTGTTATTGTAACATTGTTATGTGATTTTATTTCAATAGATGTTCCGAGAGGCAGTATGATACGACCAAGTTTCATCATAGAGGTTTGTGTCTGTTTGCCTTGTAAGATGCGAGGAAAACATTGGATATTGTTCCTTAATAATCCAACTTTCCAAGGTGTACATAGGGTGCCTTTCAATGTAGCATAATGTCTTACAATGTAGGGTATAATGTCTTACAATGTAGCGTAATGTCTTACAACGTAACGTAGTGTCTTACAATGTAGGGTAATGTCTTACAATCTAGCCTAACGTCTTATAACATAGCGTGACTCCTTACAGCATAGCATAACTCCTTAGGACATAGCGTAACTCCTTACTGTGCAACATAGCGTAATGTCTTACAATGTAGTGTAACATCTTACAACATAGCGTAATGTCTTACTATGTAGCTTAGCGCCTCACAACATAACGTAGCGCCTCACAACATAACGTAGCGCCTTACAACATGACGTAGCGCCTCACAACATAACGTAGCGCCTCACAACATAACGTAGCGCCTCACAACATAACGTAGCGCCTTACAACATGACGTAGCGCCTCACAACATAACGTAGCTCCTCACAACATAACGTAGCGCCTCACAACATAGCGTAGCGCCTCGCGACATAACGTAGCGCCTCATAACATGACGTAGCGCCTTACAACATAAAGTAGCGCCTTACAACATAACGTAGCGCCTTACAACATAACGTAGCGCCTTACAACATAGCGCCTTACAACATAACGTAGCGCCTCGCAACATAACGTAGCGCGTTACAACATAACGTAGCGCCTCACAACATAACGTAGCGCCTCACAACGTAACGTAGCGCCTCACAACATAACGTAGCGCCTCACAACATAAAGTAGCGCCTTACAACATAACGTAGCGCCTTACAACATAACGTAGCGCCTCACAACATAACGTAGCGCCTTGCAACATAACGTAGCTCCTCACAACTTAACGTAGCGCCTTGCAACATAACGTAGCGCCTTACAACATAACGTAGCGCCTTGCAACATAACGTAGCGCCTCACAACATAACGTAGCGCCTCACAACATAACGTAGCGCCTCACAACATAACGTAGCGCCTCACAACATAACGTAGCGCCTTGCAACATAACGTAGCGCCTTACAACATAACGTAGCGCCTTGCAACATAACGTAGCGCCTTACAACATAACGTAGCTCCTCACAACATAACGTAGCGCCTTGCACAATGTGGCGTTAGTACTGGCGTATCGTCTTACAAGGAAGTATTAATAGAGCCTGGGTACGAGGTTGCATTTTAATGAAGACTGGAGTCTCGGAAAATGGTCCTTGTACAAAGGAATGAGTAGTTTAATAAATAAATTGCGTTTGATTTAATCTGGGTGAACGAATCAAGACCAACTACTTATTAACCGGGAGTGCGGTCATTACGGGAAAATATCAGACCAGGGTCTTGACAGTACGGAATACGGACCGAGCAGATAGTGCGATGTTTTTACATAAAAGGTCTGATATTTTCCGTAGTGACCATTCAAGCATTCGGCGTTAATAAGATACAGCACATTTATTATATGGCACGAATTACTTCCGGTAAAATCACGCGCTGTGGTTGGTTGCTGACGTGGTGAGATTTCTCCGTAATGTCCGCGGGCTTTATGAAAATTGTTAATGCCCTACGGTTGGAAACAAACAAAAAATCCTAATAAAACAGTTATTGCTGCGAAACGACAAAAATAAATGAAATAAACGACGGTGAACATTATGAAAGTAAATTTTAGTATCCAGACGAGAACGAAACAACAGAAAATAACGCTAGTCCGGTGTTTTGACGAAGTTAAAGGAAGCGAAGACCAAGAAATACAAGATTGATTTTGAAATAAAAAGTGCCATATAATAAACTACTTAATAATATTAAACCTCGGCCTTGAACGTATTAACCTCGCTATCGCTCGGTCAATACAGCAAGACCTCGGTTTGATATTTTACCGTAAAAACCTCACTCTCGGTTATTAAGTAGTTAACATATGTCTATTTTAAACAATATGCCTTACGTATACACAGTACGTATAGCGAGACTGCCGTGGCATCTATAGAGTCGTCATTTTCAATGTTGTTCTTCGGTTGTAAAACGGATCATAAAACCTGCTTCCGGATCGTAAAACCTGCTTTCAGATTCCTCATCGTCTGATTCATACATGATTTAGTGCTTAGCTTACTCTTTTAATTAAATATATTCGGATTTTGAGAGATTTCTATGTCCTTTCGTTGTTTTTTTGTTAACAAAATGGCTGACGGTTCCGTAATCCGAACCGGCCATTACGGAAAATAATCAACGTGCACGTGACGCGGCGTCTCAGCCAATCAGAGCACGCAATTTTACCGGAAGTAACTTGTGCCATATAATAAGAACAAATAATGAATTGTTGATTGGATAATATTATTCTTTATTATTTTAGTGGCTAATTACCCTTTTGATGACCACAATGCACCTCCGTTTCAATTGATGCAACCGTATTGTGAAGATATGGACGATTACTTGAGTACAGATGATAAGAACGTGGCCATTGTTCATTGTAAAGCGGGCAAGGTACAGTATGAAAACTCACACTGTGCCGGCTCCCATTTTTTAGAACTACTTTTTGTAATATGACCCAGCTTTTTTAGCTTAAGTATTAGCGAGAAGTTAACCAGGAGTTAAATTTTCTCTTCATTTAAAATACTTTGTACTTTCAGGGTCGGACTGGAGTTATGATATGTGCATATCTCTTGCATAAAAACTATTTCAAATCATGTAAAGAGGCGTTGGAATATTACGGAGATGCTAGAACATCGAATAAGAAAGGTGTGACGATTCCTAGTCAGCGGCGGTACGTCTATTACTATGCGCATCTTCTAAGACATAAACTGGAATATACGCCAACGACATTACTAATTACGGGCTTTGTCATGGAGACTGTACCAAGTCTCAATAATGGAACATGCTGTAAGTATGACGAAGGGAGTTCGCTTGGAATTGGTTGACTAGCTGGTTGGCTGGTTTGTTGGTTGGTTGGCTGCCCGGGTTTCTGGCTGGCAGGTTGTGTGTCTGTCTGTCTGTCTGACTGGTTGGTTATGGGTCTGTCTGTCTGTCTGTCTGTCTGTCTGTCTGTCTGTCTGTCTGTCTGTCTGTCTGTCTGTCTGTCTGTCTGTCTGTCTGTCTGTCTGTCTGTCTGTCTGTCTGTCTGTCTGTCTGTCTGTCTGTCTGTCTGTCTGTCTGTCTGTCTGTCTGTCTGTCTGTCTGTCTGTCTGTCTGGTTGGTTGGTTGGTTGGTTGGTTGGTTGTTGGTTGGTTGGTTGGTTGGTTGGTTGGTTGGTTGGTTGGTTGGTTGGTTGGTTGGTTGGTTGGTTGGTTGGTTGGTTGGTTGGTTGGTTGGTTGGTTGGTTGGTTGGTTGGTTGGTTGGTTGGTTGGTTGGTTGGTTGGTTGGCTGGCTGGCTGGCTGGCTGGCTGGCTGGCTGGCTGGCTGGCTGGCTGGCTGGCTGGCTGGCTGGCTGGCTGGCTGGCTGGCTGGCTGGCTGGCTGGCTGGCTGGCTGGCTGGCTGGCTGGCTGGCTGGCTGGCTGGTTGGCTGGCTGGCTGACTGGTTGTGGGCAGGCGTGTGGTTGACTGGGCTGATTGTTTGACTGGCCCGTTAGTTTCTTTACAATGTTTTCAGGACTATCGTTTGCTTTTGACTTTCAGCTCCCTTCTTTCATGTATGGCAATCTAAAGTTAAAATATATTCGTCAAAGTCTCACGAGGTAAGCAACGTGAAGTTGTGAATTTTCACATATTTTTTTTATTTTCCACGTTTTGCGTTTGGGTATTGCAAGAAACGACTTTCTTTTAACTTATCGTTGTTTTGTGTTTTCCTTGGTTGTAGAGTCCGACGAAAGGCGCTCAAAATATTCGTTTTAGTTTACCACAACCTCTGCCAGTATGCGGAGACATCAAAGTACAGTTCTATAATAAAGAACGAACTTTTAAGAAGGTAAGACTAGATTTTAGCAAATTTTTCCCGAAAAAATTGGAACGACGTTCTGACGTTTATTGTATCTTACTTCGATGAAGGGCTTCGCTCGAAACGTCAGTATTTCACTTTGTGAAATTCATGAACAATAGGCCGTACCCACTATGACGTCAGTGGACAAAAAGCGCGCGAAGTAGTCTGGTCTTGGTAGTTAAATTAGCTAGTTTCAAAATGGCGTTTGCTTCAGCTGCTCGCGACAGCTCTAACACTTCCTGTGATGTTTTACATTCTGAAATCATTCTTGACGACCCTAGTTTTTTTCAAAACTCTTGCACGGGTCGTGAAGATGATATTGGGAATGTTGTAAGCGCTTCTGGTGATGTTGTTTATTATCCTGACGCTGTTGAAGGCGAGCCAAGTCTGGTGTTTACAATGGACAGTGGAACAACACAGCAAGACCGAAGCGAGACAAACTATGGCAGTGTTTTGCATGGCGACTGCAAAGGCTGGACAAAGTCTCTGAAATACTTTCCTTGTTTTACCCTTGAGAAGCTGGAAAACAAATTGGTGAAGAACAGCCAAACAATGCCCGACAATGTTGCTCCAAAGGCCCATCGCAACTGAAATTGCCGCCATATCAGGGCTGTCAGACATCTGTCCACCCGGACAAGAGCTTTGACAAAAGCTAGGGTTTTCATCTGTTTCAACAGCCTCTGAAAGACTACAAAGTGCTTTAGCACACTCTACTTTAACAACGTCCATGTTCATTTCAACAGCCTCTAAAAGGCTACAAAGTGCTTCAGCACACTCTACTTTAACAGCGTCCATGTTGAAAATTTAGAATGCCGGTATGCAAAATTTAACTACTAAGACCAGACTACTTCGCGCGCTTTTTGTCCACTGACGTCATAGTGGGTACGGCCTATTAATGAGGTTAAAGAAGCAATCAAAACGTAGCATTCAAGTCACATGTATACGTCTGTAAATCCCAATAAAGATAATCTTTTGGACAAAGTGATCTGTATCAAAAGTTAAGAATACTAATTAGCCTTCTTGGTTATCTTTATCAAAAGTTATGACTTATGAATACTAATTAGCTTCATTCTATTGTTTCATTTCACAAGTACGATAAAGCATTCGCGTCCGATCTGTATGGGGATTTACTTCGGCTCGCCTTGTAAATCAGATACAGATCGCTGCTCATGCTTTATGTATTACTTATCAAATTCATTAATAATTCATGAAGAAAATTCAAAAGAAATGAATGTTTAATCAGCATCTTTAAGTACGGATAAAACATTGATTAATAAAACATCAAGGTTTTATCAAAGTTAATAGGCACTAGTGCCTCAAATTGAGCTTTTTCTGACTGTAAATGATCTTATCTCACCTTTCCTACGACTCTTAAACAAAGTGTTCATCCTTTACACTTAGAATTTGATAAAAATTTGATAAATGTCCATAAAGATCGGCCGCTCATATTTTAACTATCACTTAAATATATCAGAAGTTTATAGACCATCTTTTCACTTTGCGATATTCTAGCTATACGTTATTGACTTGATAAAAAGTCTATCTTTCTGTATCTTTAAATTGGAAATCTTAAAAGAAAATGTTGGCAAGACCGTTTAGGTCTGTACTGTTTTCAGTTTTCAAGGCACAACAAAATTACTCAAAAAGCTGTGAAAAATGCTTTCGTATAAAAAAGATTTTTTGCTTTGCTATATCTAAAACACTGCCTAAGCGCTCTACTTTTTTACACTGTGCTGTACTGTGTTGTGTACTGACGGTTGATGTGTTCGTTTCAGGACTTAATGTTCCAGTTTTGGTTCAACACGTTTTTCGTATCTGGCTTAACGCCTAAAGCAAGCGAAGGCGAACCGACCATGGAGACGCAACGCTTTCCCGCCGTAACCAAGCACGCTGACGTAGGAACGACGTCGTGCTTCGAATTACATAAAGAGGACTTGGACAAAGCGAACAAAGATAAGAAAAATAAAATATTTTCACCTAATTTCAAGGTAAGAAACGATTTAATTTATATAGGTAATCCCATGGGGTCGAGGAATTTCACGAGTGTTATTTCAAAATTTTACAAAATTGCCCGAGTCGACGAGGGTAATTTGTGAGATTTTGAAAACACGAGTGAAATTAAACCTAATTTTACGAGAACTCGTGCGATTAGGTGTTAATAATATAGCGGGCAAAATTATTCAAGAGCTAATGAGCTGTATTATGTCCAGAAAATGTCGAAGTACATGTACCTTATCACGGTCGGTGCTCGGCAATGTTACAATTTTCCCTTGCTTGATCGCTGTGCCTCTAGCTTTCTTTTTGTAAACACAGGCAAAAGCCGACGTTAATTTTCTAGTGTATTCATTTTCACTCGTAGTTTACACTCCTTCAATAGTTTAAATTAGTTCAAAGTAAACAAAAAAGCGTTTTCAGACCGAAAAACCTTGCAGATTTGTTGAAAAAGAGTCAGTCCTCTGAAGGTTCACTGTTACTGAGTAACAAAGCGACTAATTACATGCAAGAGCTGCTGATCAAGGAACCGATCTAGTGCAAGTAATTTTGCCCTGAATTACAAAAAAAATGCCCTCTTCATAAGCCAATTATATTCGAGTTATTTTGCCCTCTATATTATTACATATGTTATTTTTCTAGCTGCCGTTAGAGCGAAGAGACCATTTGCACGATGACGTACCATGGCGACGATTACCAGAATGCTTTGCCAGTTTTCTCTATTTATTAGCACTAGGATACTGGCAAAGCATTCTGGTAGTTGTAGTCACCCGTAGCCTGCGAGCAGACGTTCTGGGAGTTTAGATAGCATTGGTGAGAAAGAACGTCTGCCGTCAAACCCTATAATTGGCCTTCCACCCCTTGACACCTGGCATGTAAACAAACTGCAAGGTGACTCGCATTCGACGTATCTACACGGGCGAAATAAACGTCTACTTACACACCATATCGTTGACTGCCATTCCTCTGCAATAAAAGGAAACTTCGCGATTTCCTTCTAATCCTATTTAAGTATCCATTACGGCAGTTGATTCGCCAATTCTTTCACTGGCCACCTTTCGCAGAAGCTGACGCTGATTCCACTGGGGATTTTTCTGCTAAACTGAACCCGTTGAAACTTGAGCAAAACGTCTCGGCTTCACAGACCATTACCTGTACCAGCATTTGCACCATGACTACCACTAGCAGCATCACCTGCATCTACGCCACCATCTACGTAGGTCATTGTGCAAATGGCCTATTACCACAATGCCTGACTGGGATCAAGAAAACAGCTAGTGAAAAAAAATAGCTTTTCTAACTTCAAAGAGGAGCTATCTGAATCAGATCTCCCTGATATTTGAAAAGCCTCTCAAAATACCAATTATTAATGAAAATAAATACACTAGAAAATGTACCGACTTTTGCTTGTGTTTACATGCAAAAGGAAAGCCACGGAAAACCTCGTCGCGCTTTACTCGCCGTTTCCTAACTCGCTAGAGTTAGATAGGGCCGAGCAAAGAGTCTGGTAATGAAGTTGGGCCACAGGCACGGTGATTGGGCGAACGAAATTGCAGCGTTGCCGATCACAATGCTTAGGGAGGGAGGCTGAAGTAAAGCTGAGAATTATTGAAGTTTCGTGGCCCAACAACGCGGTATGCTTGGATGATTTCACGACCCAACTCTTTTGTTTTCATGGGCCATCGATCATATCTTAAAATGTAAGATTTTCTATGCACACACCAAGTTCCGTTGGGTATAAGAGCACGTTGGTTTAAGTGGTGTACTTTATTATCCAAACTATCGCGCGATGGTTTTCTGTATACTAGTTCAAACCAGAACTAGTTGAGTGCTAAAGAACGGTGCCCTGTTTTGCGTTCAAAACCCCGCGTGAAAAACGTTCGTTCGTTCGTTTATGTTAACGTTGCTAAGAAAACTGACGTTTGGCTGACGCTCCTCAAATACGTCTTACCTCAAATACTCCGGAAATGTCTTTGAGTCTGACACAGGAGTCGAAACCACTTGAACGTTTGTTACCACATATCTGTTGCATTGCCACAAGCTCGCACGTGTATGTCACATGTACACGGTCCTCTAAGTAAAATGCTACTTTATATATAGAATTGCTATCCTTAAATGTTAAAAAAAGCTCCTTAAACTCTTTAAATTATTTCATTCCCCTTACATGTGTTGCCCCAAGATAAATCTAATCATTGCTGACGACTTTTGTCGAAGAAAAATAAATGGTCGGAGAGAATTCGTCTTGGAGAATAAAGAGAGAGAGAGAGAAAGACCACGGGATCTGATAGTCGCGGCGAAACAATATAAGACTCGCGCTTTTTCCCGTTCTCCATCGAGAGATGGATCTGCATTAAAACCATGTTTTAAATATTAATGTCGGTCTGTGCTCTTATACCCAGAAAGGGCTAGGTGTTTTTGTCCCTTTTCGATTAACCACTCGGCATAGCTCGTTTTGAATTTATGGCTCAACATAGCTCCTAGCTTGCTTCCCTTGCTTCCTTCCCTTCCTTCCTTCCTTCCCTTCCTTCCTTCCTTCCTTCCTTCCTTCCTTCCTTCCTTCCTTCCTTCCTTCCTTCCTTCCTTCCTTCCTTCCTTCCTTCCTTCCTTCCTTCCTTCCTTCCTTCCTTCCTTCCTTCCTTCCTTCCTTCCTTCCTTCCTTCCTTCCTTCCTTCCTTCCTTCCTTCCTTCCTTCCTTCCTTCCTTCCTTCCTTCCTTCCTTCCTTCCTTCCTTCCTTCCTTCCTTCCTTCCTTCCTGCCTTCCTTCCTTCCTGCCTTCCTTCCTTCCTGCCTTCCTTCCTTCCTTCCTGCCTTCCTGCGTTACTGCCTTCCTGCGTTACTGCCTTACTGCCTTACTGCCTTCCTTCCTGCCTGCCTTTCTTTCTGCCTTTCTTCCTGCCTGCCTGCCTCCCTTCCTCCCTCCCTCCCTTCCTTCCTCCCTCCCTCCCTTCCTTTCTTCTTTCCTTCCTTGAAAGGCGGCTGATATTCCTTGATTCATAGAAATTAACTTTGAAGTTAACGTAGAAAAACTGAACATTTTTGTGTGTTATTATTTCAAGGCTGAGTCTTAGTTACTCTCCATAATTTGTCCGCAAAGACTATCATATCCACACACTCTCTCTCTCTCTCTCTCTGTCCCTCAGGTGAAAGTCCTCTTCAATAACCCCGCCGGAGACGAAGATTGCGTGAAGATAAGGCCTCAAGACTGCGAAACGGAGCGTTCCAATTCCAAGGGAGGTAGCTTGAAACGCTTTTCTTACGACTGCGCTGTGCATTTAAAAGAAGGGAAATTGCCGCTGGTCAACAACAACGAGGGGGCAGAAAGTGCGAACGAGAACTTATCTGACACTGATTCTGAAAACGAAGCAGTTTGGGGTGGTGGAGAACTAGGACGGAGCTACCGAAAGGAAACTTATATTTGATGTCCCCCTGTTTCTCCCTCAGTATCAATGACGAAATAATGACCCAGACTAGGCAAAAACCTCGGTCCAATATTGATTCAACTTGCAGCGAAATAAAGGATCGCACCTTCTATTTCGTACCAATTATCACACCAATTCTCCAAGCCTATTGTTGCAATACCGCTGAACATTAAAATGCTTATAAACCCAAATAGGATATTACCGAATATGGATTCTATTTAATGTGTAGAGTTGAATGCCAAAATATTTTTTGATTTGAACTGTTATTTGTTGTTATATTGAGGTTTGTATTTCCAAAATAGTAATGATGTCTATGTACACGAGAAATATTACCCAATTCACATGTTAATTAATGGAATACTTGAATATTTGTATATTTTGAATTGTATATTTTGTATTTTATCTTTTTTATTTCGTTAAAATATTCAAGCGGTTTATCATAAGAAAAGAAAAACAACACACAAACGCCTACATTGACGTCATCCTCATTACCATTTTGGAAATACAAACCTCAATATAACAACAAATAAAAGTTCAAAAAGTATTTTGGCATTCAACTATTCACTTTATATAGAATCCATATATCAAGTAATATCTTATTTGAGTTTATATGCACTTGATTATATTTTATTCGCATTTGACTTGGGATTTTCTGAGTCTAATGCAATCAGCGATGAAATGTGCAATTCCTTTATCTAGCTGCAAGTTTTGATTTAACATGGATTATGGCAAGAGTACACTAGAGAATTTCGGTTGTTATTTTACCGAGAACATCCGTTAGATTGGTTTTCAAAAATGCGTCGGATTTTTCGGCTTATCGATTACTCAACTCATCCCACATTGTACGTCCTTGCACCCCACTGTACCTTTTTGTACCTTTTTGTACCTTTTTGTACCTTTTATACCTTTTTGTACCTTCTTGTACCTCATTGTACCTTCTTGTACCACATTGTACTTTCTTGTCCCACATTGTACTTTCTTGTACTTTATTGTACCTTCTTGTTTCTTTTTGTACCTCGTTGCACCTCGTACATCATTGTATTTTCTTGTACTATATTGTACTTTCTTGTACTTTCTTGTACCTCATTCTACCTTTTTGTAGCTCATTGTACTTTCTTGTGCCTCATTGTACTTCCTTGTACCTTATTGTATCTTCTTGTACCTCATTGTACTTTCTTGTACCTCATTTTACCATATTGTACCTTCCTGTAATTCATTGTACTTTATTGTACCTTATTGTACTTTCTTCTACCACATTGTACTTCCTTGTACCTCTTTGTACCTTCTTGTACCTCGTACCTTCTTGTACACGCGTAAAAACGCACAGCCTGTTTTCGCCTGTCAACAGGCAAAAACAGGCTTGTTGTCAACAGGCTAGAACATGGTTGAGCTGGCCAGCTTGAACATGGTTGTTAACAGGCTAAAACATGCATGTTGAAACATGCTGTTCATGGCTTGATAAACGAACAGACTTGAACAAGGTTGTTGGAACGGTATGTTTCATGCATGATAACAGGGTTGTTTTAGCGTGATAAAGGAACATCCAAGAACATGGTTGTTCCAACAGCACGTTTTCGGGCATGATATCAATACTGTTTTTGACGGTTGAATCGAGAATTTTTCGTGTTTTCTACGCGTTTTTATCGTGGGTCTCTCGTGTATCGTGTATATTGGTCATGCGCAAAATATTCAAGAAGCTAATCACATGGCCATGGCGCCGATGGCGGATTGTTTCGTGGGCGGGGGCGGGGGATTTCTCGTGAAAGTGTCGAGAACCCTCGCGTGTTCCTCGCAACAGGCATGAACAATGTTGTCGAACGAACAACGTTGTTCATGCCTGTTTGAACAACATAAAACTATCATGTTAAATCAACAGCGTTGTTCATGCATGATACAACATATTGTTCGGGCATGATGAAACAACAAGATTGAACAGCCATGTTAGAACAACCATGAACTTGGTTGTTGTATCAAGCTGGGTTTTGCTTGTTGTGACATGCATGAACAAGCCTTGTCGATTCGCCAAGCTGCAACAACATGTTGAAACATGCTTGAACAATGCTGTTACTTCACCAATCCTGTTCTAGCATGTTAACAGTGCTGTTCATGGGTTGTTGAGCCAACAACCATGTTATAGCCTGTGAGATTTTTAGGTGTGTACCTTCCTGTAATTCTTTATTCTTCATTTTACTTTATTGTACCTCGTTGTACCTCATTGTACTTTACTGTACCTCCTTGTACCTTCTTGCACCTCCTGTTCTCTAGTGCACTCTTGGATACTATACTAGTTCTTTGTGAGGACTTGAAAAAGCATTTTTATCCAGTATTTACATCAGGTTATGTAAACCGAGAACGTCAATTTCTTACTTATTTTATAAACTGAAACATCACTTAAAACGTCACGTTATATCCACGTGACCCGTACTGCAATCGATCTCAATCTCTATAAAGCGTATACATTTATTTTATCACACTACATGGGAGAGATTGACTTGCACGACCTCACCACATGCACATGTTATTTGAATGTGGATTTTCAATGTAAGACAAACATGATTATTTGTATTTTTCTAAGCACAGAGCCGTCCCAGTAGTTTGTACACTAATTAATCTTATTTTTACAAAATATCTAACCGTAATAATAATTAACCAAACATGCTTGATATCGCGTCTTTCCTCAGCGAAGGAAAGATCGTAAGCGGTTCATACTGTTGTCTATATATATTTATACAATACCCTGGTTGCTATGCGTGTTTTCATTGGTTGTTGGCCATGATCTATTACAGGACAGACGCATGGACACGTCAGATCACGTCAGCTGACTTGCTTTTTTCCTTCTTCATGCCTCAAAATCCAGCAAGAGTTTCGATAAAAACCTTTTAAATTTTTATTGTATAAAACAAATAGATTCCATTTTTTTGTTGTCTGTTCAGTTTTCGATGCACAGGAGACGTCACAACGTGGTAAGAACATCAGTGGTAAGAACATCACTCGACTGCGTCTCGTGGGCCACTTTTTTGTTCTTACCACTCAGCGAGGTCCCAAAGGTGTCCGCTTAATAGGGGTTCGACTCAATCTCGTTCCCAGAGCCCACGTTCCCCACCCGGGAAACGAGAGACTCTGGAATAATCCGTTTCAAATCGTTACGTTATTGGCGGAATAGTGAGCATGAGTTGGTCTGAAGTGAGCGGAAGTAGAATTAATAAAACCAAAATAACAAAGATGTCGGACGACAATGGTGAAGACGTCGCCGCGATCAATATCTTCGCCGTATGTGTGTAGATGCTGTAATTCGAGCTTCGCCAGCAACCCCATTGACTTGATATTTACGCATGCGTACCTCAACCGGAATAAGAATCCTGTGATTTGAAACGGATTATCTCAGAGTCTCTCGTTTCCCGGGTGGGGAACGTGGGCTCTGGGAACGAGATTAGGGTTCGACTGTACATGTGTATATCCGTATCCGTGTCTTATTCTCTTTGTTTCTATTTTTGCCAGTTGAAAGTTCTCTTCAATGTACCTGATTTAAAAAGGAAAAGCGAAATCTGCGAAGAAGCGTGCAAGGATAAACACGGGGCAGCTCTACTAAACGTTCCACACACGCCAAGCGAGACATTCGGCAGACGAAAACATCAACCTAGGTCGAAATCTCCTTCCTCTCGAAAAAACATTTCGCATTCGACCTCTACGACGAGCCTCGATTCCTGTTTGGAAAAAAACGATGTCGAGGACCTTTCGTCAACCGACGACGAATCGGAGTGGGCCGAAAAAGCTACTCACTTGTAGCTTTGGAGAGATGGTCCTTTTTTTACGTTGGATAGCTCAAAGCAGTTTTTTTCAATCGAGGTAGAGGCAGTCCGTACCGCGTTTGCCTTGTTTTACTTCTATCCTCGCTTCCGGTTTAGTTTACCGTATTGGTACTTAGGGTCTGTTTACATGGAGGGTAAGGCACCCCACTGCAGGGTTTCTAGAAGGGTCAAAAGATAACATGTGTTAACATAGAGCTGGGTCTACTGGAAGCATCAGCCTTCTACACGCGTAAAAACGCACAACTTGTTCACGATTGTTAACAGGCGTGAACAATGTGCTGCTCGCCGTGAACAAGTTGTCAACAAGTTGTTCACTTATGGTTCGAACAACTTGTTCACGGGTAAATTAACAGTCATGAACAAGTTGTTCCAACAGCACATTTTTATAGCCAACAACGTTGTTCGCACATGATACAACATGTTGTAACAGCATGACGAAATAACAACGATGAACAACAATGTTACAACAATGGTGAACATGGTTGATGTATCAACACGTTCTTCGGTTGTTACAACATGCGTGAACAACGGTTGTTGTTTCATCAAGCTGTAACAACTTGTTGAAACAATGATGAACAATGTTGTTCATTTATCAATGTTGTTCACATATGTCAACAAGTTGTTACAGCTTTGTTCAGGCAACAATGCTGTAACAACTTGCGAGATTTTTACGCGTGTAGTAGGGTCACTCTACTGCAAGGGTTACCCTTCTAAAAGGGTCAAAAAGTAACGTAGGGTTTACGTGGAGTAGGGTAACTCTACTGCAACGATCATTCTTCTAGAAGGGTTCAAAAGATAACGTACAATCCTGGCCAAAATTAACTCGGACAGTGGCGTAAAAAGAAGTTAAGCGCACCAATTCCTAAGATTATGTACAAAAAACATCGCCCCCCCACTCCTCCCGTTCAATGTTGGCTAGAAAATGAAATGCAAAGTAACATTGAATGGGGGGAGTGTGGGGAATGATTTTCAGAAGGAAATTTGATATCAGATGTGATTTAAGGCAAGATGTCCAAGTGATTTTGGCCAGGATTGTAGGTTTACATGGAGTAGGGTAACTCTACTGCAACGATTCTTCTAAAAGGGTTCACAAGATAGCGGGTTTACATGAAGTAGGGTGACTCTATTGCAAGGATCATCTTTTTGGAAAGGTCAATAAGTAACGTAGATTTACATGGAGTAGGGTGACTCTACTGCAAGGCACTCCATTCTAGAAGGGTCAGCAGATAACGTGGAGTGAGTGGGGTCACTCTACTGCATGGCACACCCTTCTAGAAGGGTCAACAGATAACGTGGAGTGAGTGGGGTGACTACTGCAAGGCACTCCCTTCTAGAAGGGTCAACAGATAACGTGGAGTGAGTGGGGTCACTCCACTGCAAGGCACTCCCTTCTAGAAGGGTCAGCAGATAACGTGGAGTGAGTAGGGTCACTCTACTGCATGGCACACCCTTGTAGAAGGGTCAACAGATAACGTGGAGTGAGTGGGGTCACTCTACTGCAAGGTTCACGCTTCTAGAAGGGTCAACAGATAACGTGGAGTGAGTAGGATCACTCCACTGCAAGGTTCACGCTTCTAGAAGGGTCAACAGATAACGTGGAGTGAGTGGGGTCACTCTACTGCAAGGCACTCCCTTCTAGAAGGGTCAGCAGATAACGTGGACTGAGTGGGGTCACTCTACTGCAAGGTTCACCCTTCTAGAAGGGTCAACAGATAACGTGGAGTGAGTGGGGTCACTCTACTGCAAGGTTCACGCTTCTAGAAGGGTCAACAGATAACGTGGAGTGAGTAGGATCACTCCACTGCAAGGTTCACGCTTCTAGAAGGGTCAACAGATAACGTGGAGTGAGTGGGGTCACTCTACTGCAAGGCACTCCCTTCTAGAAGGGTCAGCAGATAACGTGGACTGAGTGGGGTCACTCTACTGCAAGGTTCACCCTTCTAGAAGGGTCAACAGATAACGTGGAGTGAGTGGGGTCACTCTACTGCAATACACTCCCTTCTAGAAGGGTCAACAGATAACGTGGAGTGAGTAGTATGACTCTACTGCAAGGCACATCCTCAACAGATAACGTGGAGTGAGTAGGGTGACTCTACTGCAAAGGCACTGCCTTCTAGAAGGGTCAACAGATAACGTGGAGTGAGTAGGGTGACTACTGCAAGGCACTGCCTTCTAGAAGGGTCAACAGATAACGTGGCGTGAGTAGGGTGACTCTACTGCAAGGCACTGCCTTCTAGAAGGGTCAACAGATAACGTGGAGTGAGTAGGGTGACTACTGCAAGGCACTCCCTTCTAGAAGGGTCAACAGATAACGTGGAGTGAGTAGGGTGACTACTGCAAGGCACTGCCTTCTAGAAGGGTCAACAGATAACGTGGAGTGAGTAGGGTGACTCTACTGCAAAGGCACTGCCTTCTAGAAGGGTCAACAGATAACGTGGAGTGAGTAGGGTGACTACTGCAAGGCACTCCCTTCTAGAAGGGTCAACAGATAACGTGGAGTGAGTAGGGTGACTACTGCAAAGGCACTCCCTTCTAGAAGGGTCAACAGATAACGTGGAGTGAGTAGGGTGACTACTGCAAGGCACTCCCTTCTAGAAGGGTCAACAGATAACGTGGAGTGAGTAGGGTGAGTCTACTGCAAGGCTCAAAAGGGTCAAAAGATAACCTGTGTTTACATGGAGTAGGGTGACTCTACTGCAAACCTCCTTGGAACCCCCTAGTCATACTGAGTCAGGACTTTAGGCAAACTTAATTCTTGTACGGAAACTTGATTTTGATAAATAACATATTTATTGTACGATTCATTGGCACGTACTGAAATACGTGAAGATCTACAAAAAAAAAAGCGAAAATGGAGTTCTCGCTAAACCAATAAAGTACTTTCGAATGAGGTTTTTGATCAATTTTTTGCAATTTGTCAAAATTGTTGGTCAATGATTACGTTTATAGGTTAGTGTGGTGTTTTCAGATTGAAGTTGTTAAAGTTTAATTTGTTTGTCTGTTCAAGCTGTCGTAAGTAGTTAACTCTTTGCATACCGTATGGTTCGTTTTTGAACAGACTTCAGTATTTTACTGTGTCTAACACTAGACTATTTTACTGTGTCTAACACTAGACTATTTTACTCTGTCTAACACCAGACTATTTTACTGTGTCTAACACCAGACTATTTACTCTGTCTAACACCAGACTATTTTACTGTGTCTAACACCAGACTATTTTACTCTGTCTAACACCAGACTATTTTACTGTGTCTAGCACAAGACAATTTACTCTGTCTAACGCTAGACTATTTTACTCTGTCTAACGCCAGACTATTTTACTCTGTCTAACACTAGACTATTTTACTCTGTCTAACACTAGACTATTTTACTCTGTCAAACACTAGACTATTTACTCTGTCTAACACCAGACTATATTTTACTCTGTCTAACACCAGACTATTTTACTCTGTCTAACACTAGACTATATTTTACTCTGTCTAACACCAGACTATTTTACTCTGTCTAACCAGACTATTTTACTCTGTCTAACACCAGATTATTTTACTCTGTCTAACACCGGACTATTTTACTCTGTCTAACGCCAGACTATTTTACTCTGTCTAACGCCAGACTATTTTACTCTGTCTAACACTAGACTATTTTACTCTGTCTAACACTAGACTATTTTACTCTGTCAAACACTAGACTATTTACTCTGTCTAACACCAGACTATATTTTACTCTGTCTAACACCAGACTATTTTACTCTGTCTAACACTAGACTATTTCACTCTGTCTAACGCCAGACTATTTTACTCTGTCTAGCACCTTTTTGAAATCACATTTTTGAAATTGACGCCGTAGATCACTGCAATATGATTGGTCTTTTACTGATACTTTGGTCTGATACTTTTTTAATTCTCAAGCCAAAAAGGTTTAGGAATGCTGACGGATTCGTCATTGTTTTGGGGCAGAAATCATGACATGTTTTTTGGGGCCACGCGGCGTATCATCGATTTTGGCAATAAGAAGTTACTGTTCATGACCCAAAAGTTTCGACATAGACGACACTCCCATCTGCAGATGAAACAAACGAACCTTTAACAATTCCAATCGTTTTAATAGGAGTAGCTACGTCGAGGCTCTCTGTCATCCGATAAATCGCACCCGACCCCGCCAATATATTAAACTACACACGTAAAAATCTCACAGCTTGTCAACAGGATGTGTTCGCAACAGGCTTGTAGCAAGGCTGTTAACAGGTTGTAACAATGCTGTTCATTCAAGAAGCTGCTACAACCTTGTTAGCATCAATCTGTTAACAACTTGTTAAGTGCAGAGCGGTAACAGGTTGTTGGAACAACTTGTCATCAGTCTGTTGGAGTCATCAACCTTGTTACAAGTTGTCAACAACCTGGGACAGCCAGTGCAAACGTCACTTCACGGTGACAGCCTGTTGAACAGCCTTGTAACAACTTGCTTGCAGGTCTGTAACAGCTTGTGCGTTTTTACGTGTGTAGTTGAAATTTGTCAAGTTTTCTCCGTTCTTGCTGTGCAAGCTATTGCAAATTGTTAATACTCGCAACCATACGAATGATAGCCAGGCGCTCTAACATTGAGCCATACACTAAAACTCTGATGGAAGATCACCTTTAAGCCTTTTTTCCAGTCATCACAGAAACTGACTCGCAGCTCGCTGCGAGTACTTACATTTTAAAAATAACTCGTGATCAGAGTTTTGGCGATAACTGGAAAAACAGGTTTTCCTAAGTATTTTATATATATGCTGCAGCTTGTACAACAAAGGAACCAAAATATTATGTTGCGTATTACATAACGTTTTTGTTCTGTCGGCCTAAATTCCGCTGTACCACAAGTTTTAAATCCCTAAATCCAAGATGGCGTCGAGAGAGAAGCACGTGTGCAGCAAATGTCACAAAGAGTCGCTCAAAAGTGGTATTTTCTGGATGAACTTTGCAGCAGAAGAGACGTTGAAGGTAAGAATTTGTACCAGACTATCAATGCTTAAGTTCAAGAGTTAACCAGGAGGGGGGAAGGCGAGTTTTTAAATATGTAAACATTTTTAAGAAATTAGAGCAATAGAAAATATTTCTGCATGTTTCCATCAGGTTATAATGATGAGCAATATTGTTGAAACAATAATGAACAATATTGTTGAAACAATAATGAACAATATTGTTGAAACAATGATGAACAATATTGTTGAAACAATAATGAACAATATTGTTGAAACAATAATGAACAATATTGTTGAAACAATAATGAACAATATTGTTGAAACAATAATGAACAATATTGTTGAAACAATAATGAACAATATTGTTGGAACAATAATGAACAATATTGCTGAAATAATGAACAATATTGTTGAAGCAATGAACAATATTGTTGAAGCAATAAATGAACAATATTGTTGAAACAATGATGAACAATATTGTTGAAACAATAAATGAACAATATTGTTGAAACAATAAATGAACAATATTGTTGAAACAATAAATGAACAATATTGTTGAAACAATAATGAACAATATTGCTGAAACAATGAACAATATTATTGGAACAATAATGAACAATATTGTTGAAACAATGAACAATATTGTTGGAACAATAAATGAACAATATTGTTGGAACAATGATGAACAATATTGTTGGAACAATAAATGAACAATATTGTTGGAACAATGATGAACAATATTGTTGAAACAATGAACAATATTGTTGAAACAATATCGTTGAAGCAATGAACAATATTCTTGGAACAATAATTAACAATATTGTTGAAACAATAAATGAACAATATCGTTGAAGCAATGAACAATGTTCTTGGAACAATAATTAACAATATTGTTGAAACAATAAATGAACAATATTGTTGAAACAACAAATGAACAATATTGTTGAAACAATAAATGAACAATATTGTTGAAACAACAAATGAACAATATTGTTGAAACAACAAATGAACAATATTGTTGAAACAACAAATGAACAATATTGTTGAAACAATAATGAACAATATTGTTGAAACAATAAATGAAAAATATTGTTGAAACAATAATGAACAATATTGTTGAAACAACAAATGAACAATATTGTTGAAACAATGATGAACAATATTGTTGAAATAATAAGTGAAAAATAACAATAATGAACAATATTGTTGAAACAACGTTGAGAGATGCAAAATATGAAAATTTCTTTAGATATAATTGTTTTAGTTAAGTAACAAACTTTCAATCACAAAGAATATACAATATGTTTCAAAAAAATATCATTTCTTTTAAAAGTGTTCATTAAATTCAACATCACTCACTCTTTCAAAATTGAGAAGTCACAAAATAAACAATTATACTGTTAAGACAATTCCTGAATATTGAATTTGTTCTTTGTCATAATTTTTTGATGGAGTTTACAACTAGCCACTAGCTCATTAATAGATGTGGTAAGAATTAACTTCACAGAGAGGTACAGTTGTTAACACCCGTTTTTAAGAACTCACATTTTACCAAATTAATCTATGGCAGGGTCTTTTTTTATTTGTGACTAATATTTCAAGTTTCCTGTTTTCGTTAAAAATTCTTAACAGTACAAACCAAAAACTGTAAAAGTCGTGTATAATTCTAGTTGTAATTTGTAAGTCTATTACGGTAAAAATATCCAAATATATCACTTGAGTTTAAAATGCCTCTTTCTTATTTGAAAGAACACTTAATAGAGTAACATCTTTTGCAGTTTTTCGTTTCGTTGCTTCGATCTTGAAATATTTCAGTTTGTTTGACATACAAATTAAACATCTTGCTGTCACAGGTGCAAAATGAGTTATATCAGAGAAAATTATATGTCGAAAATTACACGTGCCTTTCACCTCTGCATTTTCCATTTCGTACACTTGTAACTAAATAAAATATTCGTAATATATATCAAAACTCTGTTCTTCTGTTTACATCAGTGTGAAAAGGTGAGCTTGCTAGTTGCTTTTGTACCAAAGAAAAGTTTCTGTAGAGTTCAGTGAATTTCGATTCGGAATTTCGGATTTCGTTTGAAGTATTTTTGTGAATATCTCACTTGTCGCAGAATATCTTTTTCTCTGAAATGTGTTGTAATTGAGAAAGGATAATCTCTGAACGACTGTTGGCTTTCTCTAGCGTGATGTCGTTGTTACCAAAAACGTCGTGAAAGGTCTGCAAAAGAATTGTTTTAATGTTAGTGGTAATAAGTGTAAGAACAACAACAATAACACTTGAACAACGGCAATGACGACAACGACAATAGCAACGGCAACTGCAGCAGCAGCAACAACAACAACAACAACAACGCAACAACAACAACACAACAACAACAACAACAACAACAACACCAGCAACAACAGCAACAACAACAACAACAACATCAGCAACTTAGACAACGACAACATCAGCAACTTAGACAACGACAACAACAACAACAACAACAACAACAACATCAGCAACAGCAACTTAGACAACAACAACAACAACAACAACAACAACAACAACAACAACAACAACAGCTTTATTGTTAGCGAAAAGTGTGTAATAGCGTGTGCATTTATAAAGAAAGGAGAACACGTATTAGCTTTTGTAAAAATATAAACATAGAAATTAATGTAAACTCCTGTAGATCAACTTTGATAATCAAGATGATGATGATGATGTCAAGATAATCAGTGATAATGATCTCAAGATGATAATGATGATGATGAAGAAGAAGAAGATGATGACGATGATGACCGAGATAAAAGATAATGATCATAGTTAAGATAATGATGATCAAGACGATGATGATGATAATATCAAGATGATGATGATTAAGATGATGATGGTGATGATCCAGATGATGACGATCATAAAATCAAAGAGAACGACTCTGACAGTGGAGCCGTTTCCATCATCCGTATATGTTTTGTCCACGCATGCACCATACTAATCAGTGCTTGCGTCGTCGAAGACTTTGGAACAGACCCAAATTGGTTTCCATCGATTTTCTTCAGTATGGCCGGCTTGACCATTCCTGTATAACAAACTCCTCCGCAACTTTTGACAAGATTGGTGTAAGGGAGATTGGTAGTAAGGGAGATTGGTCGTAAGATGATGGTGGTGATCAAGATGATGATGATGATAAGATGATGATGGTGGTGATCAAGATGACGACGATCAAGATGATGATGATGATGATTAAGATGATGATGGTGGTGATCAAGATGATGACGATCAAGATGATGATGATAAGATGATGGTGGTGATCAAGATAATGATGATAATAAGATGATGATGGTGGTGATCAAGATGATGATAATAAGATGATGATGGTGGTGATCAACATGATGACGATCAAGATGATGATGATTAAGATGATGATGGTGGTGATCAAGATGATGACGATCAAGATGATGATGATAAGATGATGGTGGTGATCAAGATGATGATGATAAGATGATGATGGTGGTGATCAAGATGATGACGATCAAGATGATGACGATCAAGATGATGATGATGATTAAGATGATGATGGTGGTGATCAAGATGATGATGATGATTAAGATGATGATGGTGGTGATCAAGATGATGACGATCAAGATGATGATGATGATGATTAAGATGATGATGGTGGTGATCAATATGATGATGATGATTAAGATGATGATGGTGGTGATCAAGATGATGACGGTCAAGATGATGATGATGATTAAGATGATATGATGATGGTGGTGGTCAAGATGATGATGATGATGATGATGGGTGGTGATCAAGATGATGATGATGATGATGATAATGATAATGATGATGATGATCAAGGTTATAATGATGATGATTATCAAGATGTTGATCAAGATGATGATAATGATTATCAAGGTTATAATGATGACGATGATGATCAAGATGATGATGATTAAGATGATGATGGTGGTGATCAAGATGATGATGATGATGGTGGTGATCAAGATGATGATGATGATGATCAAGATGATGATAATGATGATCAAGGTTATAATGATGACGATAATGATGATTTGTAACATCATTGAATACTTACTGCAGATATTTCTCGAATAACCTGGAGTGTATTGAGAACTTCCTCTGCACTGCTCTTTGGTGTGTCTGTTCCAAGGAACATTCCTTCAAAGGCACGGAATAAGTTTGACAAAAATCTTTCAACTCCTTCTCCTCCAAGCCTTCTTATTCTATCTTCCATTGTAGCCACCCATTGTTGTATCGCTACTTTATTTTGATCCTCTTGATCTGCCTCCGAATTCAACTTCCATTGACTCACACCTTGAAAGAAATAACATACAAAATTGACTGATAGTGTTAATTGAAATTCCTAGATATTGCTTTGTTTGTTTGTTTGTTTGTTTGTTTGTTTGTTTGTTTGTTTGTTTGTTTGTTTGTTTGTTTGTTTGTTTGTTTGTTTGTTTGTTTGATTGATTGATTGATTGATTGTTTGATTGATTGTTTGTTCGTTTGCTAATTTAATTGGTCGGTCGGTCCTTCCATGTGTTCCTTCCTTCCTTCCTTCCTTCCTTCCTTCCTTCCTTCCTTCCTTCCTTCCTTCCTTCCTTCCTTCCTTCCTTCCTTCCTTCCTTCCTTCCTTCCTTCCTTCCTTCCTTCCTTCCTTCCTTCCTTCCTTCCTTCCTTCCCTCCTTCCTTCCTTGCTTGCTTGCTTGCTTGCTTGCTTGCTTGCTTGCTTGCTTGCTTGCTTGCTTGCTTGCTTGCTTGCTTGCTTGCTTGCTTGCTTGCTTGCTTGCTTGCTTGCTTGCTTGCTTGCTTGCTTGCTTGCTTGCTTGCTTGCTTGCTTGCTTGCTTGCTTGCTTGCTTGCTTGCTTGCTTGCTTGCTTGCTTGCTTGCTTGCTTGCTTGCTTGCTTGCTTGCTTGCTTGCTTGCTTGCTTGCTTGCTTGCTTCCTACCTACCTACCTACCTTACGACCAAAACAAATATATTTTATTACCTGCATTTACTGTTCTTATATTCATCTCGATATCACCTAGACGTTTTTTTAGCTCTGGAGTTTCAACCGCTGTAAGACGTGCGTAAAGAGACGTATTATTAATATAAATCTGAACCGTATTATCAACACCATAGTTAATTATACGAATTAGTTTATTCATGCATAAATTATCTTTGATGTGCCACGGTTAATAAATAGGTTATTGACCTTACATATTAAATGACCGACTATATCACTTTAAAACTACGTCTAGAATACCATTTTTTTGTTAAATAACGACAAATATCGTCTGTGTCATGAATAAACTAAGTCGGTTAGTGACCTTAACCTCGGTCACTAACCTATACTTAGTTCACGATCACCTCGGGTTTCTTTGATGTACCGCGGTTGTTTATTTATAATAGCTACTCCCAACCACGTATAAATCAAGTGATAACGAACTCAGTATCTCAGTTTTCTTAGGCAACCTCGGTGATCTTGAACTAAATAGGTTAGTTACCTCAACCTCGGTAACTACGTAAGTTATTAACCTCAGTTACCTCGGGTTCGGTAACTAACCTATACTTAGTTCCATCAAGGAGTGAGGGCCATTGGGTTACCAGTATCTAAATAATATAAGGTTGCTTTACCTTCTTTTTCAAGATCCGCTATTGTTGTATTCAGTCCAAGCTCCAGCTCTGTTTTTCTTTTCAGGAATTGTTCTTTTCCGCTTTTGTAGGACTTAAACATAAGTTGGACAGTAGACATCATATCCTTGCAGATTTCCACCAACTGACGATAAACCTTACATTTACCCTTTCTGGAAGCTATATAGAAACACAAAACATTGAAAGTTATATTCGTTATTGCAAGAGATACGAAGAGATTTATATATTAAGTAGAATAATATTGGAAACATTTCTAATTGTCTTAACCGGGAGTCGAACCCAAGCTCTTTCACAACATGTACAAGCACTTTCCGTTCGATTTCCTCAACTGGGGTGGTAATACACGGCTCTTGTATACATTATATTTAGTAATAGATAAATCCCGAGAACGAGGGTTTTGTCGTCTTTTTTTCCACCTTGGACAAAGATTTTCCTTGTTTTTTTCTTCATTTCGTTTCTAATTATTATTCAAGGGCTTTATGCGATATAAAGCCCTCGAAAGAACAAAGAAAACCGACTCAATAATAAATTAATTATAATTAAACAACAACCACAATAGCAGCAGCAACAGTAACATCAACAGAAACAAAGGCAGCAGCAGCAACAACAACAACAACAACAACAGCACCAACAACAAGAGCAGCAACAACGACAACAGCAGCAACAACAACAGCACCACCGTCACTAGCACCACCACCACCATCACCACCACCACCAACAATAACAAGCGCCACCATCACTAGCACCACCACCACCACCAACAACAACAACAACAGCAACAACAATAACAAGCACCACAATCACTAGCACCAGCACCACCAACAACAACAGCAATAACAATAACAAGCGCAACAACAGTACTGTTATAGAATTGTTCTTGTTACTGTTACTGTTACTGTTACTGTTACTGTTACTGTTACTGTTACTGTTGCTCATACTGCTGTTGGTATTGCTACTGTTGCTGATCCTGCTGTTGTTGCTGCTTTTGTCATTGTCGTGCATGCTCGTTGTCTAACCGTTGTCGTTGCGCGTCGACGTTGTCGTCGTCTTGTTTTTGATATTGCTGAGCACTGTACTTCTTGGTAATTAATTATGATTATGTTCCTGATTATAACTATCACTGTACGACTCGTTCGATATCATAGTAAAATCCTCACCTGGTATTTGCCACTTTTTTCTCAGAGGACTCCTAGGCACAGTGGCACGTTGTTGTAGCATAGATGTACCGTGGGGTTGGAAGTATTTCCTGATCACCCAGAACGGCTTGTTGTCCATGCTATCCTGACCTTCATCACGTCTTCGCCTTTCGAATTCGTTTGTAATATCCAAGTCCTCTTGTTTCCCTCGCATTACATAACGGTATATAGAACTTCTGCCGCTACCTCGCCGATTTCGAGGTTTAGCTCGAGCCTTCGTGTCAGCCGAGTTCTGTTTGGGGACATTGGGGAACATGAAGTTGGTTATGTGTGTGGCCATTTTTGGAATCATTTCTTTATTCAGGCAACCGTAGAACGGGATACTTCTCACGCCAGGTTGGTTGGCAAACGTCGCGTTGATTCTCAAATTTACACAACTCGTTGCGAGGGTTTTCAAAGTAGTCTGGAAACAGACGCTTTGAATATTTACCAGACGCTGGAGTCCAAATCTTTTGATAGAGGCCGCTGCACCGAGACCGACTTGGGAGTCGTGGTTGACGAGGTTGAGCGCACGCCGTGCGGCGTCTAGCACAGCCTGGGTCTTTCCTTTAAGATACTCTGATTCCAAAAGTGTTTTGTCGTTTTCTTCTTTCTTTTGTTTGTCTTTGTACACTCGTCTCTGTAGAAGATTTAAAGGACGTTAGGCATAAAATGGCGACGACAACATATGAAAACGGCATAACAACATTTTAAGCGGCATGTATCATTGCTTTGTTCGTTCGTTCTTAATTTGTTCCTTCCTTCCTTCCTTCCTTCCTTCCTTCCTTCCTTCCTTCCTTCCTTCCTTCCTTCCTTCCTTCCTTCCTTCCTTCCTTCCTTCCTTCCTCCTTCCTCGCTTCCTCGCTTCCTCGCTTCCTCGCTTCCTCGCTTCCTCGCTTCCTCGCTTCCTCGCTTCCTCGCTTCCTCGCTTCCTCGCTTCCTCGCTTCCTCGCTTCCTCGCTTCCTCCCTCCCTCCCTCCCTCCCTCCCTCCCTCCCTCCCTCCCTCCCTCCCTCCCTCCCTCCCTCCCTCCCTCCCTCCCTCCCTCCCTCCCTCCCTCCCTCCCTCCCTCCCTCCCTCCCTCCCTCCCTCCCTTCCTTCCTCCCTCCCTCCCTTCCTCCTTCCTTTCTCTCCTTCCCTCTTTCCTTCTTTCCCCCAACCCTTTCTCTCTCTTCCTCCTTCGTTCGTTCCTTCCTTAATAAAACGCAACGTTACCGCAATGGTCTGTAGATTTTCTGCTGCTAACTGCTTCATGATACGACAACCATGATTTTTAGCCTGGCATATCGGACTCCTTCCATGCCAGCAGCATGCCTTCCATCCAGGACAACTCACGCAGTTACCAAACACATCATGACCACAACATTTTTCCCACGCAGTGCATCCAATGCAAGCTTGTAATATCAATGAAAATCATTAATAGTATGCTATAGTTGAGAATAATTTATCTATGTCTATATAGAATTATATGTTTCTTCTGCTTAAAAAATTAACAAACATGATTTTTCCGGAAAAAAAAATTATTCGTTCTACAGAATTTTTTTTTAAATCGGCCTATTGATTACTCATACTTCAAAAAAAGTTTTAATGAAAAAAAAATTGGGGGTCACCAAAGTTTTATTTTAAATAATTAATTTAAAAACTGTTGCCATAGCAACAACTGTTGCTATTTATTTGGTAACAGTTTTTGATTGTCAGACTGTTTAACTATGCATAACATTTAGTTTTATTCTTTTTCCGAATTGTTTATGCACGTGTTTTGGACTCTCAAACTTGTATTTTCCATTTTTCAAGAAACTGTGTGGAGCCACCTTAATCATAATACAATGGATGTTTATCCCAAATCGACACCAACAGAATTGGTGACTTTTATCGCTAGACTTCCTCGCGCTTCGGTAACGGCCACAGAAATACAGTCAATCCTGGACAAAAGTTCTTGGGACACTATGCGAAAATCGTCAAAATCGGCAAAGTGGCCCAACAATTTTGTCCAGGATTGTCTGAATATGACAAGTTTATGATTTTTCAATAAAACACAGCTTTTTAACTTTGTAACATTGCAAAATATATACAGTTTAATAAAATAGCCCCCATCTCTGCTCCCCCTTACCCCCTCAATGGGGAAGGGATCACTGGAGCAGAGTCTCTGCAGAGTTCCCACCCGCACCGGTACCACCCGCACGAGAGCTCTATTTAATTAGCATATTCACCAAACCTTCTATACCCCACAAACAATTTGTTGTTATGTCATTTTCGAGCAAACTGCGCAGAATCGCCGCCCCCAAATTGTTTTTTTCTTCGATTTTGTTTAATTCGTCATTTTCAGACAATCCTGGACAAAAGTGCTTGGGACACTATGCGAAAATCGTCAAAATCGGCAAAGTGGCCCAACAATTTTGTCCAGGATTGCAGTAATACACAACCAACTACAGAAGTGGAAGTGGGAAGGTATTTCCATTTTGATTGTAATAAGTGATAAAAACGCATTTATCGTTTAAATTTTGACGTCACACTATCAAAGCCAGGTCCAAATACACCTATCGAGAAATACCCCGCATCCCGCGATTTACTCATTTCACCGCACTTTCGCGTAGGAATCCCGCCAATCTGCACAGATGTATTGTGACAGCAATCAAAAAGCACGCGCGAACTCACTGCCCTCGAAGTTTTTGCGCGGAAGTAAAACGAGTGAAATCGTGGAATTGGCGATTGGTCTATGGTCATAAAGAATATTCCTTTCTTAGTGAAGAGGATTAAGTTCAAATGAGGTCGAATTACCGCTGTGAGGAAAATTTATCTGTATGACTGTTCCAACCGGAAATCGAACCCAAGGTCTCAGGCTTAACGCTCTAACAACTGAGCTATTGGGACTCCCGCCCAGAACAGTGCTGTTGGGAGTCGCAGTAGCTCTGATTAGAGCGTTAAGGCAGAGACCTTGGGTTCGATTCCCGGGTTGGAACAGCCGGATAACTTTTTCCCCGCAGCGGTGATTCGACGTCATTTCTCGGGCCACCTGTGGTAGGCCGAGTCTAGGTTTCGGCTCGGTTTACCCTTTACTTCCGCTATACTATATATTCATACTTCTGGCGAGTTGTTAGCCGTGTGACGGAGTGAGGCCGTGAGGCATGTTGTAAGTTCTTTGCCAGTCCTTTTGTTTTTGGAGTTGGAGAAAAAGTTGAACAGCTTTGCCTTTTGTTCAAGGTGTTCTCTTGCACATTGTTGGTAGATTTCGAAACTTACTGACTGATTTTGTAGTTTATTCAACGGCGATGTGGCTGACAACTCCTTCGGATCGTAAATATGTTCACCTCTGTGAAGTATGCACCACATTCGCCCTTCGATCTGATCTTCCTCGGCCCACTCCCACCTTTGCTCTCGCGGTATATAGAGCCTCTGCGGAGGAGATCTCTACTTTGCCAGTAGCAGGGACCTAGCCCGAGGGGGAGCGGTCGCTCCCCCCCCCCCCCCCCTTTGCGTGATGAAATTTTGTTTTAAACACTCGTACTCGGATGCACAGGTGATTTACCCAGCGGTTGTTGACTGGATCTCAGTCGCTCTTCTGACGCTAGTGACTAATAATATGAAATGGTACCTTCCTTGGCTCCTAATCCAGTCTCCATATGTATCGCACGCATGTAACTTAACTCAACGGTTGTTTTTTTAAAGTATTTTATGACTTTTCAAACTTTCAGAATTGTGTAAAATTTTCTCCCAAAATGCAGGAAATGCCATTTTAGAGACTCTAGATTTCAAAATTTTCCGGGGCAGCATGCCGCCGGATTCCTCTAAAAATTTATTTTTATTTCGCCTCCCCCCCCCTTTCAAAATCCTGGCTATATACGTCCCTGACCCAGGCGTCTTTGTTTGAACTTAATTCTCTTCACTTACAAATGCTGCTGAAGGACCACTAAGTATTTGTGATTCCTTTCTTAATATTCTTTAATTTTGTTGTTTTTTTTATTAGGATGATGAACAGCTAGTTCTCAAAGGATAGAGGAAGCTAAAGGGGACCCATAGCAACTTACTTTTGTCACATTGTTCTTCTTTGCACGTTCTATTAAAGCGTTCCTCTGCTACAAACAATTCCCGGTCGTCTATCTCCACGTCGGCTTCTCTTTCGTTCAGGATGTTTTTGAGCTTGCGCTCGTCGGCGAGAGCTTCGTTGTGGTAAGTGTTTGCTTTCTGGAAATTTTTCGACGCTTGGTCCATGTAGCCCTGGGCCTGGTCAGCGGCTGCAGTGAGGAGGTAGTCCACGCGAGACACGACGTGCGGGATAACCTCGGGAATACACGCGGATGCCTGGAGTTCAAAAAGATATGTAAATTAGTCAAACCACTAGAACATGGGGGTCGCCACTTAATGTATGCATATCCTCGAGATTTAGAAAAAGATAAAGGACTGGGAGTTAATCATCCTTACTTGCAGCCAGCGGCCGAATTGCGAAGGATGTAGATCAACGTGGCCGTGTCGAGCCATATCAAAGGCGCTCCAGGCAGCCGCCATACGATGGTGATTTAGAGAATCTCCCAAAACCCAGTGTGTAAATTACGTAATTCAGCCATATTGGCTGCGATGTAATCTTAATAAATCTATCTATCTACCATACGACACAGTTCAGACCACGGATCACAGCTAAGATATTGATTTTATGGAGGGAGGAAAACCGGAGAACCCCGCGAAGCACAGGAGAGATCAGCTACAACTCTACTCATGACCAATGTCATGACACATGAGTTCCAAGCTCGAGAACGGGGCCATTCGCAAGCGGTCACCCATCCAAGTACTAACCCCGTCTAACCGGGCTTAACTTTTTGGTGAGAGGCAGCGCGCTAACAGCATATGCCAATAGTAAGTAGTAAGCAGCACACGCCAATAGTAATAATAAGTGTAAATATAAAATTATTGGGTTATTACTGAATGTAGCGGTAACAGTTAGAACTTAATAGTAAGCGAGAATTTGGTTTATTATTTATTGCCGAGCTTTAACTTGTAGAATATATACATTTTAAGACCAAACCGGGACCAGTTGCGAAAAGTGCAACTACACAGGCCTTCCGGCAGGAATTGAACCCACGACCTTGCGATTCTAGTGCAATGCTCTGACCACTGAGCCACGGAGGGCGTTGCCGAGAGCTTGATCGCGAGTTCTGTATATATAATAAGGTGGTAATGCCAGGAGAGAATTGGGTATATTATAAGTAATATTGGGCATTTCACTCGATTACATAGCATGTTCTATAAAATGTATATATTCTACACTCGACTTTTCCTTCACCCAATATCCTTATATAGAAATGCTATGTAATCGAGTGAAATGCCCAATATTACTTATAATTTAACCTGCAGACTCGGGCTTTTACCGGAGCAAGAAATGTTAAAGACTTACAATGTACGGTCCGTCTTCGGGAAGGCCATCTGGAGACATAATGGACACGACTGTTTTCGTCAGACCAAAGAGATTGCCAAACAGTGAAAACTCGGTTCCACTCTCCGATACTCCGATTTCGGTATCGGTCCCAAGCCCCATAAAAGTCGCGTAGCCGACCACCTTGAAGCTTGTTTTTTCGGGCGCGACGGTGAACGACACACGTGGTCCCAATTTGGTACGGTTCCGGTCAGCGTAGACCATAACGAGTCCATTGTCTAAGATGAGAGGGGACTTAGAGTGCGATGTGGTCGCACCGATACGTTTCGAACCGTCGATCTCCAATTTACAAACCAGTGTCCTCTCCAACACTCTCAACTTTCCGTATAGCTTGAGTTTCTCGTTGTTGTCCTCGTCGTCTGGCGTGTACCTAGCAACGAGAGTCTCCGGGAATCGGGAATTCAGAAGCACCTCGGGCAACGTCGATTTGTAGTTGAGCGCGTTGGTAATGGTCTCCATGGTGATATTCGACAGCGTGGCTTGAAAAGCGACCTTTTCGGGTGCGGACGGTTTGAAGGTTAAATACGCGGGCGCGAAAATCCGGTAGAGGCTGCCGGGTAAGCCGAAGTTCAGTTCACCCGTAATGAGGAACTCGTCCATGGGAATACCGCTGACAAAAGGGACGTCGATCTGCAGGCGGTCGAAGGCGAGGAAGCGCCCGGGAAACGGGTGCGACCAGATGTCGTTACTGCCCATGCGCAATCGAACGGCGTTGTTGTCGAAGTTGATGTTCCCACGGAACGTGAGATTGTTCTTGTTTAAACGCAGCGCCGTTGATATGCTCATGTAGCTGTACGAGTCCCGCAGCACAAACTCCAAAAGGTTGTCGGTGAGGGTCAGTCCTTTGGCCAGGGTGAAAGCCTTGTCGACGTAACCTTCGAGGGTGTAGCCCCCCTGGGACACGAGGCCTTGAACTCGGTACCACTTCTCCGTGCCCAGTAGTTGCGCTGCCGATTCGCATTGGGTATTCAGACTGCAAACATCGGGCAGCCTGAATTGCCCAACCAGTGTGAGACCCCGCCTGAACGACATAGCGTTCATGGCTGGATTCAGAAACACGGAGTCGGTGTTGGTCGGAGATAAGACTAGGGTCGTATTGCGGCTATTGTCCAGAAGCCTCGGCGAAGGAAATTGTCCGAAACTCAAAGCGTCAATAGCGTAAGGCAAAGGTAATTTATCAAACAAGTATCCCATCGTTAACCTCTTTTTGTTTTCAAGTACATCGTGAAAAACGACAGCCTCCACCTCGATAGGGTCGTTCCATAAAACGGGCCTCGAGGAACCTAGAAAATGGATCAACCCGCTCATTCCGTCTTTCACAACCGTAAACATCCGGGCATTTTCAATGTTCATGTTCAACATGTGATTGTCGCCCAAGATCTTCTCGATGTCGTCATCGGTCTCCACGGTGACCCCGAGGGCCGACCCGATGTCCGCTGTCCAAAGGTTAGGCGCTTCACCCTCGATGAGGAGTTCCCCGTTAGTGGTATCGGTGTGTACGGAAATATTCAGTCTCGCTGTCCCCAAGGCGGTCGAACCCTGTCCGTACAACGCCAACGTCGCGAATTGGTCCGGAACGAGCTGTCTGAACTCGAGTGTGGAATCCTCCATGGACATCATTCCCGGGATGATGTTAAACGGACTAGCCGCGTGTCCAACCACGGTGAATGTTAACTTGTTCAGGTCGTATACCAACTCTTTGACTGATACCTTTGTAACGTCGGGGTAACCCAGTGACATTATTTTCGGCCTCGTAAATTCCGACAGTGTCTTCAAGGCTTTACTCACGCCCAATTGTTCCTCTTTGGAAGGCAAGAAGCGAACTTGCTTTTCTGAAACTTCCACTCTCATATCATGCTTTTCACTACCGTTCTGCGAATCAAACGACAATGGCAGCATCAGGGTTACTCCCGCCGAAATATGATCACCGAGTCGGTTTTCCAACACTCCTTCGCCAAATACATTCAGTCGGAGCTTATCGACGTCCGTCGACGATGCTACAAACCCGAAACCCCCGTCAGCCACTTTAAGTAAGCCCTTGTTATCGATAAGATCCCGGACGAAAGGAATGTACGACAGTTTATTATCCATCACTGAAGACAAGACGCGAAGTGGAGTCGTCTTGTCGAAGTCAATGAGTATGGAAAAAACTGGAGCCTTCTTTGGAAATTTCTGAATGTAGTTCTTGTAAGACGAGAACTTGCCTTTGGAAACCTCGACCTTTCCCGAGACGAGAGACACGATATTTTTGTCGTCTTTGAATACGATATAGATCTCGGCGTCGGACAGAACTGTCTTATCCAAAATATACGTGCTCATCCCGGTGTATTTAAGGGAGTCCTGAGTGACAAAGATAGAAGCGTAGTCTCCCAGCGCCAAAGACTCTCCTTCGCCGGTCAACGTGAAATGGTCGTCGTGTTTCGAGCTTTCCAGTGAGACGTAGAAGACTTGTTCTCCGTTGACCCACTTGGCTAAAGGAAAGATACGTCAAACAGGTTTAATTAAGAAATGACTCGTGGTTTAGCGTGCTCCATCGAGTTATGGATGCACGCGGGAAATTGGGAGAGCACGAACAAATCGTAAATCGTAAAAATCGTAGATTTTTTAGTGCTCTCCCAAACTGATAGGCGGGCTAAAATATATTTTAGCCCGCCCGCTGAATTCTTCATTTTAGCCCGCAAAATACACCACAATGCCCGACAAAATTATTATAATATATATTAGCCCTTATAATATATATTAGCCCAATACGAGTTGAATCGCCTACCTTGGGCATCAAACTGCCATCTCTGTCCTTTCTCTTCTCTATTTTTGTAATTGAACGTCATCTTTGTGTCGGTTAGCGTGAGTTGACCGCCAAATAAACTCATTGGTTCCTTAACATCAGATGTTACTGTAATCTCATTGTTTTCGTCCACGTCGTACGTGAAACTGACCGTGCTCATCTCCGATAGCTTCTCGAAACCTTCAGGAATATTTGGCAGCACCCCCGATGGCACAAGGTCTCTTAATAGACCTTCGACGTTTTGTTTTATGACTGCAAAAGATAGACAGACTGTATTAGGACGAGAATTGTCACATAGATTCCGAGAAAAGAACTTGCTTAGAACTTAAAGGGTATTGCAATACAATTTACAAAAAATTGTCTCATTTGAAAGAACTCGTCAAATGGTATAAGAAGACCTTTTACAATTTTTCCGTATCTGTTTTGGTTTTGGAAATATTTCGACCAAAGACAGCGTGCTGTCCGCCATCTTGTTGTTATATTGGGTCTAATTAACTAGGAAATTGGTGACGTCACAAGCAGGGTAAACCTGATGAAACTACTCCGTGGGTGACCAAATTTCCACGGAAGGCTTTTTAAATGTTGTGGGTCAATTTAAAATGGAAATAGCGCATCAAAATCGAGTTTCTAGCTCATAATTGGTAAGATAAAAATTTCACTTTACCCTGCTTATGATGTCACATGCATATCGAAAATAATTCCAAGATGGCGGACAGCACGCTGGCTTTTGTCGAAATATTTCCAAAACCAAAACAGATACAGAAAAATTGTAAAAGGTCTTCTTATACCATTTGACTAGTTCTTTCAAATGAGACAAACTTAATTTTTATTGCCAATACCCGAGAAGGCCATGTCACACGAGGCAATTTTCCTTAATTGCAACTTGCAACGCAATGGCGTTGTATTGCAAGTTGCCAGAAAGATTTCCTCGTGTGACACCCCATGTTTGCAACTAGTCTCGCAACGGAAAATTGCGTTCCGGGTCGCAGAGAAAGTAAAAGCAGCTTCTACTTTTCGCAACGCTACGAGACAAGTTGCAGCGCGTGACACCCCCACTGCAACTTGCTATATTTTTTTTCGACAAAAATTGCGTTGTTACACGTTGCAAGGAAAATTGCCTCGTGTGACAGTCACCTGTCAGATTCGGTTTATGCTGGCGTCAGCAAAAAAGAGGCGGGAAAAAGAGCAAGCCGAAATATTCAAGCAAGATAGCCAGCTTTACAGAAGGATTTTGTGTTGTATTATCCACTCTAAATCGACAAACTATGGTACTACTATCCAAATAGTGTTTCATTAATATAATCCTATTTCCTATTGGTTGTTCAAACACCCAAAAACCAATCAAATTCAAAACAGGGAATTTCCAACGAATTCCATCTAACGAATTGCTCAGGCCTGATTATGTGTGGGCGCTTATTCTGGTAATACCACGATCGCCTCGGATTCTTTTGTTCTCCGAGGGAATGTAAACCTCGTATTTCCCTCATAGAAGGGAAAAACAGGGAAAATTATCCTTTGTCTTCTAATTTTCCCGTGCATGTTGATGAGGGAAAATTAGAAGACAAAGAAATCCTTTGTCTTCTTCTAAATTTCCCGCTTGCATATATTTTCCCTCATCAACATGCACGGGAAAATTAGATGTAACTTCTCTGATCAACCGTGTAAATTTCCTGTCGGTAAGATTCTCAAAGTTTTCCTCGGCGATCATAATATTACAAACTAATAACATGACTTTTCGGGAAATTGGCGATTAAATTTCCCCTTTGCCTCGGGAAGATTTGTGAAAGTCCGAGGGCCGCACAAATCTTCCCTCGGCGGCGGGGAAATTTAATCGCTAATTTCCCTCAAGTCATGTTATTACTTATTATAAATGCGACGTTTTTTCCTTAGTCTTACCTTTGTCAATTGTATCCTTATACATGGTGTCATCTTTGTTAAACTCCATCAGTTCTCCACCACTGCCACCACTCGCCACATCGTCGCTTCCACTTGAAACATAATCAACGTCTGCTTCATCTAGTCCGTCTTTTGTACCACGTAGATCTTCCATGTGTCTAAGCTTATCTCCTGTTTCTCCGCTCGCTTTATCGGTGGCCTTACTTGCATCTTGTTCGCTCTCAATGGCCTCTCCGTCATCCGTGCTTCCTTCCTCGTCGTTTGCACTCCCCTCTGCCGCATCTGTGATGTCTTCTTCGTCACTTTCATCTCCACTTGTTTGTTCCACGTCTCCATGTATCTCCCCGTCGTTCCCCTTTCCTATTTCTACATTCGGTGTCACATCTCCTAAGTGTCCATCTCCATCCTTATTATCCCCACTTCCTTCTTCACCACCTCTACTTGTTTCCTCGCTATCCCCGCTTTCTTCCCCAACGTCCTCGCTCAATTGCTCAACCTGGTCACGTATATCCCCTTCGTCTTTGCTACCATTCTCTCTACCCTCCTCTTCACCCCCACCTCCTTGGTTTGCATCAACCCCCCCACTTTCTTCCGGTTTTTTTGGTGCGTCGTCGACTTTCTCGCCGTCTTTTTTTGCGACGCCGCTTTTTTGTGCGAGGTTACCGATATTTTCAATATGACTGGTTTCTTCGTTGTGACTGCTGTTTTCAATATGGCCGATTTTCCCATCACTTTGATTTCCTTCCGTCTTTTTACGTGCGCCTTCGTCTTTCTCGCTGTCTTTTATCACGACGCCACTCTTTTGCGCAACGTTTCCGCTTTCTTCAATATGACTGTTTCCTTCTTGTTGGCCGATCTTTCCATCATTTTTGCTTTCTTCCGTCTTTTTGCGCGCGCCTTCGACTTTCTCGCCGTCTTTTTTGGCGACGCCGCTTTTTTGTGCGAGGTTACCGATATTTTCAATATGACTGCTTTCTTCGTTGTGACTGCTGTTTTCAAGATGGCCGATTTCCCCATCACTTTGATTTCCTTCCGTCTTTTTACGTGCGCCTTCGTCTTTCTCGCCGTCTTTTTTCACGACGCCACTCTTTTGCGCAATTTTTCCGCTCTCTTCAATATGACTGTTTCCTTCTTGGTGGTCTTTCGTCTTTTTGGGCGCGCCTTCGACTTTCTCGCCGTCTTTTTTCACGACGCTAGTTTTTTGTGCGACGTTTCCGCTTTTTTCAGTGTGACTAGTACTGCTGTCTTCAATGTGACTGTTTTCTTCAAGGTGGCCGATTTTTCCAGGCTCTTCAACTTTCTCGCCGTCTTTTTTCACGACGCCGCTCTTTTGGGCAACGTTACCGCTTTCTTTTCTGCCACTGTTGTCTTCGAGGTGGCCTACTTTTCCATCATTCCGACTTTCTTCCGTCTTTTTATCTGCCCCTTCGACTTTCTCGCTGTCTTTTTTCACGACGCCGCTCTTTTGTGCAACGTTACCGCTTTCTTTTCTGGCTCTGTTGTTTTCGAGGTGGCCTACTTTTCCATCATTCCGACTTTCTTCCGTCTTTTTATCTGCCCCTTCGACTTTCTCGCTGTCTTTTTTCACGACGCCGCTCTTTTGTGCAACGTTACCGCTTTCTTTTCTGGCTCTGTTGTCTTCGAGGTGGCCTACTTTTCCATCATTCCGACTTTCTTCCGTCTTTTTATCTGCCCCTTTCACTTTCTCGCTGTCTTTTTTCACGACGCCGCTCTTTTGGGCAACGTTTTTGTTTTCTTCCTCTTTTACACTAACCAAACTAGCTTTACCCTTCGAACTGCTCTGGATTTTTGATTTTTGCACACTACTATCAGCAATTTCATGGTGTTCATCTTCACTAAGCATAGAGTCATCCTCTTTCTCTGTCGGCTCTTTATTCATCATGGCGTCGCCGTCAGTCCTTTCTGACGTATCACCTTCCATCTCGTCGTCCTTTGAATCGATATCCTCACCGGGATCAACGTTTTTATTCAGATATGATTCTTGTGACATGTCATAGTCTTCGTTTTCGTATATTGGCCATTCCAGTGAACTCGTGGTGCTCGCGAGGAGCGAGAGTAAAAGGAGGACATGTATAGAGGTCTTCATATTTGGTTTCGGTTGGTGGCAGCTGAGAAATGAAACATAGAGGAAATTGAAGATCATAATTCATAAAGGATAGAATAACTGTTCAGATTGCAAACTATCTATCGGCCGCGTACCGTTTGGGTTCGAACTGACGTATATATCATAATTGCCGCTTTAACAATTGTAACGTTTTTTTCTGGTAATACAAACGACCTTAGATTTTTTTCAAAATTCTCTCTGACCCCAACAAAACTGACCTCTGGATCTCGTTCTGGATCACATTAACGTTTGCGTGCTTACACCAATCTTCTTCAAATAATCAGTTCTAACGTTTCGAGCGAAAGCCCTCGAAGCGTTAATAGACTCCTACGTTCTCTAGTACAGTATATCAAACCTTACTAACTTTATTTATCGAAATATAGTAAGGTTAGATATACTGCCGAAACAGAAAACGTAGGAATCTAACGTTTCTCTCTGACGAAGGGCCTTCGCTCGAAACGTTAGATTCCTACGTTCTCTGTTTCGGCAGTATATCTAACCGTACTATATTTCGATTGTTGTTTCTACACTGCCTGCACAGCACGCTACTTTTATTTAACTTTATTTATACCAGATAACTCTTATCAGTCATAGCTAAACATGCATTGGTACAGTGTTACTATACAGGAGGACCATATGACAGTATTTAGATCATACTGATAACCCAATAGCTCTTACCCCTTGATGGAACTAGTTCGTAGAATTAACTAGAGAAACTGTGGTGTTGATAACATAAAGGTAATGCGATTACCCATCTCACATCTGAGTACTAACTCTATTCGACCACGCTTAACTTCTGCGGTGAGGCAGCGCATGCACTAAGGCCTGGTTTCCATATAATCGCCACGATCGCTCAAAAATCAACTCGGCGATCGTATAGCGATTTTATGGAAACCACTGACGCAACGATCACCGAGATAGAAAATGTTCTGGTTTCCATACGATCCAAATTTCTCCAATCGGACTAGAGATATTTCGAATCGCCCAATCTGATTGGATGGATTCAGGCGATTGGGGCAATCGAAACGATCTTATGCAAACCAGGCTTAATTAATAAGGAAACGGTGATTTTGCCAGTACCGTCGAGGGGGAAGATAATTACCCCGGGGCCCGCTAAAAATTCAGTCTATGATGAAGATATATCATATATTATAATAATTATCAAAAACTTACCGCTGGAGCCCAGTTAAACCTTGGTAAAAATATTGGAGGGGGCCCCCGCACGCAAATTATCACCCGGGGCCCCGTTCTGGCTCTCGATGGCCTTGGATTTTGCAATCTCAGCGATCTCGGCGATCAGTATATTCCCTGCGGACCATTAAAACAATGGCCGCGATCAGCGACACGATTGTTGATCGCTACGATCGTTGCGATCGCCGAGTTGATTTTTGAGCTGGGTCGTGGCGATTGTATGGCGATTATATAGAAACCAGATTATGTATCATCCATGGTTGGAGTCAAACTGGAATCCCTTTTTCTCTCACATGCGGCCATGGTGACATTTTAATCGAATAACTGCATATAGAGCAGGAGTTGAACACAGATAGCAGAGGTGAGAAGTGCACGTGTGGTAACTACTGTGTCATTAAACGTGGTTAATCCGAAAAACACCCCCTGGAAGCTAACACTACATAATAAGAATTAATGAACTTAAAGTGATCTAAGAAGATACTGTATATGTAATACAAATTATTCTTACCTGAAAACCAGGCTTTAAATGGACATTAAGAAATCGTTTTTCATCCCGCTTACGAATGCAAACTCATCGATCTTGTTCCTTTCTCGAACTGGTTGTTACGATTTACATTGAATGGGTCTTTGTTTCGAGAGCCTTTGTCACCTGTCATTTGCCAACAAGCACAATCGATCGTTTGCTTTAAACATCAGGTTGCAGGCAGGTGAAGTCTAAAAAACTTCAAATACTTTCTAAATAAAAACTTTAGCTATATTTTCTTTAAAGTGCTTATGAAACGAAAACTAAGTTAGTCTTATTTGAAAGTACTTTTAAAATGACAGAGCAGCATCTTTTGCTGTTTTTTTTGTTTCCTTGCTTCGTTTTTGAGATATTTCAGTTTGTTTGATATGTGAAACTAACCAGTGACATCACAACGTGCATAATGACTTACTGAGAAAGGTTATATATCTTTGCTATTATCAGACGAACTCGCTTCAAAGCAATTATATGTGTCATGTGTTTTCCCTTACAACAACAAAAATATACATTTTCAACTGATTCCGTTTAATAATAGCAAAGATATATAGCCTTTCCCAGTAAGTCATTATGCACGTTGTGATGTCACTGGTTAGTTTCATATATAAAACAAACTGAACATCTCAACGAATATCTCAACAACGAAGCAAGGTAACAGAAAACAGCAAAAGATGTTACTTTGTCATTTCAAAAGTACTTTCAAATAAGACAAACTTAATTTTCGTTTCATAAGCACTTTAAACTTAAATAAACAAATATAAATGCCCGCACGAAATGTCAGTATTTTGTCTCGAAAAAATATCCGGCAGTTCGCCACCTTTTCGCTTTGTTGTATTTAAAAGACTACGTAATATATACTCTACTTTTTTGTACTCTCAAGATAGTTTGATACCAGTTTAGCTTGTTCAGTATATAATAAGCTTTGAACAAGTTAACAGTTTATGATCCAAAGTTTCCCTTTGCGATGATCTAGCGGCGATCCAGCAGCGGTAAATATTTTGAACTTATTCCAAAAAATCACTAGCATTCGTGCCTATAACACTGGCGATCTGCTACATCAAACAATTTTTATTATGAAAAATCGAGACTTGAAATACAAAAAAAAAGCCTTTTCAAGAGTTGGCTTAAAACTGTGCCGATGAGATACCAGGTTATCTTAGAGAGATCAGTGACAAAAACTAAATTGAAGAAAACAATTCACAAAATACTTATGGACGTTCTTAAACAAGAAGATTCATACATTGATATATCAACAATAATCTTAAAGATCAAATTCTACAAGTAAAGAGAATGACTATATGTTAATATTATAAATTTCAAAAGTATCATTCATCTTATAGTGCCTACATTATTACATTTTAGAAACGCTTCTCTCTGACGAAGGGCCTTCGCTCGAAACATTATTTAAACTCCTACGTTCTCTGTTTCGGCAGTATATCTAACCTTAATATAGTTACGTTTTGTGGAAACACCATGTAAAATACTTTATTTATTGCTCTGATGAAGGCCTGAGTCAACAGGCCGAAAGCTAAATATTTTACGTGGTGTTTCCACAAAACGTATCTATATTACATTATCGCCATGAAAACTTTCAAAAAAACCTTACTATATTTCGATTGTTGTTTCAACACGCAAGCACGCTACTTTTATTTCACTGTCAACTTTTACTTCCCGTGTGGGAGGAAACTGGAGTACCTGGAGAAAACCCACAGCATAATTTGAATTTTCATGGTGAGTTTGACGAACTCTTGACACAAACTACCGCCTACTTGCAATTCCATCTCACCACCTTAGACTCTCAAGATCTCCAAATCGGAGAAGAAATTTCCATCCCAGTTAGGCGGGATGGAGCGTTCATATGAAAATTTCATCCCACTTCGCCGAGATCCCATTTCACTGTCATCCCATCCGGCTTAAGTTGGAGGTTGACCTTGTTATATTAATTATTAAATAAGTGCTTATGTGAACAAGCCCCAAAACACTAAAATATAACTATATAAGGAAATAAAAATGTGCTGCGTATAGGCATAGTAGCCCATGCAGGACTGCTTGGCGAGTTGCTTTTTGTTTGATGTAATATTTAAAACACGTGATGCGAGTGTTTTGAATGGCTTCAAAAACGATTCGTTATTGGATGTTATGTTCATTAGTATTCTTTATATAAAATTGTATGTTCATTAGTATTCTTTATATAAAATTGTATGTTCATTAGTATTCTTTCTGACGTCAAGAAGTTTTATCAGGTATAAAACCACGGACATGGTACTGATTTCCTTTGTGTTTTCCTCATGAATATTATTACATGTAATGAGTTTTTGAAATTAAATTAATATTATATCAAGATATTTTGAGGTTTTATCCTCTAAAATGCGACGTTTTGCGAACGATCAACATACACTTCTCGGTAAATTCAGCATGAAGTACTAAAGCGCATTTGTAAAGCATGTAAGCGCATTTAGTTGTGAAATATTTCTAAAATGTTGCATTTAAGTGAGTTAACAGTGGTATCACACCAGGCTTACCTCATTAAATCAATACGTTGACGTTGATATATCCAAAGAAATTTTACAGTAAAATAGATAAATATGCCAAAATACGATTCAGAATAGCTGTCTAAACTAACAAAGCAACTTTTCATCAAATTCAGGAATATACTTGGATTCAAACGTGATTTGAAGAACGTCTATGCTGTAAGTATATTCCTGAATTTGATGAAAAGTTGCTTTGTTTAGTTTAGACAGCTATTCTGAATCGTATTTTGGCATATTTATCTATTTTACTGTAAAATTTCTTTGGATATATCAACGTCAACGTATTGATTTAATGAGGTAAGCCTGGTGTGATACCACTGTTAACTCACTTAAATGCAACATTTTAGAAATATTTCACAACTAAATGCGCTTACATGCTTTACAAATGCGCTTTATTACGTCATGCTGAATTTACCGAGAAGTGTATGTTGATCGTTCGCAAAACGTCGCACTTTAGAGGATAAAACCTCAAAATATCTTGATATAATTATCAAACAAAAATCAACTTGCCAAGCAGTCCTGGCTACCTATGGTATAAGCAGTATTTTGGATTGAGAAAGCCGTGAAAAGGTGGTAACTGCCGAGATTAACGAAATACTGAACGAAATACTGACCGGCTTTTCAAGCGGAGCCTTTCATTCACATTTCACTCGTATGAAGGGCTCCGTTCGAAACGTCAGTATTTCGTTATCAAAACTAATCTCGGCAGTTTACGGCACCTTTTCACTTTGGCTTTGCTCTTAGTCTAACTAAGGAAATACCTTTTTAAAACTCGCCAATTTTGATCAATTTTAGGATGCCTAATTGGTGCTCAATTGCTATTCCGGACGATGGAGGAAGCGACAAGTTGTTGGTTATTTTTCTACAATCTCTTATCAACAGACACGTCAAGGCTGATCTAGCCTATCAGAAGGTAAGGAAATATATTTCAAACACCCATCAACTCTGATCAACAACATTGCAAAACAATTGTGAGAATTTCTAGGCCTAGTAAATGGTATTTCCTGACTTCCTGCATTTTTTTAGTACACCCACATTATTATCTGCGGTTGGGCGCAAGATGGGCATGGTGGAAAATGCGGAGTGCATAGAAACTAGAAACGCCGACTACTAAAACTTCTCATTATAATAAGATAATAATAACAAAATTCAAGGGACTGATTCGTTTGGTTTCTACCAACGCTTACCCTACCTAACCTACCCTATCCTATCCAACAGCTGGTAAGTTGTTATGACGTGTCCTATTTCAAACAACAAAGCCGTTTCGGTTAAGTCTTTGTGTTAAGTGAAAAACCGTGTCTAAACCACGGCCAATATCATGCCTATAGTCGTGTCTGGTTGGTACCTTGCTTAACGTATGATAACGTACCACGTTCATCGTAAAAAAGCATGGAAAACGCAGCGCGTGCCGACCTGACTCCGCATTTTCCACCACAGTGGAATCTTATTATAATGAGAAGTTTTATAGTCAGTTTCAGCTTGCTTTTGAAATTCGTTTGTCAACATTCGTTGGAAGGTTGGGAACTTGGTACGGAAGTTCGCGAAGTTCGATGTGAAGTTCGTCGTGAAGTTCGAATTTAATAAGCTTTGAATTGAATTCCTTTGGTAAAATCACGGAGAAGAAGATTATTTGCTGTATAGAATATAATAATAGATACTTGGTTAAGCAGAAACAAATGATCTACCTCGCAACGTAGTTCGGAACATTGCAACGTAAGTTCGGAATGTTCATTTCAATTATTCGTATCGGATTTCAAAAGCAAGCTGAAACGGACTATAGCAGTCGGCGTTTCTATTTTCTTCCGCGACACACTTCCGCATTTTCCACCATGCCCGCAAGATGAACCATCTTTTCCTTTCTGTTGCAATGTACCATTGTACCCATAAAATGTCGACTGACTCGATACCTTGTAGCTCAATGAATATTGTCATATTGAAAGGACGGACCGGAATCTCGAAGGCCAAAGTTCAACTCCCGCTCGAATCGATCCCGTATTTGTTTATCTATTGTAATTTCCTTCGCCGTTTGATGTTAGTTGGAGGAAGGGAAGTGCAAACTAGTGTCGGTGCATATGATTTTCACCATCCTTCCGAGGCGTATACGTCGGCCTCCTCCGTAGGCCCCGAGGTTCGGCCATGGTGGGCGGGATTGCAAGGAACAGGCAAAACATTGCTGGTTAAAGTGCCTATGTCATCCTCAGGGTCTTTACATATTTATACTAATTGGAACATTCTGAGAAGATTTGTAATATATCTTCTCAGGCGAAAATTTCATCTTCATGGATTTTTTTGCCGTTAAAGTTGACGGAAGTGACGTCGAAAAAGGAATTTGTCTATATGAAAACCACTTTACAGATTCCTCTTTTGACATCACTTCCGTCAACTTTAACGGCAAAAAAAACATGAAGATGAAATTTTCGCCTAAGGAGATATATTACAAATCTTCTCAGAATGTTCCAATTAGTATAAATATGTAAAGTCCCTGAGGATGACATAGGCACTTTAAGGGCAAAGGGCGAAGGAATTTCCGATAGAAATTTCCGAAGGATTAATATTAAGCCAGATTGTATATTGTCAAGCATTCAGCATTGTGAGTCAGCTTGGGCTAAGCGTCTGTTTATATGAAAGAGTGTGAGCCCGCTTTGCCAAGATCCCGCTTGCCAGTCGAATCTGTTGTAAAATTTGGTTTGGTTTATATGAGAGAAGGGCTAGCCCTTATAGAAGGGCGGATTACGCGGGTACTCTTTCATATAATACGCCCTGAAGGTTTAGAATTTATGGGTTGAAGAGTTAGGAGTATAGCAGGAGATAGTATTTGAATGGCAGTGAGATACACGGCTAAGCAAACTTGGAAGTGTTTACTTTCACTGCATTGTAAAGTCCAAGCTCGGATGACTAACTATCTTTTAGTGGCTGCTGTGAATCCGTCAATATCACATTATCACTATTATGTCTGAAGACGTGTGAAGTTGGAAAGAAAAAAGATGGTTATCTAATTACAACAGTACATATTTCATGTCACTAGAAACGAGACACGCATGCACTTTAGAATATGATACCAAAGACAGTCTATATAACCATTAGCCAGTATTGTGTTGCCAACAGGGTGGGGGAACCAACATGTCGGTAGAAACCAACAATCTAGTATAAATACTGAATTCCTTTTGGAAAGCCTGAGCTTTGTAGTTAAATGAACTAATACCTAATTACCTAATTAGGAAGGAACGTAAAAGATTGACTTATCCCTGTCCGGGGAATGCCTTAGAGGGCTGCCAGAAGTGACTTAAGTTATTTGCCTTCATGGTGTTAGCCAGGACAAAATACTAACAAGACTAAAGCAGAGACAGAGTAAAATAACAGAAGTCTCGACTATGGCTGTGATGATTCAGTGAAAGGGTTAACTCATGGAGGTGAATAGAATAGTCTGGCGTTGGCTAGAATAAAATACCAAAGCTAGACCAATTTAGACAGGAAACACCAATCTGAATTTCTTTTTTGTTGTGGCAAAGTTACAAAAGGAAATTGAACTGTCAAAACTATTCATTTTTCACTGTTTACAGAGTATATAAAATATTCGAAAAGCTTTGTAGAGACAAACAAACTCAACGGCATTGATTTGATTTGTCTGTGCTGTAGAAATTGCAGCATTAATCTCCACCGGTGGACCCGTTAGGGTCGTATATATAGATGAAGTCGGTTTTTGACTTTGGAGTGTTTTATCTGCACTTAGACAAGCTTGTAGACCCAAGCTTACTTGAATCTGACTCGACAGAAAGATCATATGTATTATTGCGCCAGTTCTGTCAAAACATGACATGTCATTGTTTGAATAGGAACTAAATACATGAACAATGAATGAATACAGAACTTGTGAAATAAACCATAAATTTTATTCTCAAGTCCAAATTGGGCTCGAAGGAAAGTTGAGAGGTAAGCCCTATATAGTAAAAATCTGTCGAAGAAAAAGCTGATCAGAAAAAAATTGATGTAGTAAGCTGTAGCTACAAAGCTTTTATTGCTATATAAACAACAACGAGAGCTCAAAAAACAAAGAAAATGTTCAGTTTGTGAATCTCAGTCAAAATATGGTCTTTGCGAGAGACTGCCAGCACTGCTGTAGGTAGCGTTTTAGATAGAGTCGCAAAGTGAAAAGGTTGGCAAACTGCCGAAAATAGTTTTTATAACGAAATCAGACGTTTCGAGCGGAGCCCTTCATCACTCATCAGAGTGAATACGTCGAAACGTCAGTATTTCGTTATTAAAATTAAAAAATTATTCTCGGCAGTTTTATACCAAGGATCGATCTCGCCAAAACGAGATCACCCCTCCCCCCTCCCACCCCCCTCGTAGACATTAATGTGGTTTACCGATTTACTTTATGACGCGACAAGGGCTGGGCCGGTCGCCACCGTAGCAACCAAGCGATTATATATCGGAATAGATCCAACCATGATCCAACTCACGGTTTGTGTCAACACTCCGTAGGTCATCATTGTCATTCATGTTGACTTCGTTTCGAGTTACGAAACTCCGTCAGAGAAGGAAGGTGAGCGAAAGGACGTCTATAGTACGGGACGGAGTTTTAGTTTCAGTACGATCAAACGTTGGACATCAACTGTATTGAATAAGGTAAGTTTAGGTTCTTTAAATTATATACGAAGTGAATCACTACAATGAATGTATGTATACATAGCACTCATGTCCTAAGCTGGTGTTAGAATGTCGGTTCGTTCAGATCTTCATTTGCTCAACTTGTAGTTGTACATATCTACGAGCTATTTTCGGTACTCGCGCGTGTTTTGCGCTCGGTTCTTTGCGCATTTAATTTGTCCGTATAGGTACACAAAGACTTATCACTCACAATTAGTTCCAACAAAGCATTTGATTGAATTCGAAGCAGATTTAATTGAGATAAACGCGCCGGGCTAGACGCACTGACTTTCCTAAAATATTAAAAATCTTACTTCCTACGACTAAGTCTCTGTTTTGAAACACTTTGGGCTACGCCGGCTGTCACTGGCTCAGAACTTACAAAGGCCGTATATAGCACCGCTTTTGGGTTAGAAGAGGAGTGATGAAGTTGCCTTTAGCAATGGACTATATTGGGTATACGACCAAGGGTTTATTCATTGATTGTTCTAATACGTCAAAGGAAGGGCTGGAAATATATTTCAACTCATTATCGGCTTATCTTTAAAAGCGTCTCTTCTGCACTCTAACCATGGCTAAAATCACTCATCAGAGTAGAATAGAAAAGATTTGTATTTGAACGGGAAGAGGTTCATTTACAAATCGAAAATATTGAAAAGCTTGTGTATACTGCCACGAAGCTTTCAAAAGTTTCGATTTCTATTCCTGCGCAACAGAACTAGCTATACTTTTATATTAGTATTTGCATGTAGGCAGTTCATTTATATTGATATCACAGTGCGCTATAGGTTTGACATTCTTATTAAACTCATCGAAGAAAGCCGTCTGCGGCGCAGGCTATTAAAGGGACTATATATGATCTTGGCATTCGGAATCTTCCGGAATCGACTATCGTACATCGAAATTCGGACATATATGTTATATTAGTTCAATGAATGCCAGCTATTCAGTTTGTCATATGTGCCTATTAAATTAAGAAAAGAGACAGATATGCCGGCTCGATCGGATATGAGAATTGAGTGTAAATGTTCTCCAAGCCATTTAACTCAGAAAAATGCTTGAGTTCCCACCGGTGAGACGTAATGGGATGCAGATGATTTGAACGTAGATTGAATTCGATGTATCATATTGTATACTCACTTTTATCCGCAAGGTTGTCGGTTCGAGTCCCGCTTGGGAACTCAGAAATTTTTCTGAGTAAAATGGCTCGAATGTTAATCACTTGTTTAGGGGGCGATTACATGGACCGGGCTAGACCAGTTAACCGAGCTAGCCCGGTTAACCTGGATGATTTCAGACCGAAATTTGCAATTATCAAGTAAATAAGGGCAAAGCTACGTTAGTTTTACTTCAGTTTTATATATATACATATAATTAGTCTATTACTTATTTTGTAAGCCCATCCTTAATAAAAAGATTGTTATAATCGACGAAATCGTCTTCGCGAAGACTATAAATTAATTTATTAAATCTTCGCTATGATCACGAAACACACAAACAACGTTTTGATGTTCTATTTCAGTTCCTTTCAGCACTATTTATTCACACAGTCAAGCAAACGAACGCGTATCGAAGCGAGTTCAACAGTTTTTCAGCCCGGTTTGCCGGGATGAAAACGATTACATGGACATTTTCATCCCGGTTAACCGGGCTAGCCCGGTTGCGACAACCCATGTAATCGAAATGTTAAAACAACATTTGATATATAAAGCGGGCTAGCCTGGTTAAGCGAGCCAGCCCGGTCCATGTAATCGCCCCCTTATTAATACCCATTGCTGCCTATGATGTGTGAGCCTGAGGGTTCTCCTTTGCCGAGTGAAATCAATAATATACCAGATGGAAAAAATTTCGAAATTTCACACCTGAAATTTGTAAACATTGATTATATACACATTATACTTTAATACGATTGAAAATTAACCTTGCCCTTTAGGCTTATATTTCAAGAGATTATTATAAAACCTAATGTAGTTAGAATTGAGTATTCAAGTCACTAATTGTCACTTGAAAGTTTTCGATCTGATTACTATGATCTGATCGAAACGGATGGCTGAAGACAATCCACGACGTTGAGTGGATTGACTTGAGATTCAAGCAAGGATCGGCTTGAAGGTTTCGAACTTGATTCATGTAAACACGGTTTCACTTGAAAACGGCTTTCTACGCATGCGTAAAATTAGAGCGTCATACAACATGGCGGATATTGAGGAAAGCACAAAATATAGTGTTCCAAAACCAGAAATAATATTCCATGTAAACATGTGCTTATAGTGAGTGACGTTACTCAACTGAAGTTGAAGGCTTTTAAACTTAGTCAAAAACAACACTAGTCACTCGCGTAGTCAGTGGATGCCATTTCAGATCCTCGGACTTACACAAGGGCTTATATAGAGTACCTGGGTTATGTTAATAAATTTAAATTTAAATTTATTTGATCAACAACATCAATACCAGCTTTGGTATATAGGATACAAACGTGACACTAACTACAACTACATGACATACATATTACATATATATAAAGTTAATTTCTATTATCTATGTTAAGTTAATTGACAACCAAGGTGCTTCACTGGTCTGGATCTGAAATAGCCTTCACCGACTCGCGTCGCCAATTTCTACTCCAGCGCTCTGGCTTCAAATATAGTGTATCTCTCTATATAAAGGTCGAGGCCCAAATTGATATCTTGAATACACCGCACGACGTATGACTAGTTCATGTGACATCGGTTTCTTGTTTGTGTAAAGCGTAAAATTGAAAGCGAACAATTGAAATATGATCATGGAGAAATGTTGTTGAAAGATGCGCAACACAATGGGAACTTTTCAACATTTTTTACAACCCATGCGGCAAATAAACCCGCGACTTATTTACAAGATACATATAATCCGTTTTTTGCCATGGTTTGTCAGTCAAGGAAGACCGAGGCGAAGCTGAGTCCCCCCCCCCCCCCCCGAGCCCTGGGGCCCAACGCTTTCTAGAGAGGAAGTGCAGAACAAAAGAATGCGCAATCAGAAGGCGCCGGGGCCGCGGCATAACGATGCCTCTATAAGATTTAAGTTCTACGCCTACGGAATTTACAAGAATTTTGCATATACACAAGTTGAAGACGACACTCAACACTTTGAGGCCTGGACCTCTCCCTGTGCTGAATAAAATCGTCTGGGGTTAGCCAAAATAAACCTTAAAGACTCGTCGTCAAGCTGAGATAGGTTTTAACACTTTGTGAATAAAATCGTCTGGGTTAGCCAGAATAAACCGTAAAGACTCGTCTCACGCTTCAACGTGTTAAATTTAAAGGCTACTCTACTATGATATGCCTGAAGGAAATTGCTTCGCGTTTGTTGCCATTTCTGTCAGCATTGTTTTTTGAATCTTGAGCACAGCTGTTTCGACCGTATTTACTTTCCGTCTAATTACTCGCCATTGTTTCCATAAATCATAAAATACCTTTATCTGTTTATGTTGTCAGAAATGTCAATAACATGTAAATTCGAAACTAACGAGGTTCTGTTTACATAGTCATCGAGCTAGGGGGAAGCTTTGGCTTTCTGTTTTTATACACGTTGCGAAATCTTTCGAAGATCTCAAGCAAATGATGCAATGGTTCGTTCTATGGTCGGCACTTTAATAATCTCATTCGGTTGGCGTTCGGAAACCATCTTCGTCCGTTCTTCGGGATTAATAAAAATGGCGGAGATTTAACGAAGAGGAGTGTTCGATATATTTTGACGTTTAGTAAAACACGGAACACCGGAACCGCGGAACACCGGAGCAGCAAAAAAATTGAACGCCTATTACGGAAATTAAGCTGACCCGCGGGCTTTATTTGTTTCATGCAGTAATTCAAACCATCATGAAATGGATGTTTGAAACGGGGTAAAGGCTATGAAAGCTTAACGGAAACATATATCATTTTACCGCATTTGCTTGGGCATGTTTATTTATTGCGCACGCTGAGAGCCTTGCAAAGGTCTTTTATCAGTGCCAGTAGCCAGAGTTGGAAAAAGTATTCTACCTTCCTCCGGATGGGTTTTTAAGTTTAGATAACCTTCCTCAAAATATATAGCGAGAATTTTGTGTTTTGCAACGTTCATAAATACAGCGTGACTTTTACAGTACCTTGGTTTTCTAGGTTACAATAGCTACTAATAACTGACCGCTGCTGACTGATAGCCTGCCAACTACCCTCGACTGCTGCGAAGATACAGACATCACAGCAGACATCAGCGTACATGTCTCACACATGTAACCGCTGCCATTGCCAGTGCTGCATAATTGTTGGTTAGCCAATGTTTTGCTGCAAATCGCATTTCTTCTCGACACCTTGCTTGATCAATTGTAACTTTCTCAGATTACCGAATGTGTTGTTTCACGTGTTTTCACTTTAAACCTTCCTCACTAAAGTAAACCTTCCTCCGGGTGGTATACCCGCATAACCGCAGCTTTTTTCCAACTCTGCCAGTAGCATCAATGGAGCACATGAATTTAAACCACAGCAGCTAGGTTGTTGTTATGATTCGTCTAATGCCTTATTACCGCGTGCATTCAAATTTCTAAAAACCACTCAAATGGATTGATCGCGATAATCGAAAACGGAGACTTTCGAAAACCCTTTTGAAGTTTGGCGGGGGGGGGGGGGGGGGGGGGATGTTTGCTGTGAATCAGAAAAATCATAACAATAACCTAGATGATCTCAGCGTGCGCAATAAACCTGGCCAAGCTTTTAAATGCGCTAAAATGATATGTTTCCGTTAAGGTTTACAGACTTTACCGTTTCAAACATCCAGCAATATTAATGTACAAAATTAAGAACAATTTAAGTCCTGTTCACTTAAATGAAATCTTCATAAAAAATATTAATCATTACAAACTGCGAAATGCAGATTTTAACATACCGCGATACAGTATAGTTAAATACGGTAAACATTCTTTAAGATATTATGGCCCTTATATATGGTCTAAATTAACCAAAGAGGATAAAGAGAAACCTAGCTTAGAATCTCTTAAAAGGATATTAGAAAACAGGACTTAGAAAGCATACTCGATAATAACTGCAGAAATTGTATTTTATGTTCAACTTAATTTTTATTGTTATTTTATTTATATTGATCTATTTATTTTTTCATTTATCATATTGTATATACTGTAGGTGTGTTTTAAGAAATATTCTTAATAGTTTTAATAGGTAAATTATTGTAAAAATAGAGACATTTTGATCTAGTAGTATTAGTCTTATTTTAGTCTAAAACTTATAAATAGTGTCCCCAATTAGCTGTAGTATATAGCTAAATATACATTGACACTTAAATAAAGTTATTCATTCATTCATTTTACATTTTACATTATTATTATCAAAAAAAGTAAGTATTACAAATAAAACATTACTGCCGCAAATAGCATAGCTACTCTAGGCGGGTATTGTTTCGGTTTTTTTTCTTATATTCAATATATTATGATTTAATAATTGGGATTAATTGTAATTCAGTATATTTCAAGATTGAAATAACATTCATTGGTAAATAAAATAAAACTAAGTCAATCAGTGGAGTTGTATTATTAAGTCATTTGAATACCTTGCAGATTTCAACATTGTAACCATCTTCATTTAATTTTAAATGAAGATGTTTCACTGCTTCTTTATTGAATGCTAGCTTCGATAGATTTCTTATATGTTCTGGTATCTGATTCCATAATCTAACACCCATTCTAGAGAATGATTTATTTTGTATATTTAACTCATTCCTGTCCGTGGGCTTCCCCAGAGGTGAATAAAATCGTCTGGCGTTAGCCAGAATAAAATACTAAAGACCAATTCGGACAGGAAAGAGTTAGAGAGATAGTTTATAACTCATTCCTGCATGTCCGAGGGCTTCCCCAGAGGTGAATAAAATCGTCTGGCGTTAGCCAGAATAAAATACTAAAGACCAATTCGGACAGGAAAGAGTTAGAGAGATAGTTTATAACTCATTCCTGTCCGAGGGCTTCCCCAGAGGTGAATAAAATCGTCTGGCGTTAGCCAGAATAAAATACTAAAGACCAATTCGGACAGGAAATAGTTAACCTTGAAGGTTGTGTATACAAATAGTTTGATGTTGATGCTCTAGTACTGTATGAATGGATACTGTTTACATACACAAACATATTACTTATATTGGTAGGTGCTCTCCCATTAACAACATCCTACATTGAATTAGCTGCAACTTTCATGCAGAGTAAATTAATAGGGAGAATACCAGATTCTATGAACAAGGGAACAGCACTGCATGTCCTTTCTATCATGTCCTTTTTATTAGAGCTCGTTTTTGTAGAAGAAGCACTTTGTGGAGGTGTGTTTTATTTATATGATGGTTAGAATTAATGCATGAAACGAACAAAGCCCGGATCAGCTTAATTTCTGTCCAGCAGTTCAATATTCGATCGCCACAGCCCGATCAGATTAATGTTATTATTATTTAGGTGTTCAATTTTGTTGCTGTTCCGGTGTTCCGCTGTTCCGTGTTTTACTAAAACGCCATATATTTTATATTCTATTTCAAACTTTTGATCTTCGTCGGCTTTTGAGTTTCAAGCGACCCTTGCAAGTAGGTCTTGGAAATCTGCAAATGGATCATTCCGAAAATGCAGCAAAGCATGCCATGTATCGTGTTTGCTATCAATAATATTGCGCGAAGGTTAGACGAGGTCAGTACTTGGTCAGGAGACCGTCTGTCCAAGTATGGGACTCACGTGAATAGAGTGCTCACGTGATTCGAGGCTTGTTTTCTGGCTTTCCTAGCCTACACAGCTGCCTATTTGTGCCTACGCGCGTGCGTCATGCAATACACCTTTTCGATAATTACGTCACGCTGCATGAAAGCACGGGTGGCGTGTGCTGTTAGCGCGCTGCCTCTCACCAAAAAGTTAAGCCCGGTTAGACGGGGTTAGTACTTGGATGGGTGACCACTTGGGAATGACCCCGTTGTCGGGCTTGGACTCATGTGAGTAGAGTTGTAGTTGATCTCTCCTGTGCTTCGAGGGTTTTTCGCCGGGTTCTCCGGTTTTCCTCCCTCCATAAAATCAACATCTAACATCTTAGCTGTGATCCGTGGTCTGAACTGTGTCGTTGGCGGCTGCTTGGAGCGCCTTTGATATGCCTCGACACGGCCACGTTGATCTGCGTCCTTCGCAATTCAGCCACTGGCTGCAAGTAAGGATGATTAGCCCCCAGTCCTTTATCCTTTATGAAAACGAGGCTCCCAGGCCAAGTTTCTCAATTTTGATTATCATAGTAATCCCGCCATATTTGTTTATGGAAGAAGATGGCTAATAACGTCCAAACTATATATGGTAGAAATACATCGTGTACGTATGTTGTTAGACATTTCATAAGCTTTCATTTGATGTATATTTTAAGTTTCTGTGCTGTGTGTAACTTTTTAAAATGTCCAAAATGTTCCCACCATTGCTCGTCAAGTAATAAACATGATATGGACTTCTCACAACTGTTGTAGCATTTCGAATACCGTTTTTAAAATATTTAACGTACAATAATGACTTTGAAATATGTATATCAAACAGAAGATACTGTAAAATGCTATTTCTGGTAGAACTTTCAAGTTTCTAGCTTAACTCGTTCCTGTCCGATTAAGGGGAAGTATTTTAAAAATGGGAAAACTTACTATTTTCTTGGTCTGATGGATGAATTGTTAACAGGGCCGGACCAATTCCAATCAGTATTAATTGGGTTGTTAAATAAAATACTCCAACATGTGGAAAATACTTTCTCTTAAACTAAAACTTGAAAGTTGTACCGCAAATAGCATTTTACAGTATCTTCTGTTTGATATATGTTTCAAAGTTGTGCGTTATGTATTTTAAAAACAATATCCGAAATTCTACAACAGTTGTGGGAATCCATTATTATTACTTGACGAGCAATGGTGCGAACATTTTGGACATTTTAAAAAGTTACACACAACACAGAAACTTAAGATATACATCAAATGAAAGCTTATGAAATGCCTAACAACATACGTACACGATGTATTTCTACCGTAAATAGTTTGGACGTTATTAGCCATCTTCTTCCATAAACAAATATGGCGGGATTACTATGATAATCAAAATTGTGAAACTTGGCCTGGGGGCTATCGAAAAGGTGTATTGGTGACGCAAAGTCACGGTCTCCCTTCCTCCTCAAATTAAACTCTTAGCTTTATCAGTCTTAGCTAGTGTCTTCGATTAGTAGACTACGAATGGTCAACTGGAATATACATATATTCATATACACACACATATACGTAACTCAGTGGAGTTCGCCGAGAAAACCTTTCTTAGCAAAGTTAGTTTTTAGTGAGGTTTTTGAGCATCAGCTGTCTCGTGATGGGCGAGACGGAAATTTCGGCTATACGTGATCACTTATCTGAGGTGTGACAGCATATATCATTGAAACCTGTTGAAACTACTTACCCCACGTAAACAAACACAGCTTTAAGTTGTGGGCTGCAGCATGATGCGTGATATCAGGAGTTGCATGTTGAATATTTAAAAGAAATGACTATCTGCATGGGAATATGGGATTACACTCGGGCTAGCCCGGCTAAACGGGCTGTTTCGTGCCACGAAATTCTTTCCTCGGCCGCAAAAGGAGATTTGAATTAATGTTAAGATTCGTTTACATCTAAACTAAACCAATTCTTCTTTGTAAATTTAATTTATACGAGTTTTAAAACCACAGTACGATCCTAATCAATCGCGTGACTCAAGTTAACCGGGGGATGGACACCGTTGATAAAAAAACATTACCTACGCCAACGTCAAACTCTGACGTTTCCCCTGGAGCATTTGACATGTTTCTATTGGCTCAACCGTAAGATTGGTTAAACGTGATTGGTTGAGCTAAATAGAAGCCTGTCGAGTGCTTCTGGGAAACGTTGAAGTTTGACGTTGGCGGAGGTAATGTTTTTTATCCCTAGATGCAATCGACGGTAAACGTGACAATCAAAGTAAACAGCTGATGCACCGTAATCAATACCACGTTTATAGCATTATAAATATAGTAGTGAACGTTATTCCAATTTGAAGTAAAGACTGGTTAGAAGCTGAATAATGGTATGTATATATATATATAAAAATCATTTTTAAAAGACTCGAAATGCGAAGCAAAAGTAAGGATTTTATCTTCTTCGAGTGGTGAATAAAATATATTCACTAGTGAGGATATGGAAAATATGCCACTGGATTTTTTCTAGTATATATATATATATATATATATATATATCGAGAGTGAGTTGGGAGAATTCGAAAGTTTATGTGAACCCGAGCCGTATAAGCGAGGATTTACATAAGTATTTTCGAATTCTCCCAACTCACTCGAGTGTTTGCATCAGGTTATATAAACACAGGGCATCCATTTTCTATTTCTTTTATGAAAATGTGCCGTGACACATCACAACCGTGTTTACATAACCTGATATAAACACGATAATTGACCAATCACAGCGTGCGTAAGACGCAACCTATTTTATATATATATATAGTTTAATCAAAGAGCCAGCTTTTGGTCCAGAGGTTGTTCCAAAGATTAATAGAATAGACAAAACAGGAACACTTTAAAACTTTATTTGACGTTTCGGGCACAGCCCTTCTTCAGAATGTTCAAAGAAAGAACATTCTGAAGAAGTCAAGAAGGGCTGTGCCCGAAACGTCAAATAAAGTTTTAAAGTGTTCCTGTTTTGTCTATTCTCTCTCTCTCTATATATATATTTTAAGACCAAATTTTAAGTTAAAACAATTATTTATTTATAAGTGTATCTTACGCAGTTTAATCTAGTGAAATGCCAAATATTTCCTGAAATACACTCAATTCTTCTCCCCGCATGACTATCATTATATATACAAAACTCGTTACTAAGCCCTCAGCTGTTGGTAACGACCTTCGTAGCTCAGATGGTCAGAAACTGAAATGCCAGCTCGTGGGTTCGATTCCTATAGCCGGAATCGGGCCTTGATGTTGCATTTTCGCAACTGGTCTCGGTTTGGTCTTATAATGTCTATTTTTACTACTTATTGACCGAGCGTGAGGTCTGTACTAGTGGAATATCGGACCGACGTTTTTAGTACAAACTGTTTAGTACATACTTGACAAACTGTTAGGCTCGTATTGGCCACCATCTCTCTTGCGAACTAAACCAAAATGGCATATGTTTTCCCATTTCTAAAGTACTTTCCGTTTAGCTAGAGTACTGAACTTTCTACCCCAAATAGCATTTTCCAATTGCTTTTGTTTGACGTATCGCTCAAGGTTGTACGTTACGTATAGTTGAATAAAAAAAATACTTGAAATTCTATAATATTTGTGAGAAGTAAATGTTATATTATTACGAACATTACTATAATGCTACGAACAATATGAACATTTTAAAAAGTTTCACATAACATGGAAACTTAAACAAAACATCAAATGAAAGCTTAACACAATTTCTAACAACATACTTGCACGATATATTTCAACAATGAGTATATAGTTCTGAAATTATTATCCTTCTTGTTGACCGCTCGCGGAAATAGTCATATAATAATCTTACTTACACTCGAACTTCATGTATATAGTCATGTATGTCTGTTTAATCTCAGACTCTGCACTAGTATCGCAGAGTCACGAGTTTGATTCCTGGAAGGCCTTAACTCGAGGTTTTCCTTCACCTAGAATCTCTGAACTCATTTAAATATTTGTTTTACACACAAAACTAATTATAGAAATAACTTCTGATTAGTCGACGACACTTCTTGTCATATTTCTACGAATTGCGTAATTAATCCGTCAGCATTATAGCCCCCTCGTGATGGGTGAGGCGACAATTTACTTACCACGGATTAAGGCGAAAAGGATGATCGGACAACGTCGTTGGGCCATGTTAAAACCCATGACTCTACCAAAACAAAAATAGGTACGTGCAGTCGTGCATGTGACTACCGCTGTTAAGCACCAGAGAGAGATATCGAGAGACTTAAGAAGCAACGCATGAAAATGTGTGAAAAGCACAGACACACAAAGAAATTGATAGTTATTTTAAATCACCGTATACACGTACATCTTTACTGGCTGCTTCCAAAACATAGCTCCAAGTTTCACATGAAGTGAACTTGTAAAATTCAGATTTTTGCACATGTAAATAAAACATCTGGGACTTGTTGTATTGAAGCGCAGATAGCCAATCTGCAGGTGGATAAGTCTTAGCTAGAGAGCCACTCTGGTGGAGCTTTGAACAACCCAATTTAACTCGTATCCACTGAACAGATACATAAGTGGGTATTCAGCAGATGAAATTTAAATTATGTTGTTCAAAGCAGTGCTGTTCTTTAAGTAGGATTTATCCACCAGATAAGCTATCCAGGCTTGCATATAAAGGCGGTTATTGCGAGCATAATTACTACTACTAACAACAACAACAACAACAACAACAACAACAACAACAGTCTTTCTCAAGACCACACCAACCTATACCAGCAACTGCAACATTCACAAACACACGTATACTAAATATAATATACACTCCTACGTTCAAACCATTTACTTTGTAACGTCAAATACCACTAACAACAGTCTTTCTCAAGGCTACCCTAACTCAGACGAACAATTTTTACAAACATGTACTAATACTCAGCTTAGGTTCAAACCATTTCTACTTGGGCTACCTATGGTAGACCGAGTCTTGGTTTCGGCGCGGTTTCTTTTTGGGTGTCACGATTTTGCATTTTTGCACATTTTACTTCTGCTACTTTTCATGTATGTTTCCGGTGAGTTGTTAATAGCCGTGTGACTGAGTGAGGCCGTGAGCAGAGTTGGAAAAAGTATTCAACCTTCCTCCGGATGGGTTTTTAAGTTTAGATAACCTTCCTCAAAATATATAGCGAGAATTTTGTGTTTTGCAACGTTCATAAATACTGCGTGACTTTTGCAGTACCTTGGTTTTCTAGGTTTTCCTAGGTAAGCTTTGGCATACTACAATAGCTACTAATAACTGACCGCTGCTGACTGATAGCCTGCCAACTAACCTCGACTGCTGCGAAGATACAGACATCACAGCAGACATCAGCGTACATGTCTCACACATGTAACTGCTAACACTGCCAGTGCTGCATAATTGTTGGTAGATTTCGAAAGTGCGTGACTCACTTTGTAGTTGAGTTTAACAGCTTTTAGATGTGACTGACGTGAAGTATCCGCAACATTCAGCCTTCGATACAGGCTTCGATACAGGCTTCGATTTTATTATTGCCGCAATTCCGTGTTTTGCCAGTAGCGTGAGCGCATGACCCAGGCGTCTTGTTTATTTTATAATGTCAATCACCAACAGTCTTTCTCAAGACTACACTGACCTAGACAAACTACTTTTACAAACGCGTACTTATAATACTCCTAGCCCAGATTCAAACCAATTGGTAGTTTTTTATTATTTTTTTTATTATACCCCAAAGGGCTTTTCATTATCTAATTACACTATATTAAAAACTATAATATACTAAACTAATATATAGACAAATTATATTATTTATAATTATTACATATTACAATCAACCAATCAGGTCATAAAAAATTAATTAACAAGGGGTACCTAAAAATTATTTAATAAAATACATTTATACTCTAATTTATAATAAATAAGATTCTCACTGTTCTTAATAAGATTTTATTGAATATTAAATGTACAGAAAACTATATAGGATTAATCAGAGAGAAAACTATATTGGATTATATGGTGTCATTTAAATGAATAACGGACACAGAGTCGTAAACATAATAGTGAACTATACAATGCCGCATTTTAGTTAAGTAGCCTGTTTCCAGCCCGAAATTTCGGGCTGTTGTGATGTGGAGATATAAGTTGAGATGCTATCTATATAATAAATAATTCTCCGTCTTCAAAACGAAACACTTTTTCTCGTATTTGATCTATCATGCATCAAAAGTATAGTGTTTGCTCATATTGACTATAGTAGATAAATAAGCATTAATCTGTTTTGTTAACTTTTATCATGGAAATGGTCAAATGCACAATAAATTTCCTTCAAAGTCTAGCCATTTGCTCAACCCCTTTCGGAGTATATCCGATTAACCTGCATGTCACCAACCGACAAACACACAGCGGTGATAAGTCCTAAAGTTATCCTAATTTTCTGTTTTAACTCCAACAAATCCAACAACTTCGAAAGGCTATTGCGAACCGTGATTCATCTAAGCACTGTGGATTAAATAGCGATCTTCTTTTAGATCACGCGCAAGTTTATCAGATTTCTCGCGAGCGCTGACACCGGTTCTCGATTATTGATGTGCGTCGTTTAAATGTTCTACACGTTCATTGTGTTTTCACAGTGTGAACAGTTTTCGTATGGAGGGGGTAGCTTTGGGGAACTAATTGAATGAATAGATCCAATTGTGAGCAAAATTAAACATTTAAATCTCGTTACTAGACGCCGTGTACCCAAACAACTAATATTGTTTAGTATTCGCCCAGTTGGTTCCATTGTAAGCAAATGGAAAAAAGAGGTGCGCATTTGTGTACATATATACGTAGATATATGTAATGCAAAGTATACATGACACTTAATTCTCATGACCACAAGCTAGCATATCTATCCCTTCTCTTAACAATGTACATTACGACATTAACATATATCCTTTATCCTTGTACATAGCGGTATACGATGCCATACATCAAACTCAGGCCTATTCAAACGTCGAACGTATCATGTGCCGAACCTAATGCACATTAAGTTCCACAAAGTTCGACGTTGGTTGCAAACGTCGAACGTAATGAGTCACGGCGAGCATTCATTGGTTTCGCCCTAGTGTTTCTCTGGTTAAATGTATTAGGTTCGGCACATCATAAGTTCGACATTTAAAACCGCGTCGAACCAAGGGTCGAACTAAATGCATTCGGTTCTACCTTAATTAAAATTTTCAAATTTAATCGTTTCAAACGTCGAATTTATCATGTACTTAACACCCAGTATATATATAGGTTAGGCACATGATGAGTTCGACGTTTGAACCGAGCCAATGCGGGTTAGAGCGGCTCACCGGCGATCAGAAGGTTGCGTGTTCGAGCCCCGCTTGGGAAACTCGGAAGTTTTTCTGAGTAAAATAGCTCGAAGAACATTTACACTCAATTCTCATGAGCAAGCTAGCTTATCGATTTCTTCTCTCAACAACATGTATTATACGACGTTAACATATATCATGATACTTGCACATAGCAGTGTATAATTAAAGGGCAATAGCACTAAAAATTAAGTTTGTCTAATTTGAAAGAACTCATAAAATTGTAATAGAAGATCCTTTACAACTTTTTCGTATCTCTCTTCGTTTTCAAGATATTTCAATTTGTTTGATATGTAAATGAGATGGTCTCTGACTTCAGGTGTGGGGTAAAATATTTTCACATGTAGCAAAACCAGTTATATCTCTAAGTTTGTTCAGCGAAATCATTTGAAACTGTGCACATAAAAACTCCTTGCGATGCTGAACATTTCATGTTAGATATGTAAGTGATTTTGCTCTGTATGAAAATTTTTCACCCCACTCCTGACGTCAGAAACCATCTCATTTACATATCAAACAAATTGAAATATCTTGAAAACGCAGAAAGATACGAAAAAATTGTAAAGGATCTTCTATTACAATTTTATGAGTTCTTTCAAATTAGACAAACTTAATTTTTAATGCCAATCCCCTTTAAATGTCATAAATCGAACTCGACCTACGTTCAAGTCATCCGAGTCCCAGTAGCTCAATGCCGGTTATAACGTCTCACCGGCAATCATAAGTTCCGCTTGGGAACTCGGAAATTTTAGTTCTGAGTAAAATAATTCGAAGATCATTTACACTCAATTGTCATAACCGAGCTAGCATATACATCTCTTTTCTCAACATATGTAGACTACCTGGAACATGGGATAAAATAGATGTAATGTATAAGAGAAAATCAGAAAACAGCTGATAATGGAACTATTTAACAATTAGTCACCGAAGTCGAGGTGACTATCGGTGAATATTTACCGAGCCGCGAAGCGGCGAGGTAAATACACCGATAGTCACCGAGACTGAGGTGACTAATTGTTTTAGTATAATTTCAGAGGTTGATAAAAAACCAATAACGTTGAAACAAAAACTTTTAAACAACTGCTTTCATTTTAACAGTGGTGATTCTGTTTATTCACAGACGATGTTAGCAAGCCACAGTCTTTGTCAGTAAATAATTTCAAAAAAAGAGTTAACAACATCCTACTTTGGAATTAAACTTGTACATACATTCAAATATATGCTAAAAAGACTTTTATTCTGGTGTTTTGGATCCTGTGTTACGGCTTTTTTGCACTTAATTCATGTTCTATATGTTCTTCACTCATGACGAATTTTTCGAAAACTTCGCTACGACCAAAACCTAGCCAAAAACATACAAAAAATACGAAGAATTATAGAAAATATACTTCCTTACCTTTATAAAGTTTTGTTTTTACGATATTTGATATGTACAACATCTCAGTGATAAATGTTTTCAGTATTATGCTCTTTTGTTTGTCTCAAAAACTACAGACCCCATTTTGAAAAAAAAAATCAACACTTCAATGAATCGACAAATTCTAAAATCTCATACTTCAAAATGACAACTCCGAGTGGGAGACTGAAACGAGTAAAGTCAGTGCAGTGTTGAATAAGTACCAGTCTCTTTTCCAAAACTACTTTTGAAGAACAATTTCTTGTGATGTAATAGTCACCGCGCTAGGCGGTGACTATCACCTCAGATTCACCGCTGAGCGGACCAATCAGAAAGCTGGAAAGCCTCTTTTCCACTATGAAATTATACTAAACACGGATAGAGACATAATCGTAGAGTAAAGATAAAAGCTTGGAAAAAAGTGGGATCTAGGATCCTAGATCCTGAGGAACATTTTTGGTTCTTCACGCATATATTCAGTCATCTGTCATTTGATGTAAAATTATATAAATTGTTCCTCAATCAGATTATTTTGTTTCCTCGTAATAACAGGCAAGTGTTCCCAATCAACATTGAGTTCCAGATTTTTGAGATGTTCCTCAGCTAAAATAGTATTTTTGCGGATTGACGAAACGTATTTGTGTAGTATTAAATCTTCTTATCGGGGGAGAACATTAATTTTGCAGTCAGCCCAAAAAAGTTAAGTTAGGACAAGGCTTCTCTTTGCACACTTTTGAGGAACATTACGGAAAATTTCGGATTCGAGGAACCGTGGACACTTTTTCCAGGTCTGGTTGTAATCCACGTGTCCACTTTGACTATATAGTACAGTCCAAAACATGTATCTACTAAAAATAGTTGTTCCCTTCATTAATATTTATTTTAGATCTTTTCATTTTATTTTCAGGTTTAACGTATTTTGGACGAATTATTTAAGATTAATACTAAGAACATATTTTCTTCTGTGTACCCATACAGTTATGAGAATACGGAATATAAATATCAAAGTGGAAACTATTTGCGAGACGCAACACAATTTGAACTCTAGCTGGCAATATTTACCAGTGTTTTCGTGTCGGTAATTGTGTATGTTACGCATCACACATTTGTAAATAAATAATTGTTAAATAAAATACATATAAAAATAAGAATCCGAGTGGCTGTGGTACCTCGATACGTAGTCCCAGGTCTTATTACAGTCGATTGCATGTGTATTTATAGTTGTAGCAATAAGTTATATAAATTAAATCCGCTGATGGTAACGTATAAACAAAAAACATAGCGAGGTAAAAAAAAATCCAAATGAAAGCGTAAGTTGGCATGATATAACTGCTTGTTAACGTTGGGGCTGTCAAGATTTTTACGATCCATGGCGTATATGATGGCGCAAAAATAGCGTGCACTTTGCAATAGTTCGATAGGGTTAGCTGACGGCTTTCAGCCAATCACCACAAGTCTTTTCAAAATGTTTAACAATGTGTTGTGTTTCAGACTATCCGTTCTCTGTGGAGTTCGGCAGGATTTAACTTTCCTAGATTTATCCCTTCCTGTTTTTGAAATACACCTGTTCCCTTCCTTTGCCAGAAACTCTGCTTGCTGTTATCTTATCGCTTGACAGAAACATAGAATCTATTTCGTTAACAAACGATGCGGAGGGCCCCGCTCTGTGATTACAGTCTTAACCTCTTCAACCCTAGCGGTCTCCCAATAACGAGTGAAATCGTCTGGCGTTAGCCAGAATATAAATACTAAAAAGGAATTTATGGTTGCCTTCAACTGCGACCAACCAAAGACAAGTAAAATCGTCCGGTACTAGCCAGGGTGAAATAATAAAAGAGAATTCTGGGTTGAGAAAGTTAAAGCTTTAGCAGTTTAAGACATTCTTTTTGGAAACCTTGCAAAATCTCACGTTATATCGATACCCTTATTAAATGCCAACTTGCTTTACGATATGTCGGTTTACTCATGGTTTACTCATACTCGATCTGTGTTTTGATACATGGAAATTTGAATCCCTGACAACTATACGCAAATCGAAAGACCCGCACACCCACGCTCGGAAACACTGTCGCACGTCCGGTACATACAATTGCTGTATTGAATAACCATTTGTAAATATTTTGTCATTTGTAAATGACAGCGGTTCTCTCAGCCGATGCTATGCCGGCTCCTAACAGTTACTCCTATCAAGGAAAGAAGACCACAATAACGACGCCATGCTGTACGGCTAATGTATTGCGGTGTTAATTAATTTTTTATGTTTTGTACCTTCTTAATATGATGCTGCGACAGGTGTTAGTGTCTGTTCAGGTTGTTTTGTCGACGATTTGGGCAATCCCGAATTTGGATCGCGTTATATTGTCGTTCCTTCCCAAACAAGGCCTCGTCCTTGAACAGCCGTTTGGGAAGTATATTTATTGATGTGTTCTTTATGGTATTTCCTTGATTTCTAGAGTCCTGGTTCCGTCGACTAATCCTAGCTCACACGATGGTCTACTTGAACGTAAGATTTTATCACGTCGCTCTAATATGTTTCATTTACTTGCCTCAACGAGCTTACCTTTTAATCTATTATCCAACGATATTTTGGTGTCCGAACAACTGTCGGTAAGTATAAATATATATTTTTAACTGATATACGGTGAAGAATTATGCCAGTACTATAAGTTTTATTCACGGCTCAAAGATCTTGTACAGTACTTCATTCGCCGAATTTCTAATAAGTCTTCTTCCTTCTAAGACACGTACGCGTCTTTTAGCAAAGAGATCTTGATTTGACCTCCTTTTTTTGATACAGTAAAATAGTATCTATAGTTTATTTATGTTTGAAGTCAATGACACCATTTTCAACTCGTTCAATTGAATTTTCAATTCATTCAGGGCTTTTCCCAGAGATGAATAAAATTGTCTGGTGTTAGCTAGAATTGAATACTAAGTCAAATGCGGACAGGAACTGGAGAGTTAAGAGCTTTTCTAACTCGTCCCTTGCATGAAAGACTTTCCCCAAGTGTGTCTGTCGTTAGCCAAAATGAAGTACTAAGGAATTGAAAGAGTAGGAATCGAAAGAGTTCACTGTCAAACGTTGTTTAGCAAATTGTACGACAACGAATTCCTGCTCGAATTAAAAGTAATAATTCCTACCCTATACTGGTACAACGGTTCTTTCTTTTTAACAGACATCGTAATATACTTTGGCCGCCTTCCCTAAATCATTTATTCCCACGTTAGAATACAATTCCCTTGTTCGTGAGTCGCGTTGGCTCTCGGGGAGGTCTCTTTATGGTAATGAAACGCGAGAATTTATATTGTTTGTTTTGATATTAAGCTTAGCTTTGTTTGGACTCGGCTCCGGCCTTATTAATATTCGAGGCGACCACGAAATGACTCACAAAGGGTTAAAGCCGATATTTACGACCCGCGAGTAATATCATAGCCTTGTCTACTAACTATATGATAAATGCAGTACAATATACACTACTCAAATGACGCTTTATTGCGTTGTTTTGTCTACAGTATTCCAAAATTTAGTCGATACTGAAATTTTCAGCTTTTGTCAAGACAAAATAAATTAGATTCATATTAAATTGTGGGTGTATTTAAAACTTTTGTTTGAACACTCTAATGGTCACCCCCAAAAGTGTCCTTCAGTACTTGAATACTCTGGAACGACGTCATATTTTTAGTACAACGATTCTAGGGTGTGCCACTGCATAGCGTGTCAGCCTATAGGCTGTGTGCGTGAGTCGGCCGGCTAACCGTCAAACCGTGCTAACTTGTATCACGAAATCCGTTCGTATAGGCTACAAGAGGAGTTAATTAATCAACGTTGGGGTTCGTTTTCATCTAAACTCGATCAAGTCTGCTTTGCAAATTGAGTTTATGGTAGTCTTAAAACCACAGTACGATTTTAGTCAGACAAGTCAGTCTGGTAAACCGTCGTGTAATCAGTAATCACTCCCTTAATTCCTTAAATCGATCCAACTTGATAAATTTCAAATTTTGATTTGATTTAATTTGAGAAGGCCGTTGACACTCCTTTAGATCAATCTCAAACTTGTTTAGATCACATTCGTTTAGATCAATCTCACATTCGTTTGGATCAATCTCACACTCGTTTAGATCAATCTCACACTCGTTTAAATCAATCTCACGCTCGTTTAGATCGGTCTCATGACTTGTTTAGATCGGTCTCACATTCGTTTAGATCGATTTCATAGTCGTTTAGATCAATCTCACACTCGTTTAAATCGATCTCACAGTCATTAGATCAATCTCACACTTGTTTAAATCGATCTCAGTCATTTAGATCAATCTCAGACTCGTTTAGATCGATCTCATTTCCTTTGTCAAACATGTACAATCATTTTTAATTAAATCGATCTCAGATCACGTGTATAATTGTAGTTAACTTATCAAATGTTCATCCTAATCATAGTTGATAGAGGGAGATGGTTAGGAAACCCGGCAAACTTCAAATATATTGAACAAAGAACCCACTTGGAGGTTGAACAGGGTTTGACCGTGCACAATATTTTTTAAAGCTCATTTGATATGGCCAAACGACTGAATACAAACGTCTTCTATTGGAAGCACGGCTCGAAATATGTCATTATTTGTAATAAGTACTGGAATACCTCGAACCAGAAGCCAAAACAAACACGTAGTGCCCAATCCCTTCTACACTGCTATCTTAGTATTTTCAACCGTGACCGTGCACAAGGTTCACAAAAATCTAGAACAATGGATTTTATGAAGTTTCCCAACCATCTCCGTCTATCAACTATGTCCTAATTGACTAGAGTTGAGCTCTAACTATATTTGAAATTATGTATAACAGTGATTAACATACACGTCCTTACACTCTGGCAACTCAGCGAATCTTCCGCAACGGAAATAAACCGAAAGTGTTTCTTGGTATTAAAATAATCAAACAGTGTCAACCCATTTCCTGGTATTGATTTGAATGTAACAATGTTGGAACACGTCCCTCCCATTGTTTGAACAATGAGGTCGGCAAGAACCCAAGGATTTGAGTTCGGGCCGAGTTGCGTGGGGTCCGAGTTAGAATTTGAATGGGGATTTGAGTTAGGAATTGAGTTAGGATTTGAGTTGAATTGGTATGGAAAGGAATTAGTTGTATGGTACAGTAAAATGCGATACTCATGTTAGTGTCTGTGCTCTCACTGTTCTGCTATAGACAACAGGTTCTAACTTGGCAAAAATTCTTCGCTATCTTTTTCTTTCTTGTCTTCTTCCGTATCTTTTTTATTGTTGCGTATTGTTGTTGGTCTTTCAGTTCCTGTAACATTACTATTCTAGGTACTTCCTTGTGGGCGTCTTTCTTATATTAATTGTTCGTTCTATTACAACCCTTCAACAACGTTTTTGTTTTCAAGTTATTTTTATTCTATTTTTGTCTTCTCATTATGACATAACGACGTCAGTAGACTCGAAGCGGACAGCGAATTCTAGTCTTTCATGTAGTTGCGCGTATTGTTCAGTTCACTGTCGAAGCTGAGTGTCTTATTCGTGTTAATAATACTTCTCTCCAACTCTAGCTGATTTTTTTTCAGCTCTCGTCATAACTGCATGCGTAGTGCCCTAAATTATCATCAGATTCATTCTCAGTTTTTCTAACATTCCTGGTTCCGTAAGTTTGTGCCGGAAGTGCTGCTTCACTTGTTTTGGAAAAGCGCCCACTTTCCATTGTAGGCGTCTTAGAACGTTTGGGCCATCTTCCGGCTTTCTGGCTAGATTTCAATAGCATTTGGCGACTTTCAGTTCTATATTTTTAGTTAGCCAAATTTTTTTCCAGTTGCCTAAACTCTTTTTGCTAGTCACTAAATTCTCTTTTCATGAGTTGACAAGCAAATTTTCTCCAATACTTATGTACTATCCAGGGCATAGGGGTATCGTTCTTCTATAGTTTCGATAGTGTGTTGTTGGAGTCATCTGTTTTATCTGTCTGTATATGTAATTTATCAATTCATTGTGATTCTCTAGAGATATGACCATTCCAAATGCCAATTTTCGCAACCGCTTACACAGTACATTTGTTTCGGAAAACTCATTTGTTTCGGAAAACTCATTGAAGACAATGTATAACATATTAGCCCTTGCCATACTTTGATTATTGTTCACTTGTTTGGGGGAATTGCAATAAATCACTACAAGAAAAAAATCAAAATTCCAAAATAGAGCTGCCAGAGTCATAACCGGTGACTCGTATGAGATCCGCTCAATTGACATTTTAGGAAAACTAAATTGGAAAACTCTCGAGGAAAGGAGAGAACAACAAACTATTAAGTTAGTTAACAAAGCATTAAGTGATGAAGCCCACAGAATATATCTAACATGTTTAAGATTTCTATAAATGAGAAATATAAATTAAGAAATAATAATCTTATGCTGGCGCTGTCGAAACCTAAAACAAATGCAATGAAGAGGAGTTTCAGTTACTTAGGTGCCAAGGTCTGGAATAAACAAGACATACAAGAACGTAGTTACAAATTGTCAAATGTAGTTACTCAATGATAATATGATATATTTTAACTATTTAATTATTCTAACAGTATTGAATTTTAAATATTTTATTACTTACTAGTATTGAATAATTTGTAAATTTTTAATATCATATGCATGTACTAACAAACGTTTTAAGTAGTAATAGTACTTAAAACATTTCATATTTTGTTCTTACTTCACACGGCCCCATGAAAAGCAACCTTTTTAGTTTTGTATCTTTTAACGTTCTATATATATATATATATATATATATATATGTTATGGTTGATGGGTTACCGTGTTAAAATATGATTCAATAAATAAATTAAATAAATACAGTAAAGTAGCAATATGATTGCAATTTTCGCCAAACCTAAGTTTCACTTCACAAAAGTTATGAATCTCTAATTACTATTTTATTCAACAATCATTATCGACCCATTTCCTTACTATTTTATTAAACAATCATTATCGACCCATTTCCTTACTATTTTATTCAACAATCATTATCGACCCATTTCCTTACTATTTTATTCAACAATCATTATCGACCCATTTCCTGCTATTGACTTGAATCTAACAACGTCGAAACACTTCCTTCTATTGTTTGAACAGTTTATCTTTAGTGCCAATCAGGAATAAAAATTAGGATAAAATATTTTAGTAGCCATTGGCGACTTGGCTTGTCGCTACACTTTGTAATTGTTTCTTACAATACAATACAATAGTTTCTTACAATACAATAGTTTATTACACTACAATAGTTTATTACAATACAATAGTTTATTACAATATTTAGTTTCTTACAATATGAATAGTTTATTACAATATGAATTGTTTATTACAATACAATTGTTTATTACAATACAAAAGTTTATTACAATACAATAGTTTATTACAATACAATTGTTTATTACAATACAATTGTTTATTACAATACAATTGTTTATACAATAGTTTATTACAATACAATAGTTTATTACAATACAATACAATTGTTTCTTACAATACGATTGTTTATTACAATACGATTGTTTATTACAATACAATAGTTTATTACAATACAATAGTTTATTACACTACAATAGTTTATTACAATACGATAGTTTATTACAATACAATAGTTTATTACAATACAATAGTTTATTACATTACAATTGTTTATACAATAGTTTATTACAATACAATAGTTTATTACAATACAATAGTTTATTACAATACAATAGTTTATTACAATACAATAGTTTATTACAATACAATAGTTTATTACAATACAATAGTTTATTACAATACAATAGTTTATTACAATACAATAGTTTATTACAATACAATAGTTTATTACAATACAATCGTTTATTACATTATTTAGTTTATTACAGTATGAATAGTTTATTACAATATGAATAGTTTATTACAATATGAATAGTTTATTACAATATGAATAATTTATTACAATATGAATAGTTTTTTTATGATACAATTGTTTATTACAATACTTAGTTTATTACAATACAATAGTTTATTACAATATGAATAGTTTATTACAATAGTTTATTACAATAGAATAGTTTATTACAATACAATAGTTTATTACAATACAATAGTTTATTACAATACAATAGTTTATTACAATACAATAGTTTATTACAATACGAATAGTTTATTACAATATGAATAGTTTATTACAATACAATTGTTTATTACAATACAATTGTTTATTACAATACAAAAGTTTATTACAATACAATAGTTTATTACAATACAATTGTTTATTACAATACAATAGTTTATTACAATACAATTGTTTATACAATAGTTTATTACAATACAATAGTTTATTACAATACAATACAATTGTTTCTTACAATACGATTGTTTATTACAATACGATTGTTTATTACAATACAATAGTTTATTACAATACAATAGTTTATTACACTACAATAGTTTATTACAATACAATAGTTTATTACAATACAATAGTTTATTACAATACAATAGTTTATTACATTACAATTGTTTATACAATAGTTTATTACAATACAATAGTTTATTACAATACAATAGTTTATTACAATACAATAGTTTATTACAATACAATAGTTTATTACAATACGAATAGTTTATTACAATACGAATAGTTTATTACAATATGAATAGTTTATTACAATACAATAAACTCAAACTTTTGTTTTCTTTCACTTAGTTTCAATCTAAATAAGCCTGGTAGTAAGAATGCACCATTTACCTTCAATGTCAAACCAAGCAGTCATTTATTTTTCGTGTGTCCAAACATCGCCATCTGGGGTGACATGAGTGATAGAAGTCCTCATCATGGCAGAATGTATGAGAACCTTATGCTGGTGGACAAAGACGGCTACGATACTTGCACTGTAAATAGGAAACAAAATCCGCAACTAAACAGAGAGATTATGAGATGTGAGGATAATCCAATGAAGTTTAAGTATACAGAAGAGATATTTTCATCTCACAGAGCTTTTCCGTCGAAAATGAAATACACATATGGGAAAACGTATTACTTTATTTGTAAGTCTTCAACTCCGCTCACCATTATTTTTTTCATAGTTGCATATATTTAGTAAAACAAAAATTTATTTTTTTTCTCTCCCATTAGCTACTTCAGACGGTACATTGGAAAGCTTGGACAACACAAGCGGAGGTCACTGCAAAACCCATAACATGAAGCTTAAAATCTATATTTGTAGAGCAAATGGTAAGGTATATCAACATCTAAACGTAATAAAACAATGATTTTGTCCTTCGTTTTTGTCGTCGAGCAGTCGGTGAAGTGCTCAATACAAAATGTAGAACAAGGTTACAGTTAAAAATATAGGGTGGGTAATTTTTTTTATTATTTCGATCGTCGAGTCGTCCTACAGCAAATATTTCTGAAGTTTGAGAATTTTTTTCTATATTTTCTTACTTTGGGATATTTTTGTTTTGTTTATGTTTCGTATTAATTTGTTTATTGTTTTCTGTTGTCCTTTCTTTTATTTTTTTTCTGACTTTTTGCGTGCTTTATTTAAACATAATAGAAAGCTGCAAATTCGAAATGCCAAAATGTCCATACAGCAACGTTTTTCACGATATGGATAGGCCAACAACTAAACCGATTACCCTTGCGCCGAAATCCAACCCATCAGCTCCTACCAACGTCACATCCGTCCCTTCCAAGATGTCTAAAAGAACAACGTCCACTCTGAAGTTCACAGAAACAGGAGAACAGATGAGTCGTCCAACAAGAAATCCTGTTCAGCAAAGCACTGCAGACCCTTCTGCAGGCGATCTTAGTGCACGGACGTCTTCACAGACAAGTAAGAATTCGGAAACTCCAGATTGTTAAATTATTTATTCATTTATCTATTTATTTATGCGTTGGTTGGTTCGGTCGTTCGGTCGGTCGGTCGGTCGGTCGGTCGGTCGTTCGTTCGTTCGTTCGTTCGTTCGTTCGTTCGTTCGTTCGTTCGTTCGTTCGTTCGTTCGTTCGTTCGTTCGTTCGTTCGTTCGTTCGTTCGTTCGTTCGTTCGTTCGTTCGTTCGTCCATTTATTTATTTATCCATTTATTTATCCATCCATCCACATTTACTCTATTTATCTGTCTATCCATTTATCCATTTATCCATTCATCTATTCACCCATCCATCCATTTACCCACCCACACATCCATCCATCCATTCATCTATCCATTCATCTATCTATATATACTTCCATTCATTCATTCATCCATCCAGGCGTCTATTCATCCATTTATCCATCCACTCATTCACCCATTCATCTATCTATCCATCCACTCGTTCATTTATTCATTCATTTATTTATTTATTTATTTATTTATTTATTTATTTATTTATTTATTTATTTATTTATTTATTTATTTATTTATTTATTTATTTATTTATTTATTTATTCATTCATTCATATTTTATAACTTATTTTCATTTATTATATATTTATTTCATATTATTTATTTGTGTATTTATTTATTCAACAGTATTAATAAAATAACATTGGTTCGATGAATCAAGCTGGGTTTTACTCTATTTTCTTCTCATCTTTTTTAACTTTTTTGTTTTTGTTCGTTTTAGTTTGGGGCAAAAACAGAAGACATATAATCATTCATATTACCATGGCATTAATAATTTTAGTGCTCTTGCTATGCCTCATTTACGTCGTGATATCTCGCAGGTATGTCGATTGTCGAATGTGGCTTATATAAACTTACGTTGGTAGTCTATTCCGTCTGTGAACGGGTATAGATCACTCTTGAATTATTTTATTACTTTATCTCTCACATATTCGCTCGTGTTTGTGCCACTAGGATAACCAAGAAATCTCCAATGAGCGAGGGAGAGGGAGTAAACTCGAAACTTTATAACGAAAGACCTATCAGTTTGGCGCCCATCAATGACGATGCTTATGAGGAACCTTCTTACTCCCCTGAGTAAGTATAGGACAAGTATATGGCCGTTATTCCTTCCTTCCTTCCTTCTTTCCTTCCTTCCTTTCTTCCCTCCTTGCTTGCTTCGTTGCTTGCTTGCGTCCTTTCTTCCTTCCTTCTTTCCTTCCCTCCTTCCTTTCTTCCTTTCTTCCTTCCTGTCTTCCTTCCTTTCTTTTTTCCTTCCTTCTTTGCTTTCTTACTTAATTTGTTATTTACTTACTCACTTATTTACTCACTCACTCACTCACTCACTCACTCACTCACTCACTCACTCACTCACTCACTCACTCACTCACTCACTCACTCACTCACTCACTCACTCACTCACTCACTCACTCACTCACTCACTCACTCACTCACTCACTCACTTACTTACTTACGTTTAAACTTTCTTAAACACTAGAAAACCTGAGGGATGTCCAAAAACTAATGGTGTAGGAGTTAACTCTAAACGTTTTCAACAAAAGCCTGTTAGCGTGTTTCCCATGAATGGAAATTTTCATCTGAAACCTGTATCAGCGCTGGCGGATGTGTAACACCTGGAGTGAAAAGGAATTTCATAGTTGAATATCTTGATTCACAATCAACCACGTCGTGGACATTTAGCACCATACAAGAAAGGATGACGCAAGGCTCAAAGCCACGTCCAAAAACTCAGTTCAAATCTGCCATTACAGTGATTACACATTCCGCTTATACACGCCGTTTGAATATAAGATTGATTTGCATAACTCGAGATAATTTGTGGATGCACAACGTTTATTGTAATTTTGCTGAACTTTCAACTTTTTGTCTCAGGCCTTTATCACCTTGAGTCTTACGTACGCTGTGATTGGGCAGTTACCGTGTTTATATCAGGCATTATAAAATAAGGTGCCCTCTACGCACGCTCTGATTGGCTGGGCGCCGTGCATTTGTAAGAGAACAGAGATCATGAATGACGTAAAATGGCGTCAGCTAGCCAGAAAAGCCCGTCAAATTCCAAAACTACCTTACTTTTAGTTTGATTTTTCCTCTTCTTATTTTATAAAACAAATAAAATATATCGCGGCTTCTGTGCATATGTACTCTTATAAAGGTACTCGGCTATCGCCTCGTGCCTCTACTCAACTTCTTTCGTGTTCAAATGACGTCAAACGTGCCTTTATAAGAGTACATATGCACGGAGCTTTATGTTTTATTTGTTAAATGCAAACGCGGTTGTGACGTCACAGCACATTTCTTAATCTTATTTCATAAAAAAAATAGAAAATGGACGCCCTGTGTTTATATATAACCTGTTGCAAACACACGAGTGAGTTTGGAAGAATCCAAAAGTATACTTATGTATAAACCTCGGGTTTCTAGTTCTAGTTATTCGAACTGTTGAAAAAAGAAAATTAACACTTTAGAAAGAAACGTTTCTATTTTATAAATGCTAGTACTGATTGAAGCCGACCTGAAATAGATTTAAAGTTTTGTTGGTTCAATTGTTGTACACGCTGTCCTTAGATAGTAATATAATCGGAGAGCTCTGAGCTCCAGACGAGACTCGAACCCACAACGTTCTAAGTTCATAATATATAAGTGAGTTTTGGTTCACGAAATGTTAGAGAGTGCTCAATACCATATATAGATAGAGCAAAATACAAAGTATGAAGTATAGTTTTACCTTAAAGTCTTCGCTACCAGAGATTTCACCCTAAACGGGATCATCAGGCCTGCAATGATCCCGTTTAGGGTGAAACCTCTGGTAGCGAAGACTTTAAGGTAAAACTATACTTCATACTTTATATATATATATAATTATTAAAATTAAAATTAAAGAAAAGCAAGTTTTAGTTAAGGGGTAATGCCATTTTGACCATGCCCAAGGTAAAGTCTACCACACATGGTTTAAATTCATTCCAGATGAAATTAGAAAACTGGCCAGCTTTAATGCCTTTTAAAAACTGAGCTTTGACAACCTGAATTTCACTAAATTAAACTTTTAGAATATTATTTATGTATACATTAATATTTCGATTTAATACTTTAGCTTTTATTAGTAATTTCTATTTTACAGGATATTATGTTTTTCAGTAATTTTTGTGGCAAACCTGTAAAATAGCTGGGTTATTCTTGAATGATAACCCAATTAGCTAAGTGTTTCTTTTGACCACATTAATAAAACTTTGTATTCTTTTCTTGTATTTGTACTTTCCAAATACTGGCCAGACCCTCTAACCATTGAGCGACTGGAACTGTCTAGCATTCGGAAGGTTGCGAGTTCGAGTCCCGTCCCGAGCTAAAAGTTTCAACATCTAACGACACCTTGTACAGCAACAACTAACACAACTCGTACAAAGACGGACTTCGGTCCGGGGAACGGTATACATTGAGCAATCAGAACTCAGAATATTTACAAAGCCAATACTTTTCCTCCACAATACAAATTATTCGAAGTTAAATTTTTACCATAATATATATATATTTTATAGACTATTTAAAAAAAATAGACTGTCGTACAAATGTATATTTGTGTATATTTAATTGTCGTGATGTTAATAATTTAAACTACATAGCAGTCTCCTTGAGTTGCGCTCGTCTTCTTTTATAGTCAAACCGGATGTTCTCTTGCGTGCGACTTTGCAATATTGATAGGCTACATTGCAATTTTGATTGATGGAATCAATCAGCAACCTGCAAACGCTTTATCACGATTTCTCGATGGCTTGCCCTAAAAATCATTTTAAATGCCAAACGTTGAATAATGCGATAATAATTCTACATAAAGTTAGAGCCATTACCTTCAAGTATAACATCACATTTATGTGTTGTTCGATGTTTAAAACCAATATTTTAAGCAACCCGTCGAGGAATCGTGATAAAGCATTTGCAAGTTGCTGATTGAATCCTCCAATCAAAATTGCAATGTTGCAAGAGAACATCCGGTTTGACTATAAAATGTTTTTAGTGATTATTTTTTAATATCTTTAAAATATATACATTTTTGAAAAACGATTACACGTTTTAACTGCAAAGATGGTTATTTATCTGTGTTTTCTAATAATTATAATGGTAATAATTAATAATGATGATGTTATGTTGTTAATAACAACACTGATTATAATGTCAATAATAATGTTAATAATAATAAATTTAACAATTTTAATGATAATTTCAATGTTGATTGCTTTTTTCCTTAAATAACTAAATAACAACTATACTATTGCTACGCATGACTATAGAATTTAAGGAACTGTTCATGCATGTGTATGTAGACACACATGTACATGAATGCCATGGGTATGCGGATGAGTTCTTGCTCATCTCAAGGTGGAGATCATTATCCTTGATCTCCTCGGCGTCCTTGCCCTGCATAGCCAACGGCTGAATTACAGCTACCAGTCATTTCGCTTTCGCGTTTTACTGGGCTGATAAGTTCTAATTCAACAGGGAGTGGTGGTACTTGTGTTGTACAAGCATATATCACTTTAATCTCTTCTGCTACCAGCACTTGTGCCCATACTCGAAATCTAGTTATTGCAAACTCAATTTTAGAGTTCCAACAATAACATGACCTTCGTTGACTTGTTATATATATATTCATGACTATTAACATGTTAGAGATGCTCATTAATAATTAAAAATCAGCAATTTATAGAAATGATCCATAAATCAGCAATTTATACGGACAACACAACATTTAAGGAAATCCGCACCAATTTACCAAAATGCATTAAGACACAGTAATTTCAATCAGGAATTGAATTACACACAGCAAAACCCACAACAACCACGCAAAAACCGACATCGCAATATCATTTGGTTCAATCCACCATACAACAAAAACGTAAGATCAAACATAGGACGCAGCTTTCTTAACCTAATCGACAAACATTTCCCACCAGAAAACAAACTGCATAAAATTTTCAACAGAAATGCAGTGAAAGTCAGTTACAGTTGCATGAACAACGCCAAGTCCACAATCATGAAGCACAAGGCACACATACTTAAAAAAAATCGGGTACAAAATGAAGACACAGCCAGTTGCAACTGCAGGGATAAAAGCAAGTGCCCACTTCATGGACAGTGCCTGACAAATAGCATAGTATACAAAGCAACTGTTTCCACAAGCGACATAAATAACACCAAACACTACATTGGCATGACAGCAAACAATTTCAAAGAGCGATACAGAAATCACACTAAATCTTTCCAAAACAAAAAATATTCAAACGAAACCGAACTTTCGAAACACATCTGGGATTTAAAAGAAAAGAAACAAAATGTCAACATAACCTGGTCTATATATATATCTATATATATCTATATATATTTATTCGTGTTGTAAAACTTTTATAAATACTCGACCGCACCCATTTCAGGGTAAAAGATCAATCTCGTTCCCAGAGCCCACGTTCCCCTTACCCAGCGGGCGGGAAACGAGAGGCTCTGGGATAATCCGTTCACGCCATCACAGAATTCTTGTTATCCGGAAGAATAGTTATATAGAGTTCACTGTGTTCATCAGCCAATGAAATATCGATGTGAAACGGATAATCCCAGAGTCTCGTTTCCCGGGTGGGGAACCTGGGCTCTGGAAACGAGATTGGGTAAAAGATCTGAAGAAGAGGCTGTGCCTCGAAACGTTATCAATAAAGATGTTTTATATATATATATGAATGTTATTGCAAACTCAATTTTAGAGTTCCAGCAATAACATGACCTTCGTTGACTTGCTATATATATACATGACTATTGACATGTTAGAGATGCTCATTAATAATTAAAAGTCAACAATTTATAGTAATATATATATATATATATAATGGTGATTGAGGTTCAACACAAGTAAAGGTTATATAATAACAACTTTGTCACACAACAACTTTATATATATATATATATATATGTAATATTTATAAACCGCGCAGGAGGGCTTTATCGGATATAAAACACGAGGCGATAGCCGAGTGTTTTAGAGCCGATAAAGCCCGTACTGCAAGGTTTTTAAATGGCTTCTAAAAAGAATCACTTCATACGTTCATTGGCGTAGTAATTTTGAAAATTAAGCTTATCTCAGCCGTTAAAAACCAGCGAGAAACTTAGAGCGAGTCTATATCACATATATAGATCCGACTATTCGCATGACTATTCGCATGTTAGAGATGATGCTCATTAATTATTAAAAGTCAACAATTTATACTGAATGATCTAACAACGGAAGTACAAAACAGGAAATGGGCTAAATATAAATTAGGTAAACTTCATCACAACCCCTATTGTAATAATTTCAATTATAAAATATTATGCTTAAAAGCATACGTAATCTGACAAAAGCCATTGAGACAGAATCCTAATATGTTTATCACAATTCCGTTGTTACCATTTGGCAGTACACGAACTTACTATATTTTTTCATATCTCATTCCACTCTACTGTTACTATTTGTAAAACCTATAGTTTCTCTTAACCTTCTGTTCCCAAGGATACCAACAGGGATTTTTTTTGCATCACATCTGTCGTTTCCGTTAATCCCCGGGTATCTTAAGGTCTCTAATAATAACGGGGTTCGGTTTACGGGTAGGGTAGACCATGATCCACCACGGGAAAACCGGTAGATATTACGAGTAAACAAAAATGGCGGTACCCGGAAACCGAACCCGGGGTATCTTAAGGTCTCCAATGTATTTACTTTACGGAATTTCCAGTAAAGACCTACCTAATATGCACGAGTTTTCTGATTGGTCCTTTTCACGTTTGTTTAATACAGAGCTATGTTCGATTATAGTAAAGTAACCGAAAAACAATCGACGGGAATTAAAAGGTCATTTAATATCAGGTAGACTATTGACCAGTCTTGTTTTGAATTAACTGTAAAATGGTCGCCGTTAATTGGGCTCGCGATTTGGGGCGTTAGCTGATCATGTGGTACATGTGAATAAGCTTGGTGTAATGTAAAGACGTTTGATAGACGTTCGTCAGGCTCAACTAGTCAACATGTTCCCCAGTGAGCTTCCCAACTGAGCCCCAGTGTGCAATATGGTAGATGTGCATTATGATTCATGTGCAATATGGTATATGTGCAATATGGTACATGTGCAAGATGGTACATGTGCAAAGTGGTACATGTGCAATATAATACATGGCGCGATATGGTTCATGTGCGACATGGTACATGTTCAATATGGTACATGTGCAAAATATACATGTGCAATGTAATCCATGGCGCAAACTGGTACGTGTTCAAGTTTGGTGTAATGTACCAGACGTTCAGTGAATCAAGCTCAAATATTCAGCTACATTACGACTATGACAATCACTATAAGCGAGAGAGTTGATTTATTGATTTCTACAAAATGCTAATCTACATTTACACAAATGATGATATTCAATTTATATGTACATTCAGACTACTATATACAGATTTTTCGTACAAAAATAACACATTCGAACTGAAGAGTACTGAAACATATAGTGCTGCTTTTTTTGAGCGAGTGACCGTACTCCGTCAAAAGTAAAATCCATAAGGGTGTTGGTGGCACAGTGGTTAGTACACGTGCCTTTCACCTCTGCGAGCCGGGTTCGATTCCTGCACGGTGCAGTTATCTGATTAAAAAAAAAATTCACCTTGGCCGCATGTGAGAAGAGTGTTTCCAGTTTGACTCTACCAAACACCACAGGTTTCCTCCGGTTTCCTCCTGTAGTAACACTGGACCAATGAGGGTGGGTCCTTACTGGACCTCTGAGGATAACAGTTTATATATATAGAGAGTTATCCAGGATAAATAAGGTTAGTTTAGTTTAGTTTTCCAATTCTAGTTTTCGCAAAAATTGCACCAAATTACATATATAAGCACCACTACATGTTTCAAAGCACATTTTCAATTGAATTTTCTAATCTACAATCTTTGTATATACACAATTGCATTGTTATCCTACAGTGGCTAAAAACTGTTTTGTCAATTTATGAATGTACAGTTGTGTGACAAAATCAGTTTATAAGTGAGAAGAAGCCTGCGTATGATTACTATATACACCAACTAATAATTAACTTTATTCAACATCTATTTAACAATTAGATAACTAGAGGACACTCAGAGACTATATGATACCTCCGCAAGCGAGTTATTTAATAAGGAATGTTTATAGGAAGGTAAGCCATTGCTCTCATGTGACCTATTACGTATATGTAAGGATTAACCAATGGTCATGAGTGTGGTAAATCATTTATCACAGGAGAGAAGATCGATTAACAATCTATCTCTTCTGCAATGAAATCTTTTTTTTTTTAAATTTAATTTACCGAAAAAGAAACTTCAAAAGTTAGAAATCAACATACTCATTGGTATGCGATAAACGGTGGTTATCGCACTCTGATAAATGGTTATCACACTCTTTTCCATTCAAAAGAGTATGATAACCATTTATCACTCTGTATGCCTTTTTTTTTTCATTTGTTTGTTCTACACCGAGCATCTTACAGGACAAATTTGATGACATATTTTATCCAACTTTTAACCAAATTTAATGGATTGATCTATGGTCATTGATATATGGCCAAGCATTCCACAAACTTATATCAAAAACCGTCTAATACTTTTTGAGATACCCTGGAGTCAGTCAGTCAGTCAGTCAGTCAGTCAGTCAGTCAGTCAGTCAGTCAGTCAGTCAGTCAGTCAGTCAGTCAGTCAGTCAGTCAGTCAGTCAGTCAGTCAGTCAGTCAGTCAGTCAGTCAGTCAGTCAGTCAGTCAGTCAGTCAGTCAGTCAGTCAGTCAGACAGACAGACAGACAGACAGACAGGCGGAGGTAACGAGCCCGAGTGTCACAGGCCAGTAATCTAGATTGTGAAACACGATACCTAGTATCAATAATGTAAATGCTCTATTATTCAACTAGTCTAAAAATGATATTCCGTGTGATCATATTGAAAACATTTGAGACAAATTTTATATACAGTGTTCGTTAATAAATAACTTATTTCTACTAGTTGTATACGGCTGCATGTATATAAAGGACCTGCCAAAATACATGACTTGCATGTAATAAATACATAGCCATATTGACCATTAAACTGTAAATCTAGTTTCATATTGTGGGTATGTGGATGAGTTCTTGCTCGTCTCAAGGTAGAGATCATTATTACTGATCTCATTGGCGTCCTTGCCCCGCATAGCCTGTGGTTGACGTTGTTACCAGACAATCCCGTTTTGGGCGTGTTACTGGACTAATAGCCTCAACTTCAACAGAGAGTGGTACTTGTGTTCGCTACAGGAATCTGTCACTTTAATCTCTGCCGTGTCTGCCTTGTGGTCGTACAACCAATATATATATATATATATATATATATATATATATATATATCCTACACCGGTGCTGGGCCTAAGTCTTGGTGAGATCTTTCTAACGGTGCTTCGACATGTGCATTCGTCGTAAACCTGTTGGTTGCGATCTGGTACTTCCGGGAAAACGAATACACGTCCATCGTATGTTCTGGGAGTTCCTAGCGATGCACTCTCTGGTATGGGATCAATAGGCCTGGTGTAGATTAAATAGTTGGATTGTGGAGATCCTAATGGTGCTCTGCTTCCAAGCTGCTGCTGAACATGCGCGTCAGGATACCTCAATGTTTCCACGTAAGCGTATTTGTTTGGCTCGTGAAGGGATGACACAATCGATGTTCGTCGTTCGACGTTGTATTCTCTAGATTTGCTTCTGCAGAAGATAGAGAAAATAGGATATTATACAAGCTATCTAAACCCATTCCTTCCTGAGCTGGCAAAAAACGGCCCTTTGTTGTTTCACTCTGTCTAAGGCCAGGAGATTTTACTGTCAACGGGAGATCCCTCGGATATCCTTAGGTAGCAATGAGTTAACAAATGGTTAACCCATTTCATGCCTGAGCTGGCCAAAAACGCTCCTTTTATTGTTTTACTCTGTCTAACTTCAGATTGTTTTACTCTGTCTAACTTCAGATTGTTTTATTCTCTGTCTAACTTCAGATTGTTTTACTCTGTCTAACTTCAGATTGTTTTACTCTGTCTAACTTCAGATCTAACTTCAGATCTAACTTCAGATTGTTTTACTCTGTCTAACTTGAGACTGTTTTACTCTGTCTAACTTCAGATTGTTTTACTCTGTCTAACTTTAGATTGTTTTACTCCGTCTAACTTCAGATTGTTTTACTCTGTCTAACTTTAGATTGTTTTACTCTGTCTAACTTCAGATTGTTTTACTCTGTCTAACTTCAGATTGCATGTTTTACTCTGCCTAACTTCAGATTGTGTTTTACTCTGTCTAACTTCAGATTGTTTTACTCTGTCTAACTTCAGATTGTTTTACTCTGTCTAACTTCAGATTGTTTTACTCTGTCTAACTTCAGATCTAACTTCAGATCTAACTTCAGATCTAACTTGAGATTGTTTTACTCTGTCTAACTTCAGGTTGTTTTACTCTGTCTAACTTCAGATTGTTTTACTCTGTCTAACTTCAGATCTAACTTCAGATCTAACTTCAGATCTAACTTGAGATTGTTTTACTCTGTCTAACTTCAGGTTGTTTTACTCTGTCTAACTTCAGATTGTTTTACTCTGTCTAACTTCACATTGTTTTACTCTGTCTAACTTCAGATTGTTTTACTCTGTCTAACTTTAGATTGTTTTACTCTGTCTAACTTCAGATTGTTTTACTCTGTCTAACTTCAGATTGCATGTTTTACTCTGCCTAACTTCAGATTGTGTTTTACTCTGTCTAACTTCAGATTGTTTTACTCTGTCTAACTTCAGGTTGTTTTACTCTGTCTAACTTCAGATTGTTTTACTCTGTCTAACTTCAGATTGTTTTACTCTGTCTAACTTCAGATTGTTTTACTCTGTCTAACTTCAGATCTAACTTCAGATCTAACTTGAGATTGTTTTACTCTGTCTAACTTCAGGTTGTTTTACTCTGTCTAACTTCAGATTGTTTTACTCTGTCTAACTTCAGATTGTTTTACTCTGTCTAACGCCAGACGATTTTACTCGTTGAAGAGAGAGCCCTCAGACCATTCTAGGCTGAAATGGATTAAAGACGTTATATATTGTCGCCTTATTTTTAACAATTCGTACAGAAACAAAATTGTCCTAAAATGGCCACAACATCTCGCAAAAACGGTCTTAGAAGAGATAAAAAAATTGACTGTAAAATAGAATTCGTTCACTTACGATAAGCCACAAGCCAGGATGATGATGACGATCACCATGAATAACGCTACACCGCCGAGTACAAAGTTTAAGATGAGATGAATAGAAGCTGAAACGACAATGTTAAAATCGAAAGTTAGCCACGAGTCACTGGCTTTATTAACAGTTTCAGTTGTTTTTGCTGTAGAAGCTGTCATAAGTTGTTAAACTCAGAAAACACAGCTCCAGACGGGACACAATCTTCCGAGTACCAGCCGGACTCAGAGTTTTCTGGGTTTAACGACTTACTATACTGTAGTAGAGAGAGAGCTTATTAAAAATCTTTTTTCCAAAATTCAAGCTTATTAGCTTTTACGGTGATAACTGAACGATTGTCACTTACTTCCTGCGTCTTTCTTGGCGCAAATTTTCGCTGGAATTTCGTTTCCTTTAGTATCATAAATCTGCTTTCGTTTTGGTTTCGGCGTTTTCTGTGCTTGGCGAGGAATCGTTGGTTTTTTTGTTTTCCTTGTAGGAATTGACTTGGTCGTTCGAGTTTTCGGTTCGTCTGTTGGAGGTCGGGTGGGAGCCGGTAGTTTGCCGTCAATCATTATCATTTCTCGATAGACTTCTGCCGGTGGATCGCAGCGAGGCATCTCCCAAATGCAGTCCTCTGTTTAAAATTGAAATATATCGAAATATAAACAAGGGGAAAAGAGACGGGGGGAAGGAAGGAGACAGACAGACAGACAGACAGACAGACAGACAGACAGACAGACAGACAGACAGACAGACAGACAGACAGACAGACAGACAGACAAACAAACAAACAGGCGGACAAACGAACCGACCGGCAAACAGACACACACAGACAGCCACGTAGACAGACAGCCACGTATACAAACAGACAGACAGACGGACGGACGGACGGACCGGTCCAACAGACAGACAGAGGCACAGAAATAGATTCAAACTTGAAACATTTACAATGTATAGGAATAGAGAAAAAAGAAATGAAAGGAACGGAAGTAAAAAAAGAGAGCTCACCTTTTTTAGTATCACATACATAAATATGTAATTTCATGTGGTAACGCTTGCAGCCACCATTAGGACCGCTGACCTTACGAGTCTTTAGCTCATCACGATATCCTCGACTAGTTGCTGAAAAAAAGAGAAATATTTTAGGAGTCTTTGTAAGCTACCTCTTATCGTCTCTCGTATAAATGGCCCTAATATTTATACGTTAAAGGTTTTCCACCCCTTAATTGTTGAAGCAACTGATAATATAATAGATACGCTTCTTCTCTTTGTATCTCCCTAAATGTCACATGATAATAATCTGTTCAATTATCTATTTGTAAGTACATAAATTGTCACGAAATATAATTCTGTGAACTCTAAAGGCTGCAGAAATCCTGACATGTATAACTCCCACATGTTTGAGGCAGTAATTTATCAATATCTGAATAACTTGTATTAGTCGGTATGTACATACATGGAAATCATAAATCGTTTTTGAAAACATATTGCATACCGAACCTAATATCCTTCGGCAAAAAAAACATTCGGGAATCTACTTCGAGGAGTAGTTATACCCGACGATAAGTAGCCACATTTTGGCCCTTGAGCTAAAATACCGGTCAAGCAGTTAGAAGGAGCAAAGAGCCGCAAAATGTTTAGTAAATATTAGTTTTGCCCAGATGGTGATTAAAATAATGCATGTTTTTATCCGATCTGTCAGCTGTCATTATAACGTTATTGGAAACAGTTTACAGAGGAAAAACAAATGTTCCGACAAATCATCAGTTATTTAAGACGTATATAGGCATGTAGAAACCTGAACGATGTAGAACGAGGGATGAAAATTACACAAATTACACCTTTCCAAAGGTGTTTGTGGAGTATTTTGAAAGTAGCGTGGAAACCAGGACACGAGATCGCAGATGTGGCTTCTTATACAAACTTTATATTCATTATAGCTTTGTGTGGGGTTAAAATAGAACCTCGCAGGGTGCCAGGTTTTTGTCTTTTGATATGTCACATGAGCAAACACTTGATTAATATACTACAAAGTGATCTATCACATTCAGAGTGCTTTCAATTTTCAAACTTCTCGATCGTCAGGTTTATAATCTATTGGTTATTTAAAAGCTTCTGAAGTGCAGATATATATCTTAGACCCTTGGAGAACATAGTCATAGTATATAGTTTTGTGAATTGTCTTGCATGCAGCAAACAATAATTGTGGAAGACAATTCTTGTGAAACGTCGAGAATTTTGTCCACTATATATCAGTTCACCATCTTTGTTTTTCTGATATATCGTAACAAACTGGCTATATATGCATCACACTACATGTATCTTCAGTGCTTTTCAGGTTCTTCGCGTTAGATATTAGTAAAGAAAATCATTCCTGGATCGACTAAAACTATAAATGATATTACGAAATATTAAATAGGTTCATGCCCATATGTTTAAGCCATTAATCTTCCACTGTGAAATTAGAGATGAAAACGGATAAAGAATTAACCTTTGATAGTTGGATAAATTATAAATCAAAAGTTTAAACTCGACTGAATGTTGAGTGAGTATTCTGTTCACTTAAATCTCGCCAGTTTTAATATGGCAATCTTGTGTGTTTTTTAACGACTTTAACACGCTGCCTGCAAAGCGTCTATATACTCTACATTTATATTGCTGTTTAGATAATTTTTTCTCACACCGTTGAAAATTATTCGTGAATCAACTAAACTAAAATAGAATTCAAATAGTATACATGCATGTATGGAGAATGAGGCCATTGTGCTAAGATCGGAAATAAAATCCATGCATTCTTCCGTTGCAATCTAATGAAAAACTGAAGAGGATTTATAACATTGGGTATAGTTGAGTATTAAGAAGCTAGATAAAGAAATCAACGACAAACATAAAATTATTAAATTCAAAGTAATATATCGGCATATTTGTACTCCAGTAACAAAAAATAAAAACAAAAATATAATAATATAACTATATGAATTTCCGACCTTTGCTCTCTGCCTTGTCATAGTATATTATATATTTTTGTAAAATAAATATATATTATGCATTATCATAAAATAACAAATACATTGATTCGGATTCAATAGACAAGCACATCAGCACCAAACTTGGAAAACTTTAATCTTTTTATGTACACGCGAGAAATTACATCTTTCCAATATGATTTATAGGTCTCGGCCTATACTGCTGAGAAGTTAGTAATGAAGTACAAACCTTAATTAACAAATTTACAGATAATCAATTTTTGTCACAGCTTGAAATTAAAATAATTTGTTTTCCCCGACTGTTCCCTCGCAATTTCCAATTAATAACAGAGCCATTTTAAGCACATAAAGATACATGCAAACGTATATCAAAATGATTTTGAAAGTGAGAGTATCTTCCTACGTGGTTTCATAATCTCCCTGCATCTTCTATTTTCAGTTATGAACATGATCACAAACACACATTTAGCTCACCAACTTATTCCACTACTTAAAAACTGATATCAGTCGCAGTGTCGATCGCAGTTTGATATTAATTGTTTGTCTTTTTTTATATAATTGAGTCTGTAAAAAGGCGACTCTCTTTGTAAATTCAATAACTGTACATGCTAATATATTAATACATAAGTTTGAAAATAAGAGTAGCGACGTAGTCCTCATAAGTCCCTCACATTCGCATGACAATTTTTTTCTGGACACGATTTGGACACGCACTGGTCAACTCGAAAGCTTCAGCTACTTTGACCACTACACACATTTATCTATTTTTCTTTTGTAACAGTATATATTTTTTCTAATTTTTCTCGTTTTTTTATATTTGTAAATACGTCCATTGAACGTTTGTAAGGCCCGTTCCAAACGCCGCTCTTCTCATGCGCCGAACCTAATGCAAATCAGCATAAACAAAGGATTTAGGTCATTATCATTAGGTTCGGCACATAAGAAGAGCGGCGTTTGGAACAGGCCTAAGATGTCTGTACAAATAAAGCATGACGAAAACACAAAGTTTTGATAAAGAAACTGATATAAAATTCTAATAAAGAATCCTCCTGATTTTCTTAAACTTTAGCTTTAATTTTTTTGGCTTAGCTAACATTGTTTTTCAAATTAAATTACTACGCCAATAAACTTACGAAATAGGTCGTTTTTGAAGTACTATTTAAAACATGAACGCGGCTATCGCCTCGTGTTTTAAATCTGATAAAACATGTACTGCGAATGTTTTAATGATTTTCCTTTGTGTTTTCCTCATGAATTATTAATGAGTTTTAGAAGCTATTTAAAATATACGCAGTATTTGATAATATGGTTTTTACTTTGAACCAGAATAGCACTATACACCATGTCATAGTATAAATATTACTTGTATAAAGATATGGGTCTGTATATACTTACATATAAAGTAGTAATGTTGGCCTGGAGCAAACCTGGGTTCTTCCACATTGTACCTTGGATGAAAGGCAAACATCTTTGAGCTAAATTCTAGTGGATTGTTACACACCATAACAAGTTTATTGAATTTTGGGTCTCCTTTTTCATTTACACTGCACTTGTCGTAACCTTCTTTATCAACCAACCACATGTTTTCTAGCATGCTTTGCTGCGATTGTTTTGTTTGTAACCAATTGTTCACCGTTACATAGCTTGGACAGATAATGTTCATGGCAGTAGACGGAACGACGTTGATAAAATACTCTTTAGTAATGTTACTGTCTTTGATTTGTCGTAATTTGCTAAATCTAAAATTACAGATGAAAACATTAATGGAATAATCTAGGGATTTTAGGTGAATAAAAATTTCAAGTGTAGAAATACATAATAATACTGGTTAACACATAGAAAAAGTGCATAAAATTCAAATGATCATAAAAATTGACATGTATTCTCTATCAACATAATTATTCTTTTAAAGTCGGTTCCTTAGCATAAAGGGGCAGTAACATGGAAAATCTTCTCTTCAATTTCGATTTTATCTATGAAGAAGTATAGCGTTCTTATTAAATCAGAGATATTCAGGTTTTTGTAACATGCAAATGAGATGCCTTATGATATCATCTACTCCACACAAACAAATTTCCCCAAATGAGAAATATATCAAGCAATAACTGTGTACATTGCATTGTACCATTCTTATTAGAACAGCTTCAAAGTTTCTGTACAATCTTACTTACTGTACATGAATACCTTCAGAATACTAACTGCGCAAAATAGTCATATGGGCTATATTTATTTAACACAAATAAATTTTATATATTAACACAAATAAGTTTTATTTTAACTTCTTAAATAAATTTTAAATAACAAATAAATTTTATATATTAACACAAATAAATTTTTATAACAAATAAATTTTATTTTAATTTCTTAAATATTTTAACTTTTTAAATTTTATTTTAAAGTAAATGGTTGTATAATTAAATATTTACGACCAGTTACGTCGATCTTACACATGCATAACTTCTTCTTCGAAATTTCCATAGTGCGATACCAAATATTGCAATGTACAAATTATCTGACATTAATGCACTACATGTAGGCCTCATTCAGATCTGTCATGCTCGATCCACGTTGCATGCGCTTCAAATCTATTGATACTCGCAGTCAAGCGGCATTGCCTGCTGTTTTTATCATTTCGTACTACAGTGTATACATTGTAACAACTTCCCTAGTATCTTTATATAACTTTTATGTTTTTAAGTCTGTGTTTTTCCCACGGTTCACCTGTCGTGCAAGGTTACCATACAGGTAACTTACGCTAATTCGGATCAGTCAATCAATCATCATTTGACTAAAGTTGAGAGAAGAAAGTAAATCCATCGGACAGTTTAAACGAAATTATATTATAGACGTAGTGAGGAAAGAGTTGTTCCGGTTGGACTCTATTGAAGAACACTGCTTCTTTCTTCGGTGTCAATCGAAATAAGTGGCTACAGCGAAGTATATCATGTGAAGCCCTAATCAAACGAGAACGCAAGTTGGCAGTCACGCTATCTCAGCCAGCCGCTCTGAATAGTTTGCCGAAAATATTATGTACCGTGACAAAGTTAAAACTTGTTTAAAACACTCATGAAACCTTTATTTTGTTAATTTGGGTGTTCAAACGACCGCCACAGAAATTCTAACTGCCAACTTGCGATGACTTGCGCTCTCGTTTGATTAGGGCTTAATTAACTGACCAAGTGTGACAACTCAGAAATTTCTCACGAATTGGCGCCAAATTTATAACACCTTGTGGAAAAAAACCCAACACAGTATGTCCGCTAAAGCGGGATTTTTTGGGTCACCTTACCCCCGACTGCACAACAGCAAGTGGGTTTAACGTTGAGATGGGTTTCATGGATCAACCACAAAAGTCAGTTATTGTACTTATTTCGCAGGTCGTGAATTTCGTGTCACTGCGCTTTCCTTCTGTAATAACACTGGACTGTTCCTCACCGAACCTTTCGGGAGATCAGTTTAGATATGACTGATGGAGGTTATCAAGTATAAGTGTTAAAGTGTATATATAAGTTTTTATATATCAAGTATACGTACATATACAAGTTTTTAGTAATGAGACACTGGCGTTTCGACCCACTCTGTTGAAGGGTTTCGCTCGAAACCTCAGTATTTCGTTACTAAAAATCCTGGCAGTTTACCACCTTTTCACTTTGCTCAAAGCAAAACACTGCCTACGCAGTTTTTTACACTCTCAGTATAAGTAAAGTTAGTTTGGTTTAATTTAGTCAAACTAATATGTTTGCGCGAATGTCGTGGAAGAAAGACAAAGAATAATTTTGCGTCAACTTTCGCAACTAATTTGTGCTAACCCCAAATTTGGCACCATCATTTTTTTTTGTCATTCATGATTCAATTCAAGAATATTAATATTCTTCAAATTATAAGATGCCGCCATGATGACAGTTTTCTTACGAACTTTGTTTTGATAGAAAAACAGCATTGTCATTATTTTCGAAGTTAGGAATATTCTTGACTAGTGTGGTCAGAAGCTCGACAACAAATTCGAATAAAGAATCCTCCTGATTTTCATAAACTTTTCATAAACCACACTAAGGTGCTTGAGGCGTAGTAACTATGACAACCACGATTAGCAACGTAACATCTCTTGCAGAAAATGTCGCTTCTATACTTCTAGATATAGCCTCCTCCGCAGGCAACTGTGTCTTCCCAAACGGCAGCTTTTCAATGTTTTGGCTGAGCACGAAGGGACAGCAAGGGATTGGGTCTCCCGCGTGAACTCGGTCAATATGGCGCCCGTGTCAGATAATCACCTTTTGGGATGCCACAGACTTGCCTGCGGAGGAGGCTATTCTAGATAGTTATAAGTTTCTTTTGTCTTCTAAACACCTCTTAAGCCCTTAAGACTTTTAAAATTTAAATGAAATCCCGCACAAAAGACCCCCAAGTGACAATAGATCTTGGTCATGAGTTTACAACCTTGCCCCTCAACCCAAGCTTGGTTAGAGAACTGCGGTTAGAGCGTCTAACATTGCTGATTCGATCCCTGTCTTGGGTTCAGAAAGATTTAGCCTGAATTTTGAGCTTGACGAACGTCTAGCAAACGTCTGTTTAGAGTTAGAATTATTCGTGCTCAACCTAGTAACAATAGGGTGACCACGATTAATATAGCAATGCAACATTTCTTGCAGAAAATGTCGGTTCCATGTCTTAAGCTAACTGAACATCCCGCATCAAAGACCCCCAAGTTACAATAGGCAACCAGCCTTGGTCATGTGATATGACTGGGCAGTGCATTATGTTGGAAGGTGAATGTTGCTGGTTTGATCTGTGTCTGTGTGCTGAGTGCTCAGAAACAATTAGCCTGAATTTCGAGCTTGAGGAATGTCTAGCTAACATCTGTTAGAGTTATAGGTTTAACCCTTTCATTCTCATTATTCCTGTGCGTGGGGCAACTTTACTGATCTTTTTACTCTAAGCCGGATCATTTTACTCTGTCACGTCTAACGCCAGACGATTTTACTCGTCAAGCCAAGAGGAGAGGAAAGCCACGCGCAGTAAATAGGTTATCTGATATAATAGCAAAGCATGTAACATGCATTTCTTGCAGAAAATCGCTGTTCCAGATAGCTATGGTTTTCTTTTGTTTCGTAATACCTTATAAGCTTTTAAGACTTTTAATATTGAACCGAACAGCCAACAAATAAGACCCCCAAGTGACAATAGACGATCGGCGGACCCGGTCATGTGATGGTTCTTGTTAGAAAATATCGCATCTATATGTCCATGCGTGCGTTTTTTATATTTTGTTCTGTGGCACTCGTGTACTCGAGTTATCAGTATATATGCTGCTCGTGCCGGAGTAGGATTTCCTAGGCGGAGTAAACAATAAATTAAAAGCTTTATTGTTCGCGCGTATGCCACCAAGTGAGTCGGGAAAACAATTGATGGCCATTATGATTGTTTTGATCTATTAACCGATGCGATGTTTCACGATTATATGTCAAGAGTAGAAGAGCTGCATGTTTTGCAGTCCAGTTCAAATAAAAGTGGAGACTCTTCTATACCTACGATGGATCCTTGGTTAGGGAAGACGTGCTTATCTGAGCTGTGCTGCACGAACAACATAACAATGCCTATATGTAAATCATCGGCGAAAATAGAAAGTTATTAGAGGGTATTATGTTTCCTTAAACAAGAAGGTCGCCTTAGCATGACGGATTGCTCACGGCTTTACGAGGCGTCAGACAATATAATGACAATGTTTACTTTTGTTATAACAAAAAAACAATTGATTAACAATGGAATTTCCAGTGTGGTAGTTAGGATATTATATAAAAGGTATCCGAAAGAAAATATCAAATCTTCTCACCTAAATCGCATAGACCGACCTCGAACACTCATTTGCAACAATCTCCGGAACGAGGGACAATACTTTTCTACACTCCACAAAGAGCGTGAATTAATTGTAACGAAATATCTGTTAACAACTGGTTCGGTTCGTCCCATCATCCCGTGGGATGATTTATTAACGTCGGAGCCCTAAATGCAAAGGATCTGATTATCTGCTGCCGAGCAAAGCCCAAGTTTCTAAGATAGGCTAAGATATATAAAGCTTAGATTTTTGTCTCGCACTCTCGATCTTTACAAGAACAAACACTTCACACTCGATAATGTTGGCTTACAAACGATTGATCACATGATGTTTTGCAAAAGAAACATTCGCGATCATTCTATACTTATATATACAAAAGTTGAAGACAAATATGAGAAGCGAGATTTGAACTTGAACCTTTAGAAGATTTGATCGCAGCTTTATCAATAGAGCTATCGGGCCATCTACGTGCAAGGAGACTGTTTCGCTCGGTTATACTTAAGCCCACAAGAGATTCTTTCGATCTTGCGATTCTTGCTAAGTTTTTTTGACTCAGTTTTTTGAGGTATCAGTCCTAGTTTCAAAGTGACCTTCCTACGAGGTTTATACAGCCTTCCGTAAGATCCATGTTTTATCTTAGATTAGCGATCATCGACGGAAGGCATGTGGCAAATAACAACACACGATGAGATATGCGTGCATATCATTATATATGCAGTATATATGCCCGATGATATCGTGTTTTGTCGCCTTGCATTGTTCTATTCGCCGCTATCTCTCCAAGCTACGGCGGACTCCCTTGCAAAGCATGCCGGAGTGTTCCTTTGGTGTAAACGTATAACAGAACGCATATGCGATGCATGGCTCTAGCAGTGTCAGCTTGTGAGTGGGTATACATATAGTATAGTCTATTGTTCGTCATTGAAAACACCACCACCGAGTATCTTATCCTTGAACAAACAACGCATGATCTTTCCTCGAATCTATTGTCCTTGTGTAAAATAGTATGGTCGAATCACGAGAAGAGTACACGAAAACACTTCATGCTAAAACACGATTGAACATAACTAATCTTTATAGAGAGGAAACCCTGGCCACCTTTTGAAGATAATGGTCTATAGCTAGCGTGTTGACATTGCCCGACATCCTGCTTAGATTTTACTATATACATCTATCTGTGACTGTTGACTGTCCAAAGGCTTCCCCTCCACTTCCCTCTCGTTTTCACAACAGTTTACGAAAATTCGGCAATTTGCGTTTTGCACCGAAAATCGCAAACCCCAATCCTAATGACTTATTTAACCCTATATAAACTATTGACCATCATGCTATTGTTTGAACATTCGTCGTTATAATAACCCATGTGCACTCTGCTTGGATATATATAAAATTAGTCAACTCACCCACAGTTTTCTCTTTGCCAGAATAAGGGTGGATAAAAATACGATTCGCAATCCCGCAAGAGCAGTGCGCAGTAAAAGACCACGATTCGTAATAGCTTCATCTTTGCGTACATACAGCGACGTGTTGTTATTACGACAGGATAAAGGAACTGTGCGGATGAGCTGACACCACGGAACGATTTCAAGCCCACAGTCGTGATCGGTAATATGATTTAATCATGAACCTTATTGCCCCGCCCACTTTTTGGCAGTCGGCCCATTTCAAAGGTGATAGATACTTCGATGAGTAACGGCTCAATATCAAAGACGAAGTTTCTATCGAATGTTGGGAACACAGACTTTTCAGTTCTGTAGAGTCATATAATTTTTTATAAAAAACCCTTCGCTAAACTAAATACAATATCGTAGAACTCCCATTGCATGCTTCCTTGGCAACCATACGTTACTGCTCATTGACAAATGGGTAGAAAAAAAACGCGGGTATTGGTCAATACCGTATTACACGTCAAAAACTTTGTATCATCTCATCACGTAATTCTGACACTCGATACGTTTAGCGTGAAACTTTTGTTTCAACACATTGGATAACAAGGCAGTAAATTGGTCCCGACACGAAAAGCAACTGTTGTATTTTTATTTCTTCCAATTTTTCCGTTTCATTCCGAGTTTACACCAGGAGAACAAACAATATTGGCTTGGTCGCATATTCACTTCCGTCCACTTATTAACCATATTTGTATACAACGTACTTAAAAATAGAGATGACCAGTGGTTTGGCTCTTTACACTCCGTGTAAGCCGAATAAGATCAGATTGGTCAAGGTCTGAATTTCAGCTTTCCCAGTAACAGCTTGGTTTATCCTAATTTAATTCAGTCAGTGTGTATCGGTAAGCGGACGAGCACAGATGAATACAGACCAAAGCCGAAAGCGTCCGTACACATTGATTCAATCTCCCGGGTCGGTATCATGCTGGCACACATTAAGACGACACACTCTTATATACCTCATGTAGTGTACGGTGTGATCTCCTGGTGTAAGAAGTCCTTTGGGGTCTTTTTCTGTTTTCACTACTGAATATCCATTTCTCTGCAATGGGTGACAGAGTCTAGTTCACCTTTTGGCGGTTTAACTTCTAGTTTCCATGTTTTACATATGGCCATATGGGTTATGCGTAACCATGCGAGTTTTACTTTCGGCCCTGATATTTGTTATTTTTTGTTATAAAAGTAGATTTCTCTAATCCGACTCAATGGTAACGATCTTAAAGTTACGCCTCGCAACACTTGTATTGTGTTATTTGCATACAATGTTTTCCTATTTACATAACTGAAACTGAAGTCTGTCCTCAAGACATGCCCCGATTCCGGCATGCTGTTGGTTGTAACACTTTTATTACGCTACCAAACCCTTCCTGGCTATACTAATGTACTATTGTTCAATATTTAATAGCAAGGATTACAAAGAACGTCTATATTTTGTAAGACCATACCCCGCTACTCCAGTTTCTCCAACTCTTGGTTTTTGGAGACGCCAAATTAATAATCGATCGAAGAATATAGGGATAGACCGAAACAAACGCAACTACCCAGACAAACCACAAACCTATCAGGCAATCAATTAGTCTGGGGAGTGAAATCATATCTAGCCGTGCCAAAGGTATTGTCTGAAATTACAAGGAAAAATATGGATCTACTTTGACTGTTAACCCTTCAATAATCACAAAAGGCACGAGGCGACACTTTATTGTCTGACAAGTAAAATCGTCTGGCGTTAAGTTTGAAATATATAGAGCAATTTTATGCGTGTCAAAGTAAAACTGGGTGTACACTTAGAGAGCTAAATTGCTTCCCTTCAATCCTGGTGGCTCATGCAGGTCAACTGACTGTGTTGAAAACTGATGAAAACCTGACCCAACGGGACCAAGCGTTTTAATTAGATCCAAAAGTCTAAATTTAAATTGAATGTTGACCACAAACTGTGCTAGTAGTGTAGAACTGTTTTAATTTAGTAATCCCCCATTGTGATACCAAGCTAGTTCTAACTCTTTCAGTACCATTGTAGCAGGCACGGAGGAACAATGTTTTACTGAAGAAGTAAATTAAGCTGGTATATAAATAAAGTAATTTGGGCCTAATACTAGGTAATTTCCCGGTCTTCAGTCAAGCCAGGCTTCTCGAGAGACTTCTGTCTGACGTACTTCTAATTTGTTCTACAGTTCTGCACTCAATTATTACTTTGGTTTATGCCAGAGATAATTTTTCTCATCAAAGTTAAAGGAAGGCATTGGAATCAAAAGATTAGTACGAATAAAATTTATATCAATAAGTATTTTTGAGAATTTCGTCTCCATTCTGAGCCAGGGTTCCGTGATTGCTGATTTATTCCTACAGTTCTGTATTCAATTACTTTGGCTTATGCCAGACGATTTTCCTCAATCATCAAGCTTTATGAAGGAAGGATGGAGTCAAAAAATTAAATTAATACTATAGTCTATATCAATAAAAGTATTTTTAACTCTAGACAATTTCCTCTCCATTAAGCCAGCTACGCCTGTGCATTGAATATATATTTATTGAATATATATTTATTTGATCAACAACATCAATACCAGCTTTGGTATATAGGATCATAGGATACAAACGTGACACTAACTACAACTACATGACATACATATTACCTATATATAAAGTTAATTTCTATTATCTACGTTAAGTTATCAAAAATTGTTAAAACATCGAAACAGTATTTCCCTGCCAAAGCCATAACTGTTCTGTCTTGCATAGACATAAGGTACATAAAAATATCTTGGGAATTAAACAATTTGAATGAACTATTTACTTTATATAGGTTATCAATAAAATTTACTCTGAGATCGGCGAACTTTGTGTTAACATGACGTTAAAAAGTGTTCTTCATTCCCGATCTCGTTAAGATCGCAATGTTTACATAGTCTATTACTGTATGAAACATTGCTGTATCGACCAGTTTCAACAGGTAATCTGAGCTGAAATCCTTAATTTTGTGACAGCTTGACGGTGTTTGAAATTGTGAATTTCAGAAAGGTATTTTTCACAACCAAAGTTAGTTTTCAGTTTTTTGAAAATTCTTAAAATTCTTATGTGCATAACAACTGATTTGTTCCTCTTTCTCAATTACTCTGTGTTATCCCAGACAATTTTTCTCATCAAGTTGAAGACTTCGAGTCAAATTAAAGATTGATACTTATCTCAATTTAGCCTAGGCTTCTGAGTGACTACTGCTCCAGAAAACCCACTGACTTACTCAACTCTCTGGCTTATCCCAGACAATTTTCCCGTCAAGTGAAGGCTGGATTCAAAAGATTTAATACCTTTCTCGATTAATCCAGGCCACTGTCTGACTATACTGTTCTACAGTTCTTTAGTCAATTACTCAGCCTTTGATTTATGCCAAACACTTCGCTCATCACTCGGCTCATCATTCTGAAACACAGTTCAAAAGGAAGACTTGTAGTCAGAAAATTAACACCTATATTAACTATATTATTAATATCTCTATTAACCCAGAGTTCTTTACTAGTCAATTACTCTGGCTTAAGACAGACAAATGACGATTTGGGCCTTCGCTCGAAACGTTAGACTTCTACTGCGCATGTCACTTCCCTGTTTCGGCAGTATATTCAACCTTACTATATTTTGAGTAATTAGTATTGTCCGTGCACTACAGTTCCGTCAGTTCATCTTTACTCAATTACTCTGGCTTATCCCAGAGCTTCCCAGGCAAATCTGTCTCCATGTCTCCATTACCCCAAGCCTCTAACTATTGATTTGACCATACAGCCATGTATCCATGAGTCAAAAGAGAGTCAAAAGTTTAATACCTATCTCGATTAACCTTTCGGGCTGTTGAATGGGTACGCTTTTTATATTAACACTTTTACTCTGACCAATAAATGCCAGATTATTTTACTCTAACTAATGCCAGACTTTTTTCCATCAAAATGAGACTTCTTGCAGGTCTCAATCGGGTTTAATCCTTCGACTGTCAATATCGTGCTTGATATAGTTTGTTATATGCATGCATGCTGAGGGTTAAAACCTCCAGACAATTTTGCTTGTCAAGGGGGTGCTACTGCGCGTAATCAAAGAGTTAAAAAATTAATCGTTTAATTTCGTATTGTTGGCAGGTTGTTTTATAGTTAACGGGGGTTCGATTGTATTACTATTTTTTAATATGTTTCGCCTTGCAGAGTTGAACAAAGTTTTCAACCATCTCTGGATAGAGTTTCAAGTTTGCGCAACTATCTTCAAAATAGCAAGAATTTCGGTTTTCGCTATGAAAAAGCGTGATTTATACTTTGGCTTTCCAACTTTGTGGGTAAACTTTGCCATCGTAAGCTACGATTGACTAACTTAGATCACCATCTTATCGCCGAATGACTGGTTCTTATATTACTAATTTGAATAAACTTCATTGGAACTTCTCCCATCTTCAACACTCCGGTGCTTTATCTTTATCAGGGGGGATCCCGTGTCTTCTTTTTCATTGCTGCGTATATAGTTGTTGGTTGTACAGTTCATTTATAGTGTAACATTTCTGTTCATGCATGCATGATGCATGCGTCTATTTCGTGCAGGCGTTTTCTCACTTCTATTAATTAATACATCATTTAACGACTCTCCTATAGCTGTTTCGTCAAGTTATGTCCAATCCATGAGTCTTCTCTCTTGTCATTATGACTTTTAAATCATCGATCTAGTGAAGTCTCTCGTATATCATCGGTATCGTCGGATGAAGTATCGTTGTAACCTTCATCATTACTGCATAGCTGATCTTCTTCAACCTCTTCCCGATGTGCTCGAAATTAAACTGATCTTTTCCATCAATTGATACCCATGTCTAATAATGATGATATCCATACGTTCCTTAACACACTGACTAGAATCTTCAAAGTCTAATTCCTTTTCACATCATTGTTGATTCTTGTTATAATTATATTACTCCAAGCAGCTTTTGCCATTTCAATCCTACTTCAGATCTCAGTCTTCACATTCCGTCTTTAAGTTAAGACAATACTAGAAACCTCAGTCAGTGCATGTACTTTAAAATGACATCGGACTAACGTAGTACGTACTCCAACTTGGCAATGAAAATGGTGCAGATCATAACTCGAGTTTAGATCTGCGCCAGGAGAGCTTTTAGTCTTCCATTCAGATCGGGTTCTAGTCAGAACCGCATACACACACTGTTAATGCTCAAACCGTTTCAGAAAACTGTAAAAGTTTCTGTAAAACTGGACACTTTAACTCGTTTTTAATCCATTTCTGCCTACGGCTTTTTTATACTTATAGCTTAGTCTGCCTAACACTAGATTATCTTATACTCTGTCTAACGCCAAATGCGATTTTACTCGTCAAAATGAGACCTCTTTAATACCAGTCCAGGCATAAAATCTTAATCTATTTATATTTCTGCCTCAAGTTTTCCGAAAACGACCCTTTCATTATTTTACTAGCTGTCTAGCACCAGATTATCTCACTCTCTCTAACACCATACAGACGATGGTACTCATCAAAGGGCCCCCCACAACAAGCCAGTACTCAGATAATGAGTGAACAAGTCCTTAACCCATTTCTGCCTGATCTAGCAAAGACTGCCCTTTTGTTTACTACGGTTACGTGCATGCATGGTCTAACTATTTTAACCTGTCTAACGCCAGACGCTTCTATACTCGTCAAAGGGAGAATTACTTTCAGCCAGGCTATATGTAGTAATGGGGGGGATGAATAGGGTACGAAAATCCGACGATCCGTTTCTTTTTTTTAATCCGTCCTTCTTTTTCGTTGAAATCCGAATCCACAGTTATCAGTTGTGTTGAACTTTACGAATTCGCACGATTCACGCAAATTTTACTTCAACATGCTGTCAATTACTTCAACTTGTGTTAACTTGTCTATGATCATTAATTTCTTTTTTTCATGCAATGACAATAAAAGATCATCATGATGTGATATAATCTGATCAATAACGAGCAAAATCCACACTCCGAGATAGGAATAAGATCCAGCGTCCGTAGAAAATTGCAAGCAAAATCCGTAATCCAAGGTCAATTACTGGGAAAATCCGTAACCGCCACTTTTACGTTACAGGATCCACAAATCCGACAGAAAGTTACCTTGGGAACCAAAATCCGCTCTGGTTTTTTGGTCAAAATCCGCCGATCCGTAAACCTATTCACCCCCTCTAGTAATAGTTAAGCAGAGACAAATATGCATGACTGTTCTTAAATGCATGCTTATCATATATTGGTCTGGAAAAGAATAGCTTACCTGAACTTAGCAGCAGAAGAGAGACGGCCACTAAACGCGAAATTGACAGGATAGTAAATGACCTAAGCCATACCTGTAGTGTCGTAACTTAATTCCTGACGCAATCAATAGTACATACAATTTAAGAGCGAGCAATGCTAACGGACGGACCTACATATTTTCAGGAACAGAAAGACATAAAAGATCCTTTCTTGCACGTGCATGCAAATTTTTGTAACTAATTGGCCTTCATTTTTATCTTGTATATATACTGTTTTCATTCTTGTAAATGTTTTAACCAACATTTTATATTATGTTACTCATTTCACTATATATTATAATCCAATTTTGTAAATCCATTGTATTTTTCTAACCTATAATGGATGATTATATTAAAGATTAATATTATATAGTTTTCGCCAGTTAAATCACCTAATTTCTCTTGACAAATTTGTCTTTATAGGCTTATCTTGTTCTTACTGTAGGATTTCAGCTTAGACAATGAAGTAAAGTTTTCTCAGTTTTTCCTGTACACGCTGTTCTTGTGGCTTTCAGTGGTTCTCAAAACCGCTGTGGTTTTTCAACGTATGAGAATCGGCCTTGGACTGTTCACCAATTCACCTTTTCTTTGAAAAGTCTGTGCTTATATGTATAGGCTTAGCTTGTTTTTACAGTAGTATTTCACTTTGACTAGTTAGTTTTCTCAGTTCTTGCTATATACAAGTTGTCGTATGCGTTATACTCAGTCATTTTGGTCACACTTAGTTAGAGGAGCATCTGCATGGCTTATATATATATATATATATATATATATATATATTAACGTGAGTATAAGTACTATATATCTTTTCGAAATAACATGCATACAAGGACCAGATACAACAAGACACGACCCTTGTCAAGGAAAAAGTAATCATGCCATGGGAACCGATCGTTGGTCGTTTGCACAGGCCTTTAATATATATACTTCCCACTACTAAGTACCAACTCAATTGCATGCTCACCTAAACCGTTTGGATGGGCATTCAATTGAGTAGTGCATGGGAACCGAAGTATATTAGGATCGCATTACCGTGGGAGTCGATTTGCATACGCAAGCTAGAGCGTCCTAGAGTTTATTTTGAATGGCATTGGTGGTAAACCAAGGAGTTTCTCAATCTTCTGTTCGCAACAATCGTGAATCGGAGAAAATGTCTTGGCTATATATCACCAATACCAAAAGAAATTCTTCGATGTTGTCTGAAATTACTCAAAAAGGATCTAGAATACACGTCCTGACCACACAAGAGCCTCCTGTTATGGCACATATCCGTCAATATAGCTAGTCTCGTCAATTCGGAGACTCCTGTTTTAGGCCTTACATGGCCTTATTGCCTTATAGAATCGGACTGGAGTGGGAGAAAATTCAAGTGACAATTGATTTTAGTGGACAACGTTATATCCTTAAGCGGGATATCGACTACACCCTTAAAGGAAATTAAGCAAAGGGAAGTTTTTTCCCACAACAGCTTTCTGACGTCTGTTAATAAGCGTAAGTAAAAGCAAAGGGAAGTTTTTTTGTCCCGGCGTCTTCCTTCTATGAAGTAAACACACCACGACATCTTACTGACGTCTGCATGTTAGTAAACTATTTCAGATAACAAAAGATAAGTTATAAATAAGTTTTGTGGAAACACCATGCACGTAAAATATTTATTTGCTAAGGCCCGAAAGCTTAGCAAATAAATATTTTACGTGGTATTTCCACAAAACGTATTTATTACATTATCGGCCATGAAAACTTTCAAAGAATTAAATTAAAAGTTATTTCAGATAACAAAATACTGATGAGTATAACATCTTGTCACTCTACTTCAGTTTAGTAGTGCCTATACTTGCCCGGCTCTCAGGCTAGTCTTCCTATAACACTACATGCGCGCATACACGACCCAGGCGGCAATACTGCCATCTGAGATGCGTTTGTTTTCGAGCAAATTTACGAGCGCCAAATTTCCTGCTAAACCAACGTCATTCCACTATATACCACAGAGAGCACCAACGCAAGCACTGCATGTATATACACACCCTATATATACATTTCCTAATTGCCAAATATATCTTTCAACTGCATTACAGCAGAGCAGGATTGATCTCCTCTTGTTTTCCGAGAGCAAGGCCAAGATTTCCTGCACGGTCGCCCATACTACAACATTCTTTCTAATTATCAAACACATGACACATCTTTCAACTGAAAGCCTCGAAACACTGCAACAGATGAGGACATTCTCTTGCTTTCCGAATTAAGCACTGCAGGGCTATATGCAAGATTTCCTTTCATTCAGGCTACACCATTTTGTAATTATCAAACACATCTTTCAACTGAAAGCTTGTGTCACCGCAGTAGATCTTTCTCGTTTTTTGAAACTAAGGCCAAGATTTGGCCATGCTAGCATTTTCTAATTATCAAACACATACATCACTGATTCAAATGGAAGCCGATTGAAACACTGCATGCAGAAGATCAGGAGTTTGTCTCTCATTTTCTGAGTGCAAGACCAATATTTTCTTGCACCTATGCTACCATTTTCTAACCGTGATTAAACAAGTCTTTCAACTGCATGGAGGCATGAGTTACTGCAGTAGACCGAGATTGCTCTTAATTCTCTCGTTCTCCAAAAGCAAGATTCCCCCTACATCTACCCTACACTTTTTTAATTACCAAACACGTTTTTAACTGGATTGGAGACCCTTGAATTACCATACTGCAGCAGATTAGAATTTAGAATTGATCTTCTCTCTTTTATGAAAACAAAATGTCCTCCTACTATACACCAACTGGACCGGAGCCTTGTAAGATTAGAATTGATCTTCTCTTCTGCAAGATATTCCCGCATCCACTAGGCTAGACTACCATTTTCTAATTATTATACACATCTTTCAACAGGAGGCCTTGAAACACTGCAGTAGATCGATTCTCTCGTTTTTCGAGAGCTATATATATTTGTCGCATGTTTTAAAAAATTTCCATATTTTATTATTATATTATATATTTTTTTCGTGCAGGTAGGGCGATATTAAAGAATAAATAATAGATATCGCGCATTTCGTATCTGGATCGCCATAAGCTCTCGGCTTCTTCGTGGGGGAGATTGCGGACATCCTGGGTTATAAACTATAGTGAGTTCACGGTGGTTCAGTGTGTGGTTTGAAACCTGGTGAATGATGCGAATCTGATTGCCCCCTTAAAGGGTAATTGGGTCAAGACATGGCCAGATGTTGCATTCAGATCGCTTCAATCAAGTTTTCTCTCACACTAGTATTAACGAGCTTATTCTGAGAAAGTAGGTAGCATGCATCGAGTCATTTGAGCCTGGAGACACTATAAAGAGCCTTTTATTTTCATGTATGTAAAGTTTTTAATTCCTTGCAGAGTTAACTTACAGTATATGACAGTATATTATATATTTTTTTTATCACTCAGATGATACTGGTTAAGTAACAAAACGTTGTGACTCGTTCACAGTTCCACATGGGTTTCAACCTCAAAACTCTGAGCTGGGCTCTTGTATTTCCCCTCATGAGATTACGTTTTCCGCCTGATCAATTGATTGCTGCAGTTTTAAAGTATAACGCTTTCATCGCAATTTTTTGCTTGCCTGAATTGGCGATAACAATGATTCAGGAAAAACATGTCGAGATTTGATTCGCTCCTTATATATAGAATGGTAGAAATTGTCTTTGCGTGTTTCCGTTGTTTTTCACGCAATGAGACAGCTGTAAACGTCCATTATTGATATATGAACGAAAGATGTAAGATCTCATAATGTCAATTTTAATAACTGAACTTTCACACGGCTTCAAACAGCAATCGACAGTTGCTGATGGGACCTGACATTGACAGACACAAATCAGACTGCACGCATTAATTGGATAAAAGCTGCAATGTCAATGTCGATGTAATTTTTAATTTATATATAACTGTATGTGTTATATAATGACAATAATGTATATTGTTCTCAATTTTTTTGCAAGTTACGAACTAAGTTGAAAATTTATTCTAGCTTGATCCGAATCAACAATAATTAGCCTCTAATCTATAACTTCTAACCTTACCCTAACTTTAACATGAATTGTTCCTAATTCTCGCTCTAACGTACGTAACGATGCTCTTATCCTAAATCCTGTAATAGGTGGATGAAAATTGACAGGATCGGAGCGGTAAGGTTTAGGACTATACGCGACACTATCTTGTTAACGATATATTTGCTTTGATATATATCATTAATTGGATAAAAGCTGCAATGTCAATGTCGATGTAATTTTTAATTTATATATAACTGTATGTGTTATATAATGACAATAATGTATAAGTTGAAAATTTATTCTAGCTTGATCCGAATCAACAATAATTTTTTGCAAGTTACGAACTAAGTTGAAAATTTATTCTAGCTTGATCCGAATCAACAATAATTAGCCTCTAATCTATAACTTCTAACCTTACCCTAACTTTAACATGAATTGGTCCTAATTCTCGCTCTAACGTACGTAACGATGCTCTTATCCTAAATCCTGTAATAGGTGGATGAAAATTGACAGGATCGGAGCGGTAAGGTTTAGGACTATACGCGACACTATCTTGTTAACGATATATTTGCTTTGATATACATCGGGTAGCCATATGTCCGTCCTTGATTATAATCCTCTATGTTGCTTGCGTGTCGCTTGTCGGAGTATGTAATTACAAAGTACAGTTGGTTTATTAAAAAGATGCCGCGCTTGAAAAATGCTTTCAACAATTCCGTTTGGCGACAAACACTTTGCATGTACAAGCACAATATTTCTGATTAAGTGATTCAATCAGTTACTCATTCTACTTTATATGTCGGCAGTCGGGCAGAGCAAAAGACCTGCAGAGACACAATTTGGATTTTAATTCTACCATTAAACTATTCTATCACCACAGTTAAGTGTTAGAGTCAAAATATCAACGTTTCGGGGCAAGCCCCTTTGTCAACCTAAGCGCGTTGATATATTTTGAAATATAGTTTGTCTAGAAATCAAAATCCTCGATGTTTTCATGCACTTTGAGATATAGGTTAACATTTCTAATTGATCTCTATTGGATTCTAAAAACATTACAGTTGAAAAACTTGCAGAAATATTGATGAACCATACCGACACTAGTACTGAATATAGATTATTAAAAGGATATCAAGTATAAAGTCTTAAACAGCCACATAAATTTCCTGCTGTTGTTTTGATTGAGTTCTTACAAGACGCAAATCATACTACAATTGACGCACTAACTTCAGTCCGATGACATACTGGTTACAAACTTACAATATCTTGGTAAGTTTGTGTGAATGTAGGATCTATATTGAAAGCCTTTCTGGACAACGGAATGTGCAAAACCACTGAAACTGTCTTGATGTAGTGACTTAAGTGCGCCATAAGACATTTAAAGTATCTTCTTGAATTGAAGGAACTAGAATATATCAAATGAAGTTTGAGTGTAGTAGTGGTTGTGTGCCGCGCACTTATGACGCAGTACGTTGAACTCAGTTTCCTGTTTACAAGGTCTTTAGGTTGCATTCCCATCGGAATGAGACCGCGAGTTATTTCTGGGCTACGGCTAGCTTTTATTCAAATTTTGCCACGTTTTACATGATATTCTTACTAGAGATAACAACTGCACAATCTCAGACAATAATCGTTGGAAATAACTTGGAACTATTTTATCCTCAACCGCTTCCCTGTGTTCAATGTAGAAAAATCCCCTTGTTGATGAGGGGGTGAAGGTTGTCGGTACTCTATATAGATAGCTTAATGTGAAAACGCACCCCAAAGTTATCCCGTGTATTTAACCATGACTGTAATAAATCAACTCCTTTTTTCTGTAAAAATTTTAGATATTTTATAAGACACTTTTTAAGTTATTAGACTGTTATATATACATGTATTTGTAACACTAATTTGCTTTGGCAATGCCAATACTTGTCAAAAGGTCATGCCAATAAAGCTATTATTTACCTCTTTACGAGCTACGTAACCAACGCTTGCATAATTTACTATAGAAAATTCAAAAACTCAATAATTCATGAGGAAAATTCGAAAGAAATTAAAGTTTAATCAGTGTCTTTATATGTGATAAAGATACCTCCTGATTTACATAAACTTTAGCTTTGATTTTCTCGGCTTAGACAAGGTTATTTTTCAAACTTACTACGCCAATGAACTTACCAAGTGGTTCGTTTTTGAAGCCGTTCATTAAACTCGCAGTTCATGTTTTATCAGATATAAAAACACTGCTGCTCATGTTTTAAATAGTACATAAAAGATGGCGGCTGTACATTTTATACAACGATTCATTACGAGTCCAAATGAGTTCAGACAAGAGCAAAATATTGTTTGACATGTCAACATGAGTTTAATATATAACAGCTTTCTTCTTTGAGATTTTAGTATCCTTGCATCTCTGCCTTATGGTATTTCTCTTTCAACCCTAGCGGCCTCCCAATGAGTAAATTCGTGCAGTGCAGTACACAGTACAGTACAGTACAGTACAGTACAGTACAGTACAGTACAGTACAGTACTAAAACTAACCTTATTTATACTGGATAACTCTATCAGTGATATCTAAACTGTTATCCTCAGAGGTCCAGTAAGGGCCCACCCTCATTTGTCCAGTGTTACTACAGGAGGAAACCGGAGTACCCGGAGGAAACCTGTGGTGTTTGCTAGAGTCAAACTGGAAGCACGTTTCTCACATGCGGCCAGGGTGAAATTTTTTTAATCAAATAACTGCACCGTGCAGGAATCGAACCCGTGTCGCAAAGGTGAAAGGCACGTGCACTAACCACTGTGCCACCAGTACAGTACAGTGCAGTGCAGTGCAGGGCAGTGCGGTGCAGGGCAGTGCGGTGCGGTGCAGTGCAGGGCAGGGCAGGGCAGGGCAGGGCAGGGCAGTGCAGTGCAGTGCAACACAGTGTATTCCTGCAAAACAAGATCCTAAAAACAAGTGACAAAAACAAACTAACAAAAATAAAAGTACTTTATTGAAGTTTGATTTCAAATATCTACAGAATAAATCTAACTATAGTCTTCGCATATATAGACATAAGTGACTGAGTCACAATCACACCCTCATACCGCAAAAAAACAAACAATTTTTCCTTGGGTTATTTAAAGTATTCTACGGTATTTGTAATTAAAAATGAAAGCAAAATCTATATTAAACAAGCCCCATACAATAGGCTTGCTTTTGGTGTTTGTAAAGCAGATATATAAAACTTTACATGAGCTATTCTCCTGAACTACTTTTCTATTGTCTTTTTAATTTCCTAATCATTAGTTATTCTATCATTTCAATCATTTTGTATGTACATTATGACTACAAACTACTTTGTACAATCTTTTGACGACTTTTTTGAGACAATTCCGACATGTGTGTGTGTGTGTGATAAAGATTCCTCTTGATTTACATAAACTTTAGCTTTGATTTATCGACTTAGACAACGTTTTTTTTAGAAAAATTACTACGCCAATGAAATTACCAAATAGATCGTTTTAGAAGTAATTTACAGAATTCGTGTCCGTTCTGTATCGGGATACAGGCACTCGACTTCGCCTCGTGTCTGTGTACCCTGATACAGAACGGCCACTCATTCTGTAAATAGTACATTTCAGAAGTTGAAATGTAATGAAACTTTTTTCTCATTCAGAATGGTATTTGTGTATTGCAGAATAAAAAGTCGTAGAATTGGCTCAAAAGAATTCGTCCTTAATTTACGTA